>QNUK01000361.1:340000-442500 GCA_013621035.1 Clarias magur
CCGTTAAACAAGCCGAGGCGTAAGCTGCAGCGCTCACTCATGTAAACCGGTAAACCCTGGGCTGGTGTTCAGGGCTTTCCTGAGACCTTGTTTGTCTTCTTTCCTGTCTGTGTCTGCACTCTGTCTGACAAGTCGTAGGAGAATAGAGGAGAGAAGAGAGAGAGAGAGAGAGAGAGATGTAGCTGCACTTTAATCTTTCACCTCGATTGTTGAAATGTTTTCTCTTATTGAACACCATCGTTTCTTTGTTTGCAATCAGTTGCTACTTCTCTTGGGAATTTTTAAAATATCTTAGACAGTTTGTTGTTGGATTTATTCCTATCGTGTACATTTTTGTTTACAGGTTTTCAAGTATTAAAGTACTAAACCTTATACGGATTGAACTGCTTAGAGTATTTAGAGGTGAGCAGTAACTCTCACCTCTAAATACTCTCACGTATCTGTATGCTACTTTTCTACTTTTACTCCACTCAACAGTAGAGTACTTTTACTTAACTACATTTCTGCATAGAAGTACAGTGGAACCTCGGATTGCGAGTAACGTGGTTTACGAGTGTTCCACAAACCAAAAGCAAAGATTTTAAATAATTTTTTATTCGGAAACCGAGCAAGTATTAGTTTACGAGCGCCGAGTATCATGCTTCACACATGCGACTCTTATTTTGACACCGAGCGTCACTCTCTCACCTCTCACCTAATTTGTTTTATTTTCATTTTATAGATTGTATGAATTATTTTTATGTATTTATTTTTTGGAGCTGTGGAACGAATAATTAGAGTTTTCATTATTTCTTATGGTTTACGAGTGTTTTGGAATACAAGCCCACTTCCGGAACGAATTATGCTCGTAATCCAAGGTTCCACTGTATTTGAAGCGGGGATTTCACTATCTGCTGGCTATCATGTGCGACTCGGCTTTCCTTCGCGACCCGCCTAATAATGCCACCAAGTGTTTAAAATCAGAAGTGAAGGAGGTTCCACATAGTGACCGAGAGATTTTTTTACTATGCCAAATGCTACTATGAGCTAAGACAAGCGCAGTAGTTTTTACATTTACTCTAAGTATATTTGAAGAACATTTACATACTTCTGTTCTTTTACTCACGTAAGTACACACGTAAATGGAGGTCTTCTACTTTTACTTGAGTAATATTTGCCTTTGCTAATGTCTGTTTTGACTCAGGATTCGTACAAAGCAATTTATTTTTCTACCGATCTTCTGCGCCATGCTCCAGTCCAGCAGGTGGCGGCATTTCAAGATATAAAAGTGATAAACTTGCAAAACTTGGAAGATGAAAGTAGTTTTTCATTTTCTGCACAGACTGTGGCATATTTTCAGGAAATTTCTCAGTTGTAGAGAAAAAGTGTGAACTACACTGATCATGTAAACTACATGATCGATTAAATCGCCCAGCTATAGCGTCTGTAGAGGAAACCCGTACTTATTTATTGTATATCAGAAAAGATTTTTTCGTCTATGTGTTTTAGCCAAATTGTATTTCATCTATTTAGAGTACATTCCATCAGTGTTATTTCTTTTCTTTTTTTCGTAAAGGACACATTGACTGTTAACCTTGCTTTCACATAGTCCTTTTAGTACTTCTATGAATCCGCGAGTGCTACAGAAAGCATTCGATCCAGACATGCTGTGAAGCAGAAAGAGACACCACGCTTTTAAACCCCTCCCTTCCACGGTCATTCCGTTCTTCACATAATGAGCAGAAAGAAAATGAAGGAAGAGAAAGCGCTCGAGACGAGATTACAGAAAGGCAGAGACTCTGGAAGATGGAAATAGCTTGTTGTCCTTTCCTCTTCTAAGACATGCAAAATAAACGAGTCCACCGTGTTCTTTTGTTTCCTGCTAATGAAACGAGACCTCTCCGAGTGTGTGGGAGATTTGCCCTTGCTTTCTTTCTAGCTTTCTTTCTCTTTTTCTTTCTTTCCAAACACAGTAATTAAAGCAACGATTCCTACTGCAGAAACGTGCCAAAACGTACAGAAAGTTTAGAGGCTAGAATCCGGGCCGAGGTCTGAGACGGTACGGAATTAGACTGGCTTGTTAGAATACAGCCCACACTACTGGAGGGAGATTGCAAGTGTGGGCAGCTGGGTTGGCTGCCCTTGGAAGTGCACCTGTCTAATTTAAGGTCCGATACTAAATTTGTGGTTATTTATGGCCCGCTGTTTGAACGATGGTGGGCTGGAATTGATCACTCGTCGGCAAGCCGAGAATTATTGGCACAGTTATCGAGAGGACGGATCAAGTGGAAATGCAGCTCTATTAACAAGATGAAGGGCGTATAATCTACAGCGAGCGCCCAAGTCCTTTGGTTGGTGGTGAGGAAAAACACATACTTTTAATTTAATTTCATATGTTGCCCCAAGGATGGATTTTATTTTCCATTTTTTCGCCCAATTTGGTTATTTGCCAGCTTGTAACATATTGCTTTGTTGTAACTCTTGCGCTTACGCTAGCACACAGATGCCTGCGATTGTACTACCGTTCTTGTGCTGCTTTGACTGACAGGAGAAGTAAGTACTGCCATTCCTCTCGTTTCCGAGACAGCATCTTGGCTCTCGTGGACTCTTATACACAGATGGTGGTGACATCATCTGTGCCTAAACTTGTGATATCCAGGGGCTAAAACGCGAAAAACGTTTCCGTTTGCTCCGCTCAGCAATTCGGACCAAATAAGAGATCGTTAAAAGACTGTATAAAAGAATCTGTACAAATGTCCATCTGCAGAAAAAGTGGCTAGATTTTATTGGATCGTGGCCCAAGTACTGGCCCAAAATTTATGTTTTTAACACATTCACATTGCTCATGTGGACAAGATCATAAAAACTCATAAGGTACTTTTCATCTGACGAATTACCTCTAAAAGCTTTTTGCTTGCTTTATGGCCAATAATGTCTTTAAAAACCATAGAAGCTTTTACACGCAAGTACGTAAATGAGTCAAGCCACCAATGTTGTTTGGTTGCTTCCCATAAGATGGCATCCATCGAGAAAAGTATGAAGTATTTACTTGTAACTAGTGAAAACTAGTTATCAAGAAAGGTACACTTTGAGAAAAGGTTCTGACAGGGACTCTGTAATATACCGTTATTATAGTGTTCCTTTGTAGTCAGTCAAACCAGATCTTCTGGTTTGAAAAAAAATATGCCCGTGAAATTGCTTATCGTGAAAGAAAACCTAAAATATATCTTTCTTCCAATAGTGTGTCGTAACTGTTAAAAATAAATAAATAAATAAATAAAAATGGCGCACCAGATTACAGCCTTCAAGATTCTCTAAAGCTTTACGGTTGATTGTTCAAAGAATGAAAGCAAAATGACCCCATAATCAAGTCTTCCAGCAGTTCAAGCAAAATGCTTCACATTGGATGTGTCCAGCACCTGATGCAAAAATGACCTCATAAGAAAGTGTTTTATGATGGAGTGTGTTTCAGCTGTTAGTGACTGACGATATTATGGTTGAAGGTTACCAGAAAATTTGATCAAACGTCCTGCGCAATGAGGTAGTCCAACAGTTAGAGCTGATGACCTCACACCTGATAGTTAAAACCTAAAACCCAGATGTGGCTTCACAGTTTCAGGTTCTGTGTTCCTGAGATCTCATTCGTGAGTGATAGAGGCGAGACGGCGTATGACGATTGGGTCAAGAGTTGCCGCACCAGTTTGTAGCGGTGAAGCAGGAACTCTGCAGATGAAGCTCTTTATTTTCTGGTCAGTCTACTGGTCACGAGTTGACCAGTAGACTGACCAGACTGAATGACTGAAACACATGGACCTCGCAAATACACGTGGTGGAAAGGGGTTCCTTCTCAGGCTATATAAGCTACACTCTACATTAATGGCGAAGACGGAGATGATCCGGGACTGCCTCGTGGTAGAACCTTTCCTGCTTTGAAGATGATCCAGTTGTGGTGGTTTGGGCAATTTGTACCTCCTGGATACATCCAGGTCAGTTCTTGGTAGCGTTGTATCAGGGATGTTTAAGGAGACCTTGAGGCAGTCCCAGGACCTGATGGAGGGCTTATATCTCAGAATTGGATTGGGATGACCATGGGATTGCCCAGGAGAAGCCCAGCAAGCACCTTTGACTTGGTGGTAAAGAAGACCAGGCTGGCATTTTCAGCCTGTTCTTGCTGCAACCAACAAGGGAATACACAGTACAGACCAAAAGTTTGGACACACCTTCTCATTCAAAGAGTTTGAATTTGTGTTATGGCAAGAAAAAAGCAGCTAAGTGACGGAAAAAAACGAGTGGCCATCATTACTTTAAGAAATGAAGGTCAGTCAGTCCGAAAAATTGGGAAATCTGCCCCAGGAAAGGAAGACCAAGAGTCACCTCTGCTGCGGAGGAGAAGTTCATCCGAGTCACCAGCCTCAGAAATCGCAGGTTAACAGCAGCTCAGATCAGAGAGCAGGTCAATGCCACACAGAGTTCTAGCAGCAGACACGTCTCTAGAACAACTGTTAAGAGGAGACTGTGTGAATCAGGCCTTCATGCTAGAATATCTGCTAGGAAACCACTGCTAAGGACAGGGAACAAGCAGAAGAGACGCGTTTGGGCTCAAGAACACAATAAAGACCACAATAAAGAACACTCGCTGAATGAGAAGGTGTGTCCAAACTTTTGGTCTGTACTGTATCAAAAATATCTATCAATCAGTGTTTATTAAACTTTTAATGGATGGTTTCCAATATCCATCTCCCAGTTTGTGCTGGTACTGTAGGTGGATGTGAACACAATTAAAAGTTATTTTAATTAGAACCTGGTAGCCAACATTTTATAATAATTGCACCATGATGACCTCTCAGTGGAGTGGTCCAATAATTAGACCCACTCGAAACACTCTAATATGAGATTATTCTTATAAGACCATCAAAGCATTCTGATTTCTAAATGGAGGATAATGTTTGAGGCTAATGTCTCCCAGTGGAAGTACCACAACTTTCACAGTTGTTGGAAAGTGAGGGCCTCGTTCTCCTCTCCAGCTTTTTCCCATAGATCTCATTAGAGGAGTTTGGAAATGCGTCTTGATTGTTTTTGGAGTTTGTTGACCTGGCACACGTTAAGGTTCAGCAGTGAAGACTATTAAATCTAATTAGGCTAGTAACTATCTCTCTCTCACACGCACACCACTATAACGATGTTCTATCGGTGCAAGACATTCCCATTTGTTCAAATCGGGTCAGGCCATCTTAGACTTGTCGGGGGTAATAATTGATGCTCTACTTACTGTCTCTAGGGTTATTTGTGCAAACCATAGTAGAGAAAATGGATCTCCTTTGTCTTGACTGCGAATTAAATTTTTTTTGTGTTAACCTAAGGCTAATGCAGTTGTTAGCAGGAGAAAGTTACCCTACCTTTCCAGTCTTGCTACGACAATTCATCAGACCCTCGACATCATTCAAATGCTAACCCAGACAGAACAGCCCTTTTGAAACACGGGCAAATTATCACTTTTGTCCAGTCTCCTTGACAGCAGCCATGTACTCCAGAACACATCATCCATTACCTCAAAAAGGTCAAAAAACACAATTCTAGCTTTGACATTTAAGTCATCCCTACATATCATTATGACTTTGTTAAGTGATGTTAAATTTAGATCTTAAGCCTGGTGGCATTTATATGAGGAGATATTTATCTTGGCCTCGGAGTGTCTGCTTCTGGCCTCCCAAGCAAGCAATCATGGCGCATCAGATTAATGGCTTGCGATGGTGAAAAGATCCAACCCAAATCCAAAAGCAATTAATCCAAGCAGTCGATCTTTCGCTTTGCTTACTTAGTCAGTTAATTTGTTACAGTACGTTGTATGGGACACAGCATGGGAGCAGCAGTATTTCTCTTGGGTTCTGGTTATTCCTGTGCTAAAGGCTTAAACATTTGCCCTTAAGTACTCCAGTAGGATTCACCAAGATCCTGATCGTAGTAAATGTACCACCCAGTCGAAGACTTTCTAAAAACTAACCTTGCATAGCCTAGTATTTAGGGGTTCTAGCCAAAGATAATGATTTAAGAATAATTTGGGAAATTAAGAGTTGGGCAAACGGAAGCATTTAAGGATTGAGTCTTCACATGCATGACCAAGAAATCAAGACTTGGGCATAGTAGAGCCAATGGTGGTTCTTAACCCATGACCTAGAAATTCACCATGAGTTCACTATCAGGTAGACTGAGGTGCTGAGGTGAACATGACAAAAGATTGCAAAGTGGATAAAGATTGAGGAGCTACAACCATGACCAAGATCCCAATGGGTTCCCCATGTCCGAGAGGAAAACAGTGGAGGTCATTAATTAGGTGGGGGATTGTGGCCCATTGAGAAGAAATGTCAAGAAAAGTGGTTAAGGATTAAGGAGCTACACCCATTAGAATTCACATGCAGAGATGTAGAGCAATGTCATCACATTTTCTGAGCAGCCAAGGTTTGAGGGCTTTTCTTCAAAGGCCCAACAGCTTGCAGCTTTGGTTTGGGGGGTTGGGGCTGTTGGGGGACACAAAATCCTTTATTTCTTTGACTTTTGTTGCAAAAAATATGTCAGATCGAATAAAAACAATACGACGAGGAAAGAAAGACACATTTTTACTACGGCTGTGAGCTAACACAGGCTCACTGTTTTTTTGTTTTTTTTTTGTAACGCAAGTACATTTGAAGTTAAGTACTTTTGTACTTTTACTCAAGTGGACATTTAAATAGAGAACTGCTAATTAAAGGCGAGTTTTTCCTTGAGCGTCCCTACTTTTAATCACGTCCAGGATTTGTGCAGTTCCTCTCGACTCTGGTTGCAGGAATAAAAATAGTGTTTTGTTCTAAAAGGTCACAAACTGGCCAAGCACAGCAAAACGAATTAAATGTCCAGGAAAGCAGGAATCTCTGTTTTAGTTTCTGAGGGAAAAAAAAAGAAGAAATCTATAAGCTGTGATATTGTTTTACTACAGACATACTGATTCTGTGTAATTGTTGGCTGGAAGGGGACAGGAGTCCGTAGAGGCTCAAACAGGCTTACGATTGTTATTATTTATTTATTTTTGTCCTTTTCTTGTCCGAGTCCCCCGTCTGTCTCAGGAGCTGCGTACCAGTTGCTGACTGACTCGCATATCGCGAGGCGGTACATGGAAATGAGCAACCATGCGCTGACCTGATCTCACCTTGTGTCAAGGAACGATTCTGGTCTGTGGCGCTGTGTGTGTGTGTGTGTGTGTGTGTGTGTGTGTGTGTGTGTGTGTGTGTGTGTGTGTGTGTGTTTGCGTGTGAGCGTGGGAGAACGATTTAAATCTCCACTTAGCCGTTATTGCCGAGCTCTCGGTGAGGCCGTTTAGTAATGCTGCTCGATATTGATAAAATGACTGTACTGCCGAGCGAGTTGATGGATAACAAAACACGTCGGTTAACACGTTGTACGGTTTGCAAATAAGGGCCCTCGAGCGCTTAGTGTTATTCTCCCTCTCGGGTTTAATGGAGATGAGCTGAATACGGATACTTGCCAGTCTGGAGGTGGTGTAATTTTTGGAAAAAGTTTGCAAGCTCAGATTTCCCATGATGCTTCCTGGCAGACTGTTTCTGACAGGCCTGATATTTTTTATTTCTATGACGTGTTTGCCATTTTGTCCTGTAGATAACTAGCACTCGTTTATTTCCCCCCCAAAACTAATAAGGCTTATGTAAGTTGTTAATTATCCCTCACACCAAGTTCGTATCGATCAACTCATCCTGAAGAGCTTTTTATTCGGACTACATCCAGCGCGGCAGAATCAACTGCATTAAAGTTGAAATCGCAATAATGACCCGGGCGATTATTTGACCGCAAAAGGCTGCAATTTATAGCGGGTAATATAGTCATGAGCAGTGATTTATGTAGAGTTTGTCACGAATGTATTTGTTGCAATTGTGATTATTTGTGCTCATTTGTGCCAGTATTGTCAGTTTCATAAATACATAAATAGTAAACAGTACATTCAATAGTTACATACTTCAGTCTACATTTCAGTATTCGTCTAAATAATAAAAATAAATTCTACTTCCTGTACCTCCTTTTTGTCTCTTTGGATTTTACCGTCTATTGCTAATTGCGCTAACTGCCCGTCACGTCTCTGTTTTTCTTCACTCGAGTGAAAGGTATATTCTCTAGTTCCAAGAAATGCAAACCATTTCCTTCATCCACAGTCCGTCCTCCAACCAGTCTGCTCTTCCATTTCCATTAAAAGTGTTAACATATTCGCATGAATGGGTGAAAATACAACGTTTAGCTGTTAGACTAAAAGCCGCGAGAGCGCGCGGTGTTCAGTGGAGAAATCGGTTTTTAAACATGCACTCTGTTTCTTCATTTTAAACACCATAGGCGTCTCATGTGTACTGTTGCATAAAGCTTTTAAGGAAATGAGTTACGCTTCCGCCAGTCAGATCAACCTCATGGGAATCATACGAGGAAATACTGTATGTGAAGGCGGATGTATTTTAATGTTAATAAATACATAAATATTTGGGTTTCCTAATGAATGAATAAATGAATCTGTAGAATCTGCTTCCCCTCAAGGTTTCTTCAGGGAGTTTTTAAAAAAAATTTTATCGCCATCGTCACCTTCATCTTGCTCGTCGCTGACAATCTGATCATTATGATTGATACACATTTTTTAGCATTATATATTTTTTTATTTCTTCTTATTATTATATGCTGCTTCCAATAATGACCATTGTTAAAAACTATAGACCGTACGTCCCCTGCATAGGAACATTCGAGTTATGAACTTTCAGAGATACGAACGAGCGCTCATGCATGTCAAATCGTGGAGGTTAGAGTAGATCACGTGTCGCATCCGTGCAGCGTCGCAACCTAGGATGTCCGGAAACACGCGTAAAAAGCAGCGTTGATGAAGCTGGTGCTGCTAAGAAGTGCTGAGCAATACCGATGGAGACAAAAGTGAAAATTATTAAGAGAATGGTGCGAGGTGAAACGATGGCAGACATTGCCCGTTCTTTTAACATGAATCGGCACGAGTCTAAAGAACAAGCGCAAGATGATGGAACATGTTAGTTTTATACTGTGTCTAGCCAAGTGGGTTAGTATCCTAGTACCTGGACAATGTGTGTTTGACTTACGAACAAAGTGGACTTACGAACGATCTCTCTCTAAACCGAACTCGTTTGTATGTTGGGGACTTACTGTATAAATAAATTTTTAATTCTATTGAAATGAACAAAATAATCTGTGCTTGGGAGTAATACACAGATGTTAGTAGTGTTTGTTTTAATCATATTATTAATTTGTGTGCTTGTCTTCATTCATTCATTCATTGGTTTGTTTTTGTTTAATTAATGCTCTACTGACACTTTTTAGATTTCCCCCCCATTTTCTGTTTTTATATATCCCACTGGACGAGTGATTTGAGTCTCGCGCCGACTGCTCGCGCTGCAGATTGCAGATAAAAGTCGCGTAATTTAACCTCACCATTAGGCCGATCTTCCATTTGGCCGAACCGTTCCCTTAACAGCAAGATTTTAAAGCACAGCGAAAAAGCCATCAAGTGCATTTGAGTGTGCGTTTGTATGTGTGTGTGTGTGGATGAGAGAGAGATTTATGTTGAGCTCATTCACAAGTAAAAGCTGCTCAACACTAAGTGCTTTTACTCCGGCTGCTCTCCCTAATGGAGCAGGTGTGAGAAACGGAGAGATTGAAAGCGAGACAGAGAAAGAGACGAATTTGAGAAAATACAAGGACGGATACACGATCAAAGGGAAATGCACAAAGATAGATGCTGAGACAGATGGCGCGAGGCAGGACGAGAGATAAAGCCGCAGAATGAGATTATTCGCCTCTTTCTAGCCGTCTGACAGTGCCGGGATCTGACCGGCTCGTCTGATTCGGGAGCTCCCAGGAGGACCGTGACCTCGCCCTGTTGTGATGAGGCTCGTAGAGGAAGTGGTTGTCTTGCAGAATCGACGAAATGCTTGTTTTGATTTGTTTCTGAAGATCAGGGAGCGCTTAAACCTGTAATGCGTCCATCTAGTGTAAAAGATTCGGCAGTACATTTACGTAATTTGCCTTTAGATGTTTTGCTCACGCGCAGATTCACAGCACACGACCTCAGAGACAGCAGACCTGACAGTATAATCGCACACAAAGCTCGATTCTGGAACTGCTTCCTTACAGCCACAGTCAGACCGATGGCAAAAAGAAACCAGGGAAGGAAAGAGCATGTCCGCCTCGGCCCCGGAAGTTCTTATCTGACCCGCTTGCTACTGTATAATCAGTGTCGTACGAGGGAGACGCACAAATTATCCACACTCTGGCTGTAGAATCTATTTAGATTCACTCTTAGAAGAGACAAATACATGATTTTTACGATATTGTCTTGTTTCTTTTCAAAACACGTCGTCCGTCTGCCAACACGCTTTTGTATCGCCTCATTGGAGAATGTTTTCCGCTGAGCTGAGAGCCACGAGTGCACCGCCGTCTTCACTTCTTCATCAGAAGCGAATGTTCGTCCTGCTTTCAGGGGATTAAACCGGTGACCAGGACTAAAGGGAGGATGCTTAAACGCCGCAAAATCAAGACGTACACCGTCATGTGAGATCACGGCGCTGTCGGGTATCAGCCCTCCGCGTTTAATCCGAAGTTTAGTCTTCATCACTTCATTAAGCGTCTCGCTGTAACGAGCACTGCTGATTGTAGGACCTTTTCCCCCCCCCCCTTCCCCTGATCGTTCCAATACTTTTGGCCCTCGAGAATTCCAGAAAGCTGTAAGCGTTGATGAATTTTCCAGCTGATGGTTTTGACTTTTGGACTTTCTCTCGGTCTGCGATTGAGGATGCTTCCGTTCCGTACTCTGTCGTCTACGCTCAGACTCGTCGTGATGAATCCGTGTCTCGTCTCCAGTAATGATTCTCTTTAAGAAACTTTCACCTTCCTTAGAGTATCGCTCCAAATTGTGTGTGCAGATATCCAAACGTTTCTGTTCGGCGAGTTGTGTCGGCACCAGGTACTCCGGGAACCTTCAACGGAAAGCGCTGATTAGACCGTGCAGCCAGTAGCAGTTTTAATATACAGTGACTGGAGTGCGGACAATTGGCACAAATGTCCGGAGTGATGAACTGATTTTGGGGGCCAAGGGCCAAACCTCAAGGAGTCTGCGACCTCATGTAAATCCCGGGTGAACGCGATATCTCTGGAACGCCTCTGGGGAATCCTATTAAAATTGGCCCAATCGTCCACTTTGTTTCAATTGTGAATCTGTTACGTGTTGTTGGTCAAAGGTCAATCACGTCTACTTGGACTTGAGATCAGACTGTTTAGATGTTGGCGGTCGAAGGACGAAGCCAGTATGACCTCACATCTGTCCAAACACTATATGAGGGCACATCACGCTTTGAGAGAATTTCTTCAAATCGTGCGCAAAAAAAACTTTCTAACTTGGACAAATAATTATTTGACGACAATCCTGTGTTTGGATATCAACAGAATTTTACTGATTCATGACCTAATCTGCATTTGTGTGCGCTCGAACCGCCGCAGCTCACCAGAGCCTCAACAACTCAACACTGGTTTAACAGATGCAAGGTAATCATTCTGGTTTTACCGCAGTAAGTTAGCAAAAGCGAAACCTTTCTCAGCCATCGCAGATGAGTATTGTTCTGTTCTCGAACAGTAATGGAGCATCAGCTGTAGAGTAAAGTGAAGAATAAAACACTTGGGGACGCGCTGTTAATAATCGGTATCTATATGGTGCGTACAAAACCTTTGTTAAAGAACGACAGATTTGTTATCGGCTTGCAGTCGAGGCCGCACTGCTGTCAGATCATCTTTCTGACCAATCAGATTTGAGAACCTTATAGCGCCTGTGATGGATGGACTGTTAATGAGCATCGGAGGTCAGGCTGGAAATATATAAAAAAAAAAAAAATCTTGTAGTCTCAGCAAAAGAGCTGGAAGTTATCGGAGCAGAAAGAGAAGATACTCGACAGCGATTTAAATATCAAGGCTCGTTTTTATCGGCACTCAGGGGTAATCTGAAACCCGGCAGAATGCGGCGCACTTTAAATAAAAGCCAATCCCACACAATGCACAATTACCAAATCACTCCTTCACTCTTCGCTTCTCTCCAGCTCTTGTTCACAGGACAGCTTCACAATCGCTCTCGATCTCCTGCTGACTCACCGACTCACGCCCTCACAAACCCTCCCCCCTACACACACTTACAGATGGAGAGAGTGTGTGCTGTAGCTTATTAGATGGCACCGCGCTGGTAGATGGTGGTAGCGGAGGTCGGGGGTGTACCGCGCAAACGAACTCGAACGCACACAGAGCTCGAGGTTTTTACATCAACCGGCTTTTATTTTTGGTTTGGGAAAAGGAAGACGAAAGAGAATAGAGGCAATGCAGGTATCCGGTTAAATAAAAGGGCCAATTATTAGCAAAGGACTTCATTCAAGCGAATGTGTTCAGAGGAAACCGGAGAACCCTGATGAAACCATACGGACGCAGGGAAGAGCGCGCAGCAGACGGCGAGGCCGAGCTCGGGAATGGAAGTCTGAAGGTTTACGAGCTGAGAGAAAGTCTCACCAAGGCTGCTCTGGTAATTTTACATAAGTGGATCAATACCGTAAAAGGTCATTCTGTTTGTTCCGTAGGATACACGGGCGTCTAGGAACCATCAGGTGGAACATGCGGCAAATGAATTGCAAGTAGAAGCACAGATTCTTCCCTCGGATGAATTCCGTAGCTTTCAGGGCCTTCCGAACTCCGGGAAAGACCAGGATGTTTCCTCCGCATCTTTAAAATATTAGAGAACGATAGTGGGAATAGGGTCAACATGGAGAAATGTGCATTTTACTGCTACAATGCTACTGAAATGCTCCATGCTACTGCACTTCCTAGCCACGTTCCTGTCAGGTTCTCAATTCTAAAACCAATTCAGCTCACCCACTGAACTCTCGGCTCTAATCACACCCCGCACCGCACCGCACCGCACCGCACCACGTACAGTACAGACCAAAAGTGTGGGCACACCTTCTCATTCAAAGAGGTTGAATTTGTATTATGGCAAAGAAAAAAGAAGCAGCTAAGTAAAGAAAAAAGCGAGCGGCCATCATTACTTTAAGGAAAGAAGGTCAGTCTGTCCGAAAAATCGGGAAAACTTTGAAAGTGTCCCCAAGTGCAGTCACATAAACCATCAAGCGCTACAAAGAAACTGGCTGACATGCGGAACCGTCCCAGGAAAGGAAGACCGAGAGTCGCCTCTGCTGCGGAGGAGAAGTTCATCCGAGTCACCAGCCTCAGAAATCGCAGGTTAACAGCAGCTCAGATCAGAGAGCAGGTCAATGCCACACAGAGTTCTAGCAGCAGACACGTCTCTAGAACAACTGTTAAGAGGAGACTGTGTGAATCAGGCCTTCATGCTAGAAGATCTGCTAGGAAACCACTGCTAAGGACAGGCAACAAGCAGAAGAGACGCGTTTGGGATAAAGAACACAAGAACGAACACAAGAAAGAAAACTCGCTGAATGAGAAGGAGGTGTGTCCAAACTTTTAGTCTGTACTGTACCCTCTAACGCTGCTCAGCTCGTCCCGCCATCTCTCAGAGATCGAGGAAGACCTGCATCTAGACTGTTTTCTGTTTTCTGACTGTGTTCTGGCGCGTACTGTACTGTAGGTGGTGGAATAAACAACTTCTGGATGAAATTCCTCCAAAAACCCTCCCAAGACGGTTTGATTGATGCTGATCGGTTCGTAACCCAGTGTAAGGCTCTATCCAATAACTGAAGCTTTAAAGCACTAAACATGGATACGAACGTCAGCCAAATGCCTTAATGTAATGTTGCCTCTAGTTTTGTGATCAGTTAGTCCATGTAGTGCTTCAAAAATGTTTTAATTTCAGATTTTATTTTCATTCCAGATGTCAGGACCTTTTTTTTTTTTTTTTTTTTTTGGTGTGTGCCATTTGTTTTCTGATCTGAAATTTGCCAAACACTCATATTATTATTATTATTATTATTATTATTATTATTATTATTTCTTTTCATAATATAAAAAATATTTAATAATCAAATTTAAATTCTTCTCCAAGTGTTCACAAAATAGTCTAATTTTGCGAGAGTATCACACTTTCTTCTTTTGAGTTTATTTGAGTGGGGGTGCACTATTGCCACCTACTGGACTGGAGAGTGGAGCAGAAGAAAACAAGTTATACAGTACAGCACTTCAGAGTTTATTAGATACTTTTTGAGTTTATATATAGTCTTTAATACCTGTAACTTGGGTCAGATCAGATAATAAACTTTAAAGCTACTGAAATAAATTTGAATCAGAGGTTTTTTTGAATTTTCAAGCAGCACCTTTGACTCTAGAACTCATAAAGCCTCGAGGTTGCATTCTAAATAAAATGAAATTTGAGTTCTTTCCCCACTACGAGGCAAGTTACAATCTTAAAATCTCTCATAATAGACCAACAGACCACATTTTTTTTTTTTTTACTTATGAAGTTGCGACTGCCTACTTAAACATTCCGTACAAATCCTGACAGATTTCGATCGGACGTCGTTCCCGTGCGGAAAATCTCAGCCACCGCCGGCACGCCGCGCTCCAGCGAGCGCTCGACCCAGATGCGAACAGCTGTTGTTTGTTTATTAAGCGCTTTCAGGTTGCGTCTCTGGCGGTACACCCGCCGCTCGCCCTCGACGTTCAGCGTCTCCTCCTAATGAGATTAATTAAGATTTCTCTTTCATACGTCTCCTCCGAGTGCGTTTAATTCGCCTATGGCTCTCACGCTGCCTGTCAGATCTCCAAGGAAATTTGCATATTAGTGTATTAGCATGGCTCAAAGCATGGCACTTTGGGGAAAAAAAAAACAATATATATATATATATATATATATATATATATATATATATATATATATACAGAGAAATTTTTTGTTGTTGTTTACTGATTTTTCATGGTGTGTGTGTTTGTGCAATCGTTCTGTATAAACGCACCGAAGTGAAAAATCCAGTGTTTACTATCTGCTGGGGCGGTGTAGCACTGGTTCTTTTTTGCATCACACACACACACACACACACACACACACACACACACACACACACACACACACACACACACACACAGATTAAATTTCCTAGCAGTAATGAGCTGAATATCATGAATCAGATATGACTCGTGCTTCACTATTGATGAGATGTGCAAATTCACTTCCATTACCCGTTTGCTCTGGGTCTCTCACTCTCCCACACACACACACACACACGCGCGTGTTCATTTCCCCGCCGTTTAACCGATTGCCGCTCTCGCTCCGGGACGAGTCCTGATGCAATTCCACGCTGCACAATATCAGCCTTTTATTTGCTAAAATATTCTGTCAGTCTTGTCTCCCTTTCCCTTACTACCCCACACACACACACACACACACACACACATATCCAGGCTTCAGGGTGCGTAGCGAACGGATGTTTAACCCGAACAAAGCTCGCAGTCACACCAACGCCTGATATGTATATAAACCTACACAATGTACGACATAAAACCCCGGCATTCCGCCTGACATTTTCATCTGGGTGTCTAGCTGTGTGTGTGTGTGTGTGTGTGTGTGTGTGTGTGTATGCACGCTATTAACAATTTGAACCTGATGTACAGAACGTTCCGGAGCCACCAGACTCGTTGACCAGCTACGCTTTGTCTCAAGCTTTTATGAGGCTTCGTTATTATTTCGAATTTCGTTATGATGGACGCGATTTTTACAAAATAATTTTGACATTCTGCTCCAAATGCAGGTGCAGGTTTTTTTCCCTCCGAGTCCAGCCAGGCGCTCTTGATTCAAAAAGGTTTACTGCAATCCTGAAATAATAACACACTTCAGGCTGCGGTGAACAAACACTGACCAGTAGTGTGTATGCAGCGTCCATGTATAGATGCTTCTCAACCAGAAGAAGAGTTTTACCGCCGTGTTTTACAGCAGCGTTTGCTGGCTTTACCGCTAAGCGGCGCTATAACTATAGACTATAGACTTGGTTCATTCTCTCAGGGATTAATGAGCCGCGGCTCACCTGGTAGCAGAGAAATTCAAGAGAAACGTTTTAATTAAATGGAATTAAAACTGAAATTACAGCACAAATTAGGAATAATAAGTAAATCTAGGTGTTTTTTATTTGCATCAAAATGAAGCAAAGTAAACGTTAACGCAGCGAGCCTTTCGATTTTAAGCATGTGTAACACTCGCGTAGCCAGAAAACAGCCTGATCAGAAAAAGTTATTGTCGGATTTTTAAAAAAGTTTTAGCACCCCACATTTTCAGTTTTTCTGCTGGAGTTTGAAATTTGAAAAGAAAAAAATGTAAATAAAAATTGACATGAATTCATGTGCAACTTTTAAACTCAACATATTCACATCAGCCACATTATGAAAGCCCAGTCTGTCCTCTGTGGAAATAAGTGACATTGGCTAAAGATTTGAAATTGATTTAAACAGAACTTCAGAAAGGCCTCAAAGCCCCAGCGGTGATCAACAGTGATCCTCGTCCCAGGATCCGACTCGAGTCGGCTTCAAGTGGCGAAGGGGGGCGTTTTTGTTTCTCGCCCTGGCCTCGCCTGTTTTCGTGAATGTATAGATGTGAACAGCTGAGACATCAATAGGAGTGAAGAAAGTGAGGAAGGTGCGTTATTTGCATTTGAATGTCTGACACTGTAAAGCAACACTGAAACAACACCTGAAAACAAATCGCGAGTGAATTATATTACAGAAATATTATTTAGTATCATAAATTCCCTGAAATCTTCTGAAACATTTACACAAATGCAAGACAATTTATTTACATTTTGTATTCTGTAATACAAATTTTTGTATTCAGAATTTTTCAAAAAATGCAATTTTTCCAGTTATTTCTATATTTAAAGTTTGATGTCTTTAAATGCAACATAAAAAGCAATAAACAGAGATGTATAGAGGCTATATAACAGATAATTCCGTGTACAAGTAAAATTGTCACCTAGTGAACATGATGGGTTAAATGTTGTTAGAAAAACAAGGTTTTTTTTTTTTTTTTTAACTCAATATTGTGAAATACAAGTTAATTACCCTGGTTCAGATTTTTTTTTTATGACTAAAGCTCTACTGACAATTAAAAACTGCGGCAATTACAGCTGTATAAAAATGCAAAATGTGCCAATTTTTATTAATTGAACAGATTAACAACCAATAATCTATTATATGAATATTCAGTGATAGCAAGACATTTACGTTAAATGTTATTTTAAAAGATCAAGCGGCACAATCTCAGCATGCAGTAATAATTCTTTGAGAAGCCCTACTAATTACACAAACATTAAAGAAAAACTACAGTATAAGACTGCAGAACATACAATGCGCCCCCTTGTGGTGTACAAGTTAATAGATGTACAAAGCTACAGAGAAATATTATGCAAAACAACATGCAAAGTATTATCGGTTAATTAACATCCTTACTCCTTCATCCTGAATATTTAGAAAACTTTACCATCTAAATACTTTAGTTACTCACAAGTGTTTTGTTTTTACATCAAATTTCTTTGTATTTTGCGTCTCCAGAGAGCCGGACTTTCTTGTATTTTTCGTGTAGTTTTGAAGTTTTGTAGTTTTCCTGAAGGACTTTTTTTGTCTCTCATTTCTGGCAAGTTTTTGGCTCTGGTTTTCAGTTCAGTCCTTGAACCCGAGCAGTTTCAGAGAAATGTTTTGTTGAACCACACAATGACTTATGAATCATTCAAGCATAAAAGGCATCTAACTTGTGGTCATGAGCCAGTGAGAAACGGGTGCAGGTGATGACCGATGATCAGGAGGTGATTAGTATACTGGTGATGCTGAGTGGCTGGAACAGACGAGAGGGGAAACGAGGTCGCTGCTGTTTTATTCCTCTTTCAAACTTCTTCAGTCACTTTTTTCAGGCTGTGGAAGTAAAACATTTTGTTTCCCTTTCATTCATTTAATCAACGTCATTTAATTCCATTTAGTAAGAAGAAATCATTTTGGCTCCGTACTGCATTCCTGTAGAGCGTCACTTCCTGTGCTAACGAGCTGCTTCTATAGAAACGACGCAGGACGCAGCAGGAACGAGTGCTGTTATGGAGAGTTCATCATCCGTCCAATCAGAATCAAGGGTTCAAGATCAGCTTATAAATAAGCAGGCATGACTAATATTGCTCTAGTTAAGCACTCAGCACATAGAACAGCCCGGCTAAAAATAATTACGCCCAGCCGAATCAATTTCACCAAATTATTTTTAGAAGCAGATCTCCTGTTTTTTCTTTTTTTTTTTTTTTTTTTAACATTTTTTGACATTTTATATATATATATATAAGAAAAAAGGTTGATGGTTCCCAGAAGAAAAGATGTTGGGAAAGAGGTATGCGAGTGCTTGTTTATCTGTGGTGAAGGGTTTTCAGTACTCTGCGCCAAGGAGGTGTAAATCTAGGTCTCTCTCTCTCTCTCTGTCTTTGCGTCTTTGTCTCATATGATATCGGGAGTTTTCACGAATCCCTTCTGTCTCCAGACTGTGAAGTGTTGCATAAGTACAGCATTCAGTTTCCCTGTGAGATCAATACTGTCAGGTTCCCTCAGCTCCTCCTCCTCCTCCTCTTCCTCTCGGCTCATCACTCTTCTGACATGCTAGATTATTCTTTTTTTTCTCATCGAATTTGGTTAAAGCTGCTGGAAATGAGAGGAGAAAGGTGTGTGTATGAAAAAGAGATTGAAACGGGTACCGAGGTGGTGTGCAGGGAATGTTCTGCTGGGAAAATAATCAGCCGCAGCACTAGCCCGGTTTTGAGGAACCTGACCTTCGCGACGGAGTTTCGCTCGTCGGTTCTGTTGGTCAGCGTGCGTCATATGATCGGTATTTTAGCACCAAACTCTGATTCTCTTTCCAGGTTGTCACGCGTCTGACCGGCTCAATATCTCGCCGTCGCTTCCCCCTCCACAAATTCAACTCCCCATTCAACACAGTATCTCTCCGTCTCTTCTTATTCACAGACGACTGACACAAAGCAGTCTGAGCGACACAGATAAGCGCATTTGCATCCTCACACACAGACACGCACACGCACACGTACATACATACTCACGACAGGGATATAAATGGCTCAGGAAGTCAAGCTCCAGTCCTGACCCTGAAAGGTGCACAGGAAATGACCACGCCCATGGTTTGGGGAATGGCATCGTGATGGTGGAACGATAAGAGTTTGAGTTTCCGCGGGCGTCGACGGAAAGCTCGGCAGAAATGCACCGAACGCGTCTTCGCTAAAATCACAGCCTGTGTGGTTACAGTGATTGAAGGTCAAAGGTCACGGAGCCCCTACAGGCGCTGGAAATTGAGAACGTGCGGGGGAAAAACGAAGCAAGCGAGGAAGCATAGTCATTTATTCATAGAAAGCGTGTGCAGCGGCGCCACTGCGGATTTTAAACATAGACGGCGGCTGGAAAGAAATGCGCATCGACGGGGCCGTCATGAAAACGCAGAGTCAAAGTCACTAAGTGACAACTCGAACACGACAGCGGAACGGCGCGCTTGACAATTCATGCTGAGTATTACAAAGAGCAGTAGGGGGCTGAGATCAAATTCTCCTTTAACGCATAACGCGCAAGATGAGTTTTTATCCTCGAAATATTACCAGTAACATTAGGAGCAAATGGGAAAAAAAAGAGAGCAAATCTATTAAGTATGAGGCCTTGAAAGAATGGCTTGAATGAACTGAAAGGGAAGAAATACATTCCAAATGTAATATCGTGTTTTTGCCGACTACAGTAATAATGTATTTCCAAAACGAGACTGTCTTTAATCTGCTTTAATCTCTAGTTTAAGTTTCAATCAATAACAACAACGACATTACAACAAATGAAAAATGTGATAAAAAGCTAAACTATAAAAACTACAATGACAGCACATGAAAAAAAAAAAAAACAGATTGGAAAAAAAACACAATCATAACTCTTAAACCTACAACAGATAAAATACATGAAAGCACAAAAATAACAATGACAACAATGCTAATTACAACAACAGAAGATAAATAATGGGGGAAAAAGACAGTAACAATAATGGCAACACAAAATGTCAGTCAAAACAAGAAAAAAACAAAAGGACAACTATGGGAACTACAGCAGACAGAACAAGACAATAACTGAAACAGGGTTTTGGAAAAAGGACTAAAGTGACAATAAGGACTACGACACAAAAATGTGGAAGAAAAACACAAGAAGACAATCGCAACAGAAAAATGTAGAATAAGTAGACAATACCCGTAATGACAAGTCCAACAGATGAAAAAAAAAAAAAAGGAAGTTGCAGTAACTTCAGTGTCAAAAAAACAATAAAACTAATCTTAATATAACAAGCACAATAGCCACAATGCTAACTACTATAGATAAATAATAATAAATAAAAAAAAGACATCAACAACAGTAACAACGACAACAGATAAAAATAGATGGAGAAGGTGATTACAACAAGGATGACAACAAAAATGATATTTTCAGACACAAGAGACAATAATGACGGACAACTGAAACAGAAGAGAAAAAAGCAGTTGTGACAGTAACGATTTCAACAGATATAAATGTAAAAGAAAAAAAAACCCAACAATGACCACTAAAATGTATCCAAGTAGAGAAAGGGTGTGATAACGATAACAACCAGAGCTGACAATTAAAAAAACAAACAAAAAAAAGTATACTGTAAAAATTTACAACAAAAGACAACAATGATGACTAAAACATTTTAAAGAAAAAAACAAACAAACAACAATGATGAGTAGAGCAGAAATAAAATATAGAAGAAATTACTATAATACCAGAAATTTAGAAGTAGGAATTTCAACAATGGCAACTAAGACAGATTAAACACTTTAAAGAAAAACGAGATAGTAACATGACAGTGTACAACAACAGGTGCTGTCAAGTACAACAGTTTTCCAGAACAAGAATGACAACAAAAGCAGACTAAAACGGAAGAAACAAAAGACGATAACAACGATGACGACTAAAACATATACAATACAAGTAGAAAAAAACAATGACAACTTGAACTGAAAAAAAAAAAAAAATGCATATACACAAACAGAGAGCAAATAGACAATGACAGAACCTACAGTATATCAGAAATTTAGAAGAAAGAGAAAATTTCAACAATTGAACTACCACAGATAAAACAATCAAAAATTAAAAAGACTTACAGAATAACAGCACTTGTAAAAATGTACAACTACAACCATCATGTAAAAATTGTAAAATAACAACTATAAAGTGAAAATTTACAACAAAAAAAAAAAAGCAATTACAACTATATTTTTTAATAAACAAGACACAACTAAAGCAGAGAAACGGGGGGGAAAAACAACAGTGGCAACAGTAACAAAAACGACTATAACTGTAAAATAAAACAGGAACAACAATGCAAACTAGTACTGATGAAATAAATAATAAGTTGTAAATATAATGATGCTTTTTAAATACAGGTATGACGTATATCTAGCCAGGCTTTTTCAATTGTTTATTATTATTATTATTATTATTATTATTATTATTATTATTATACAATAACTTTAATTGTTTGCCTCTATTGAGAATTAAGTGAGGGAAAGAAACGCAAGTGTTTTGTAAATTAGGTACAATAATAAGTTTTTGTACATTTTTGTTCATTTGTAACAATGTAAATTGTTTCTCAGGATTTTGTTTCTCCTCACACTATGAAAGATTTCTTAAATCTGACTTTAAGCTAAAATGACATTTATTATTACTTTTTCACTAGTGTTCGCTTTTCTTTCATCCATCCCTCCATTCCTTAGCACCTTAACTCTTGTCTCAGTGGGTAGGTTGATTGCCCTTGATTTTGTTATTACACTACAGGATGTAAGAGCTTGCCCTCAGAGTGTGTTCTTGTGTGTGTGTGTGTGTCCAGCTCTGTCTACGCTGTTCAGTGTTCAGTAAACATACAGCACAGTGTAACATCAGGATCAGTCTCGTAGTCACATACTGTAGATGCGGAGGTTAAGAGGGTAACTCTATTCACTGAAATATACAAGCGCACACACACACACACACACACACACACACACACGCACACACGCACGGGTGCGGTGGGAGTGTTACCGATAGGATCAGACAGCAGTAAATGAATGTTCGAAGGGGTTTGAGTGTCTAATCGCACTCCCTGACCTTTCTCTGTTTCTCTGACAGTAACCAATAGTGCTGATTTAAATCACATCCAGAAATTACCCAGAAGGCTGTGCGAGTGCCACACACACACACACACACACACACACACACACACACACACACGGGCGGCCTGATGTTATCAAAGAGAGAGTACAGGCAAAAGTATGGAAGCCATTGTTTGTGTGTGTGTGTGTGTGTGTGTGTGTGTGTGTGTGTGTGTGTGTGCTTAACTATCTGATCATATACACTGGTTTTGTCAACCACTAGTGTGTGTGAATGTGTACCCACGTGTGTGTGTGTGTGTGTGTGTGTGTGTGTGTGTGTGTGTGTGTGTGTGTGTGTGTGTGTGTATCTGTGTGAGTCTCTGCCTATAGGTGCCTTTGAGAGTATGTTTGACTGTGTGTGTGTGTGTGTGCGTATGTGTGTGTGTGAGAGAGAGAGTTTTTGTGTCTTGTAGGACTGTTGAAATTATTAACTAAACTGATCATGTCCAGTGGTTTTGTCAACCTATTTTGTGTATATACATGCGCGCTCGTGTGTGTGTGTGTGTGTGTGTGTGTGTGTGTGTGTGTGTGTGTGTGTGTGTGTGTGTGTCCTATATACTATATCACTGGGAAATAAAATACAGAAATCTTTTCTGTTCTCTTTTCTTGCGATGTTTTGCTCTGAGTAGCAGATGGAGATCTCTAAATGTGTTTTTTTTTTTTTTTTTCCCCCTTGTACCCTCACTCAGTCTATACATCTAAGCATTTTCTTCTCCTTCAGCTCGTCTTTCTTCAGCGGTACATTTCCAGGACTTTACAAATCAAATCTCTATTTTATTTTTCTAGCTCGTGAACTGGTTGCTAAATTTGCCTACACCAAGGCGTATCCCCCACAAACACACACACACACGCGCGCGCACACGTGTGTACAGGTGCCCAAGATAGGAACGCTATGCCAAAATTTTATTTGCAAATATTGTTATGAGGTAACGGCACTTCAAAGGACCCGGTCATGAATATTCATAAGTGCATACGTTTTCGAGGTGTATATTTTCTCTTCCGGCAGCCGGCTCACGCTCTTAACGTCTGCAACCTAGGCCTGGCCACATGGTTCCTGACATGCTGACTTTATGGAAATGGACAGACGAAGAATGAACCCGTACCTGTGCCAGGGAAATCAAAGGAAGCGTACCGCACACACACTCCTGCTCGTGCGCACACACACAAACATCTGGCCATGAGTGCGTCTCTTGATGCTATACCGGGCAGGAAAGAAGGGAAGGGACGAACCAAGTTCTGAAGGAAAAGAAAAGACGCAATACGAGGAAGCCTGAGATTTGTAGACTAATGATGTAATTGAGATTCTCATCAGTAACTCTCACGACTTCCTCGTTTTTTTTTTTTTTCTTTTCGTTTTTCCTTTCCCCCCCCCTGTCTCTCTCGTCTATTCAACAATTCTTTCCCCCCCTCTACTTATCTCGTTTCTTCTTTATCAAGAGTGGTGGTCATTTTCAGGAAGTGGGTGTGTGCGGATAGTTTGGAGAGAGTATGGAGCGATGTTGGGCAGGAACGAGGGAAGAGGTGGAGTGGAGTGATGGGTGGAACAGGAGAACACCGATTAAAACAATAAACAGCTGGTGGAGAGAGGGAGAGGAGGAGAGAAGGAGTGAGAGTGAGGGCTTAGTCGGGATCCTGTAGCCGGAGGGTGAAGGTTGGGGACAGAAGGAGAACGGGATTCAGGAGGGGGAAAGAAAGGCAATATGGCACATTTTTGGAAGTCTCCCATGAAAGAGTCGAGTATGACGGAATGGAAGGATTTGGAAGTGGTTTCCTGAGTTCTGGAGGTGCTCCACAGGAATCCTTGGCAGTCCGATCTGATCCAGGGAACCGAACCAGGAACCCATGGAAGAGTTGGAATAAAGGAAAGTGACAGAGTTGGTGTTGATATGGATTCGGATATGGATTGCCTTTGAGGCTCGTCATTAACACTCCTAGTTCCTGGCGATACCTCCCTCATAGATGGTTCACTCCTGGCTCCTGCGCGGGCACCGCTGCTCTGCGACATGAAGCAGAGCCCCATGGTCCTCATCTCTACCCCCACACAGAGAGCCTTTCACTTGGCTAATCGAGTCTGAACGCCTGCCACAGGGCCACCTGAGACCAGGAACAGGGCACTTTCTGTCTGTGGGAGTGTGTGGGGGAGAAACACGTGTGCAAGTCAGACTTGAGCAGACCAACCACGACAAATTGAACCTGTGGAACTTTTCCAAGCAGTGCATTTGGTGTAACAGAAGAATTCTACCTCCAGAGCATCAAGGCTTTTTGGATCTTTTTGCTCCAGCATCCAGAATTTTCTGCCCAAAACTCCTGGATCTTGTACCTTCACCTGTGGATTTTTTTTTATTTCTTCAAAACCTTTGGGTTCTTTTGCTCAAAAACGTTTTGCTTTGTGAGCTTCCTCTGCCAGGCATCCTGGATTTGTTGGTGTCTCTTCTTCTGTATCATTTGAGATTTTCCAAGATGTTGTACTCCTCCCAAATGTTTTGTGACATTCGGCATGATTTGTGCTAGATTTCAGGACAGGTTCCAGGTTTTGTCCTCCAGATTTTCTGGACCTCTTTAATCAGCATTTTTTTTTTTTCCTAAAGAGCTTTGGGTTCTTGGGTACCAGACTTCAGGATATTTTACCCATTCTTTTCCTGCTGGATTTTCTTTTCCAGGTTTCTGGAACTTTTACCACAGATTTTTAGATACCATGCTTTAGACTCGTTTGTTGCGAATCTTCTATTCCGCATTTATGGAAGTTATTCCGCAGGGATTTGGAATCTTTGGACGTAGACGGTACATCATGGTACAGCATGATGGAGAAGGATGCCTGGGCAGCTCTGCTGTGTTGCTTCTTGGAGCAAGTTGCCACTAACTGAACTGCAATGTGTAATTAAAGTCATCATAAGCTAAAACGTGGATGGGTAACGATGGCCAGGATTTTGCGGTATTCCCAGATGGTCCATCATCAGTTTCTTCCCCAAAAATGAGCTGAATGGTTTTTCAGTGTAGGAAATCGTAATTGGATGAGGCGACGGGTTCGGTCCTTGAATGAAGGATAAAAGATGATTGGCCTGAACTTTAGTCTTCAAGAGCTGCTGGCGAACTTTGAAGAGGTACTTCCTTTGCATGGCTTTCAAGTCCTAGTCGGATGACATGCTCCCTGTAACAAAGTATATCGTGCCACACGTTTAGCGATTGATCAGATTTTCTGCTGCATTGTAGCTGAGGAGTTGATAAATGGTGCATAATAATCCCGAACAAATGAGTAAAAATAATGGCACCCTCATTTTATCCCATCCTCTAGAGATGTGTCATTTACCCATCTGTTTTTCTTTTCTTCACTTCCCTTTACTTGTTTGTCTGAGTGTGTGTGTGTGTGTGTGTGTGTGTGTGTGTGTGTGTGTGTGTTTGAGTTTGAGGTAAGGCTGGTTAAATTGGAGGGAGCACAGGCATATCACTGGGGACCTATTACGGACCAGAAGCAATTATTTAACTTAATAAAAGTCAGACGCTTTATTTCTACTTTAATAGGTCAGCCAGCACGGAGCTTACGTCTGACGGCGTCTGATTCATGCGCGCCCGTGGTCGTGGCCCCCTTTTCAATTTTTAAAGCTGTGTTTTCAACCGTTTTATTCTGGTCACAGTAAAATCTGTCTTCACAAGCCTTTGACAAATAGCGAGCGTGAACGATTCTTCCTGTCTGTCTTTCGCTCATGTAGCTCTGGGAATACACGCACGCACGCACGCACGCACACACACACACACACACACACACACACACACACACACACATAGAGCAAGTGAGCCTGTTCTATAGCACAGACACACACACATTTTCACACAGACTAGGTGAAGTTTTACTCTGGTGTCTGTACTTTTTAGACTAGAGGAGTGTGTGTGCATGTGTGCGCGTGTGCGTATCCGTCTATGTGCAAGGACTGACCAAGGCAATCTCTGGTCATTGATTAGTAGGACAGGTTCCATTACTCACACACTCGGTCTCTCAGGTGCACATAGGGAGAAAGAGCTAGAAAGAGAGAGAATGATCCTCAGCTACATTATGTAAGGATAGACTGTAACATAATTATGATATTTTTCTTATTTCACAGAAATTTGCCTCATAACAACTGGTTTATTAATATACACTACCAGTCAAAAGTTTGGACACAAGTTTGGTTTCTAAACGAACACTGGATTTTTTCAAAACTTTGAAATAACACATATGGCATTAAGTAATTAATGAACAACAGCAGCCGTGGTTGTTATTTTAAGACTTGAAGGTGAGCTGTTCTGGATCAGTATTGTGTCAAGTGCATTTACAAAACCCATCAAGCACCATGACAAGACCAACACTTACCTCAGAAATCATAAATTAACAAAGATTATCTCAGATTAGAGCCGTTATGAACGATTTACAGGATTTTTACCGTCTAACTGCATGGTCGTTCCTGATTTTTTTCTTTCTTTCTAAACTGTAAAGCAATACTGAAGGCGATTATCCAAAATATGTAATAATCTCCTTTGAACAGTTGATATTGAGACGCATCTGCTGCTTATGAACTGTAAATCGTTCATAACGGCTCTAATCTGAGGTAATCTTTGTTAATTGATGATTTCTGAGGTAAGTTTTGGTCTTGCGTTCCTGGGAAGGTCTTCATGAGGGACAGTTTCATCATGGTGCTTGATGGCTTTTACACACGCACTTGACACAATACTGTTCTTGCAAGAACTGATCCAGGACAGCTGACCTTCAAGTCTTAAAATACCAACCACGGCTGTTGTTGTTCGTTAATTACTTAATGCCATATTTGTTATTTCAAAGTTTTGAAAAAAGCTAGTGTTCGCTAGTGTTCGACTTTTTAAAAAATTCTTTTCTTCTCTTAAGACTTTGGAAAAAACATCAAAGCTTAGGTTCTTCTATCCTATACAGTGGAACCTCTACAGCAGTGATTCCGTTAGTCTGCGCTCACGCGAGTGTCATTAAAGAGATTTCTTTTTTTCCCGTTAAAACAGTGTTTCCGTTTTGTGTGTGTTTGTTGTGAAACTTAAAAAGCGAGGAGGGGGGAGGGAGAAGGAGTTTTACTGTGTAAGACGAGGCGAGGGAAGGGGACAATTCCCCACACACACACACACACACACACACACACACACACACATACATACACAAATACACGACGCCTGTGCGCACAAACGGAAACACTTATCTGTTGGGATTTATTTTAACTAAAGTGCAGGTTAATTTGTTTTATTTTAATTTTATATATTGTATAAATATTTTTTCTGTATTTATTTTTGGTGGCTGTGGAACGAATTATTTTAGTTTTCATTATTTCTTAAGGGAAGATTCGATTTGATTTACAAGTGTTTTGGAATACAAGTCCGCTTCCGGAAGGAATTATGCTCGTAATCCAAGGTTCCACTGTATTAGAAATCACTGATACTACTTCAGCACATGGACGATTCTCGAAAGAGTTTCTTTGCCAAATAACTTTGAGTTGCAGATCTACAGAATGTATTAATGTAACCACGACCATGTTGAACACACCTCTCACCTCGAAGTGCTTTATTACAGTCCATATAATTAGGTTTGTCTTTAATTAATTTGCCGGATATTCGCACTTGGAGTGGTGTTAGAAGAACGATCCTTTAAGGACGCGTCGACTCCGAGATTTATCGCGCGAAGCCGAGATAAAAATGATTTCGTTCACGCAAGCAAACCCACCATAGATCACTGTAAGCTTTATGTCCTGTTCAGCGCAGGAATCCTTCATCAATCAGAAGAGGAACGCGGAGAAGCTCACAGCCGTTCACAAACTGACTCGACTTCCACTTGGAGTTTAGAACGACTTGGTTTCCACGTGTTGAATTGCACAAATTTCTCGGTTTACTCTCGGCGTGTTGCACTTTGCACCTTTATAGCGTGTGTTGGATGTTTTTTTTGTTTGTTTTACTTCAGAGGCCTGAATTTATATCTCCCCCTTTATACCTGACTGATTTCTCGTGAGACCTGGAAGCTGATGGCGGTGGATGTTCTTGTGCTTACCTGCTGCATACCAATCCGTCTCTTCTTGAGCGCGTGTGTGACTTTACAGCTTTTCCGCAGATTAGACTTAATAAATAAGATGTGACCTGAAATGTGAGCGAGCATCCTTATAACTGAGGCACGGAAGATACGTAGACATGTAGGGTTCAGGAGTGAAAACCCTTCATAGTCATTTGTGGTCTCATTGGTGTCAGGATTGTTAATTGAGCATGAAAAAGAGCACTGGTACGGAATAGAGATTTTTTCTTTATATCCGTCCGCAGAACAACTTGCTTCCTGTTATCACTTATGTTAGAGCAGCTATAAAGAGTTAGGCTTGTCATGTTAAATGACACCAGAAGCGGCTTTAAAAAATGCTAAAGTAACGCTGATGTACTGTACTGTTAGAGTGCGGCATACGCTTTGTGAATTTTTGCCTTAAAAACGGACATTTTGCAAGAAATTTGCCTAGCATACGAAGCATTTTTGCCGCACGAGCGACCAAGCCAGTCGGGTGTACTTCCGGTTGCCATCCAAAACTTGTTTGCCGTCAATGGAAAGCCAAGCAAACGAGTTTACATTTATTAATTTATTAATTATTATTATTTTTCAAGCAAGAATAAATTCAGTTTTGTTTTTAAAGCAGCCGGTGCAGAGAGTAATCATAGATTAAGGTTAAGTGACGTTTAATGCCTGTTTATTTAATATTTTACTTAATTTACGTGTCTTTTCTTAATTTTTTTTTTGTTGTTTTTACATGCAAAAAATATAATTATAGTGTTGGAAATTGGTCATTTTTTTTGGATGGCTGGAACGGATTATCTGCATTTACATTATTTCCAATGAGAAAATCCGTTTCACAATACGAAATCATGTCTAAGAACCTGCCTCTGGAACGAATTAAATTTGTATTCCGAGGTACTGCCGTGTATATACGCATGGACAAAAGAAATGATGCACATATACTGTACCTTTCTTACAAAATGTATTCCTGTGAAATAAATAATATTTTATGCAAAAGTCTGTCCATCATCAGCACCAGAAATGTGACGTTGAACATTACCACTGTTGGGGGACGTTACGTTAATTACATTGTAAAATTACCGTCTTCAAAAAGTAATCCGTTACATTACTGCGTTACTTTCTGATAAAAGTAACTAGTTCGAGTACTTTTCCATTGCAGAAAATGCGCTTCCTCGTGCATGTTGTTTTAGTCAAGACCTTTGTAATTATTCTACCATCATCACTCAGCGAAGTTTGGCCCGTAATCTGTTAACTACTAATACCCCTATCTCACCTACGCGGTTTCGCGCGGTGGCCGTAAGTACGGTTCATCATGATTCACCGCGAGTTTCTGCGCTGTGATCGATTAGAAGTTGGCATCGTCCGCTTGCATTGCACCAAGCTGAGCCGTTTTGTTGTCCCCGTCTCTGCTCGCGTTGTCTCAAAGGTTCATAGTGCGAAGACAGAATGCTCTCCTTACTTTTAATGCCAGGACACATCAGGTGCACACAGACACATGGCAAATCTCACGCACGTGCATGGTGCCACCATAAAGAAGTTGTGAATTTGGTTATCCATGAAACAGTAAGGCTCTACTGAGCATGGGGGTAATTTAATTTTACTGAACATAACAAGGCAAACAGCATGATGACAAAGATCAGGTTTCGAGTTTTTCTCTCGAAAAAAAGTAATTTTACAGACTCTATCTATCTAATACCTTTAAAAAAAAAATGTATATAATGCAGCGTTTCTTTTGTCCTTGACTATAGCCTGTCAAAGATCATATGTAAAGTATAGTACACTTAATGCCCAGGTTAATGGGCACTCATGAAGTGCAGCATTGGTTCTAAACAATACCAAACATAAAATCGAGGTTTTTATTTGGTCCACTTTTATATAAAGTATCGCCTTAAACAACGAAATATCCTTTCCACCTGAGTGTCTGCCCTGTAAGCTTGCAAATATTAAACACGAACGTTTAATCCTGGACGCATTTGGACAGGTCTCCAGTGTCCATAGCGTCCGTGTCCACGTTGCGTCCCTTTTCGTCCCTTTTTCATTCGAACGAAAACCTAAATCCGTACATGCACATGATTACTCGAAACCAGGCTTTGATCAGAGATTAAGTGCCTTTTTGATGGTGTGTGTGTGTGTGTGGGTGTATGTGCACGCGTGTGTGTGTGTGTGTGTGTGTGTGTGTGTCTGTGTGTCTGTGTGTGTTTGTAATTATCGCCCAGATTGCTTCCTGTTGCCTCTCCCCATGGTTTTGTTTACCGTTTGATGTTGCACAATCGAGCCATGATTGGTCCATAATGAAGCTGGTTGTCCAGTTTGTGGAGTTCAAGTCAGTTGATTTCATCTCTTGTTTGTGTGTGTGTGTGTGTGTGTGTGTGTGTGTGTGTGTGTGTGTGTGTGTGTGTGTGTATGTGTGTGTGTGTGTGTGTGTGTGTGTATGTACTGATAGTTGTTTGTTTGTAAATATTATTACAGATGAATGTTTTTTTGCTTTCTCCTATTAAAATATCCCCAAGTCCAATGTATTTATTTCGTGATGTGAATAGAAAAATCCGACATCACATCCGCAACAGATCCATATCCAGATCTTCTGCGTCTTCTGGGTGTATAATAAAAAAAAAATCTACTGGCTGTGTATATACGGAAATAAGGAAACCCTGGCACTGGTGTGTGTACGTATATACTGTATGCTTAAGTGTAACGAGTATCTGTTACTTATGAGGTCGATCTTCCGTCTCCGTGTGTATGTGTGTAGGATATCCAAGCGGAGATCGACGCCCATAACGATGTGTTTAAGAGCGTAGACGGAAACAAGCTGAGGATGGTGAAGGCTCTGGGCAGCTCCGAGGAGGCCGTGTTCCTGCAGCAGAGACTGGATGACATGAACCACCGCTGGAACGAACTCAAGGCCAAATCAGCCAACATACGGTTAGTGGACACACACACACACACATAATATAGAGCACAGGTTTATAAACGGGAATACACTGCAACACTAGCATAGTACTGTAGAACGCTGTACAGTGCTGTCACATGACCATAAACCCTCTGAGGTTAGAGAGAAAAATGTCTGTTGGTAGGACACGGAGAGAGTTGTGGAGAGAGACCTGATGAAAAGTGTGTGTGTGTGTGTGTGTGTGTTGAAAAGAGAACCTGGCTGTTTTATTATTTAACTCTCATTAGGGATTAATTAGCGAACATGTGTAATTATCAAGCAGCCGACATGCCGCTATTGTTCAGTGCCATTAGCACCTCTACACTGAGAACAGGAAGAAGGCAGGGTCTTCAAACCAGTCTTTTTGAAGTATGTATTGATGTGTGTGTGTGTGTGTGTGTGTGTGTGTGTGTGTGTGTGTGTGTAGGGCTCATTTAGAGGCCAGTGCAGAGCGATGGAGCAGGCTGCTCTCCGTTCTCGAGGAGTTGTGGAGGTGGATCTGCCAGAAGGATGATGAGCTTACTAAACAGATGCCTATTGGAGGAGATGTTCCAACGTTGCTGCAGCAACACAACCACTGCTCGGTCAGTACACACACACACACACACACACACACACACACACACACACACACACACACACAACAGCGACCTTGTACTCCTGACCCTCTGATCTAGTTCCTTTTCAGATCTTCTGGTCTTGTATCTTTTTCCTAGACTCCGTGGTCCTGATCCTGTGGTCTAGTTCTTTTCTTAAACTCCCTGGTCTTCCCCTTAAGGATCTCCTGCCCCTTTGTTTAGACACACTGCTCCTGATCCTTTGGTCCAGAGATACCATGGTTTTACCGCTTTTTTTGGTCTAAATTATCTGGTCCAGACTGTGTTGTTTTGTGTAGACCTGCTGGACCTGCCCCTGCCCCTCCTCCTTTACCCGAATGCTCTCTCTGGTCATGATGCATTGGTTGGTCTAGTCGTTTTGTCGCTTAGAGTCCCTGGTTTTCTCCAATTTAGTCTTAATATTTTTTTTAGACCTACTGGTCCTGCCTGTCGGTTGTTTATCCTGCCACTGACCCATTGGTCCAGTTCCTTTTCTAGATTCTGTGCTTGTCACTATCTGTTCCCCTGACCCATTGGTCTAGTCCATTTGAATATAGCCCCTGGTTTGATCTAGTGGTTTAGATCATTTTTGTCTAGACCCTCTGGTGCTGACCCATTGGTCTATTCCTCGTGAATATAGGTTCTGGTTCCCATCTTTTGGTCTAGCCTTTTTTCTCCTCCTTTCTTTCGAACCTTCTCCTTTGTCTAGACCCTCTGATCCTGCCACTGACCCACTGGTCTAGTCCCTTTTCTAGATTCTCAGGTTTCCCTGTCTAGTTCCAGACCTTCTGGACCTGCTCCTGACTCACTAGTCTAGTTCCTTTAAAGACCATTTTCTCCTTTTGGTCTAGTGATCTAGATGTTTTTTTTTCTCCTAGACCCCCTGGTGCTGACCCCGTGGTCTATTCCCTGTGAATATGTCAGTATACAGTAGGATCTGGTCGTCACCTTTAGGTCTAGCCCTTTTCCTAGATCTTCTGTTGCGGAACCTCCTCCTTTTTTCTAGACCTTTTAGTCCTGACTCAGTTTTTTTGTTGAGACCTTCTGGTCCTGACTTCTGGTCCTCATCTGGACATGAGACTCGGTCTGTTCCCCTTTAGTCTAGTCTTTCTAGACTCCCGGTCATCGATCTTTGGTGTAGATAATCTGGTCCTCTCCTTGTCCCTTCTTTTCTAGACCAACTGTTTGCAAGTCTTTGGCCTAATGCCTTTGGCCAGAGCTTATGGTGCCCGTCCCCCGGCTTTTGGACTAGTCCTTTTTTTCTAGAAACGTCTGTTCTTGGACCTGCCCTTTTGTCTAAACCCTCCAGTCCTCACCCTCTAGTGTTGTCCCTTTGATTTTGACCACCTTGTCTTTTAGTCTTTCCTCACTCATGTAGGCCCTGATGCCACCTTTCTCTACCAATGTACCGACGTACGCCCTGATGCACTGATGAAAGGAAGCGCATTTAAAAGCAGTCAGCCACATCTCAAAAGAGTTCTTTGATCCTCTGCTGACATGGACACTGTTGTTCTTTTAAGCTGAATACGCAGATTGTTTTTTATTAATGCTATACTGTTCATTGTGGTCTCTGAGTCCTGGCACAAGTCCATCTCGGCCGGTTACTAATCGCCGCGTTCTTCAATTTAGAAATGAGCAAAACTGTTCAGAGGTCTTATTCCACTGGGGTGTGTTGAGGATCAAACTGAGAATTGTACAAAGAGTGTACAGTGCGGCACATTAATCCTTTGGCGGAAGAATGTATGCAAACACCGACTCTATCCACAGGGAATCATGGGAAGTGGAGGTCTTTGAGGCTGTAATTAGCCTGAGATAGTGCGAAGGCGCAAAGGACAATTTAGAGGGCTTTCTTCCTTTCTCTCTCACTCTCTTCTTCTCTTCTTAATTCCTTTCTCTCCGTGACAGATTGAATAATGACCCCGAGGAGCTGAAAGAAGCACGGATCGCCTGACTTTCTCTTTCCACCCTTCTTCGCGCTTCCTTTCTCGCTCTTCCTCGCTTTGTGTTTTTTTTTTAATAGTTTGCCTTTCAGCCGCGCGCCTGAGTGTGAATTTCGGCCGAAGCAATCCAAAGCGCCGGGGTGAACACGTCACGGCCGATTAGCGCCGCGGTAGGAAAGCTAGGAGTGTATAATAAATGTGAGTGTGTGTTTTTGCACTGATAAGACCGGAGAGCTGCTGGAGTACGTCGGTGTCTGGGAGTGTGTACAGAGCCTGGCACTTAAAGAATGAGTGTAAGCAAAAAAGCGCCATGGAAGGATCAAGTAGCCTCGGCGCACTAGAGGGAGAATTAGCCTTAGCACTGGAATGGGTAGATGTTACAAACTGTTAAAGCTGTTTGTGTGTGTGTGTGTGTGTGTGTGTATTGCAAACTCTTCCAAATTAAATAAGTAGCAAATAAACACAGCTGTGTAATTCGGATGAGTTCAATCTTTTAACAAAATACAGCGAGGTGATTATGCCGGGGGGGGTGGGGGGGGGAACCCGTTATAATATCAGTTCATCTGTTACACACTCAATTACACATATTAATTTAAAAAACAATCATGAATCTGCATATTGGTTCAGCAGCAGGTGATTCAGTGCGCCTGTACAAACAGCACGCCGTGCGACAGTATGCGTAGTTCTGTTTATTTGACTTCAGACTCGATATTTACATTGAATCGCTGGGTCGGTTTTTGATTCGGAATCGCTTCATGCTTTTAAACTTCAAAACGTTCAATGTTTTCAAATTGACAAATTTCTTCAAAAAATATACCGCGGCTCCAACGAGCAGAATCGTGTTTACGCTGAGGGACAAATGGGAGAAAAAGATGACATTACCCGTGGTTACTGTACGTGCAGTGATTATGATTTGTAATGGACAAAAATCTATAATCTATATTTATATAATAAAAAAAAATCAGACTTTTAAATATATATTGGTAACCGGTTGGAATTTGCTATGTATAAATGACACAATATCGTTAATTAAATCTAAGGGAAATGACTCTAATTACTTTACTCATTATACAGTAAATGTTGTGAATAAATTACTTTTTATATATAAAAGAAATTTTCATGTTTATGTATTTCCTTAATACAATATGAACATTGTGTTCCAAACTAAACAGTATAATAATAATAATAATAATTATTATTATTGTTATTATTATTATTGTTGTATTATCATAAATAATATAAATATTATTATTATTATTATAAAATTATTAATATTATTATTGATAATAATAATAATAATAAAAATTGTAATATAAAGTGTGATGTATTCAAATGAGTAAAATGGAGAAATAATAAATATAATAAATAAATAAATAAATAACTTATTTAATTAATTAATTCAATTTTTTTCGTTGTTGTTGTGGTGCTGGATTCAGTTTAACAAACGCCTGCTTCGTGTAACTCACATCGGCTGTGATTTGATGTGGGATTAAGCTGTTTAGGATTAGTTTTCCGTGACATTTCTAAGTGTGCATGCCGAGTCCCTGGTGCTGTCATTTCTGAGGCGAGACTCGAGGCTGAAAAGCTCGGTTTCTCCAGCGATTTCCTCACATATCCCTTTATTTCTTCGGTTCCAGTCACTACATCACTGACTTTCTACACAAAACTATTACACCCTTCCGTCCCTGGCAGTCGTAGGCCACAGAGCGAGCTTGAGATTGAATTTCCAAATAGATCGGTGCGTGCCGAGGCGACGTCACCGAGCTGAATCTCTGTGTGTATGTGTGTGTGTGTGTGTGTGTGTGTGTGTGTGTGTGCGCGCGTTTGCCAAAGTCACTTTGACTTTATGGGTTTCTGTCGCTGTGCTGCGCATCATTAAACAGGCCCGCGCGGCGTCCCTGCTCCGGGAACAGCCGTCGGTTTCAGGTGTTCGGCCGGCGACATTTTGACAAAGACCTTCTTCCTCTGATGAAGATATCTCTTATAATCACTTTTATTAATCACACTTTCAATTATCCAATAAAGCGCTTCCATTTGTGGCACCGTAATTAAGATCATCAATCAGCGTTTATTTAATCACAGCTGTGTCAGGCGTAATTCGAGGGCCTAATTAATTCACATCAGACAGCAAGAGGAACGTCGGCGTCCTAAAAGATGATTCTGCAGCGGTTCATCCGACATGCTCGGTGTGGCTTATCAATATTTAATATACGCACTCGCACAGTTTTAGGCTTTCCTAAAACAAAAAACAAAACAAAAAAATCGTCATAAATATTTTATACAGCAAGTGTTGTTCAGGAACACTGCAAACTGGGACTGCAAAGTTTTTTATTTATTATTTTGTTTTGCTCATTTTCATGTGGTAGAAGTCGTAGTGGTGCTGTTGAGTTCAGCAATCTGGTTCATTCATTGCATTTCTATGATCAGTCACAGGTTTATATGATGTTATAGTTTCTATGGTAACAACATTGCACAGGGTTTACGCAATCTAAGATTAATAATAAACAGATAATTCAACAAAGGTGTTGCTAGTGAGACGTGCAACTTGTTCAAGAATAATCTGCAAAACAGATAAGTCCGTGCTATCTGATATCACCCGGAGGTTTCCTGTTGAGTCTGTTCAATCTGTTCATTTTGGTTTATGCAAATTTTTTCACACATTTCCTACTCATTTTCATATATACTGTATGTATATATTTTTATTCTGTAGAACGACTTTGCGGCAGCGACATGGTTAAAAGTGCTGTACAAATTGATGGACGCTTTCCAGTTTCCTCTGTAACATCACAAGCAACTGCATAGACCAGAAGAAATCTACTTACAGAAGCAAATATTGTACAGCGGCACCTTTAATCCGGAGGCGAGTTCTTAAGGCGAAATCTCGTATTGTGAAACGCATTTTCGCCTAGGAAATCATATGAATGCATATAATCCGTTCCAACCAACCGGAAATCACAGGCTCGATATGAGCAATTTCCAGCATTATAAACATATTTTTTGCATAATAAACGACATTTGAATACAGTGGAACCTTGGATTACGAGCATAATTCCTTCCATGTTCCAAAAGACTCGTAAACCAAATCATCATTTCCCATAAGAAATAATGAAAACTCAAATTATTCGTTCCACAGCCCCAAAAATAAATACATAAAAATAATTAATACAATCTATAAAATGAAAATAAAACAAATTAATCTGCACTTTACCTTTAAAAAAAAAAAAAAAGTTAAAATAAATCCTGACAGATAAGTGTTTCCGTTGGTGCACGCAGGCGCTGTGTGTGTGTGTGGAATTAGCCCCTTCCCGTGCCTCGTTTTACACAGTAACGAGGAAAAGGTGAGAGAGTGACGGTCGGTGTCAAAATAAGAGCCTCATGTGGGATACGTGATACTCGGCGCTCGTAAATTAATACTTGCTCGGTTTCCGATAAAAAATGTATTAAAAATTTTTGCTCAGTTTGCTAAAATTCGTAAACCACGTTACTCGCAATCCGAGGTTCCAATGTAAAGGAAAATATCAAATGAATGGAAGTCAAACCTCACTTAACATTAATGATAAAACATAATGAAACGTTATGAGGCTTCTCGGCACTGGCTGCTTTAAAAACAAACTGAAAGTGGCTCCGCTTTATTCTTGCTGACGTGCTTCATCACATTCCTGGGATCTTCACTAGATCTTGAACAAAATGCAAAAGAACCTACGAAAGATATGTAAATTCGCGTCAATTAACTTTCCACTGATGCAAACAGGCTTTTGAACGGCTCAAGAGCTGCGCTAGACTGTCTACATCACTAGACTATTGATTATGTGAAATTTTTTGATTTGGTTTGGTTATACAGAGCTAATTACAAATGAGACTCAGCAGGGACGACCCGATACAATATCATCACAATACCTAGGTGCTAATTCAATTTGTATTGCGATTCTGTAAGTATCACGTTTTTAAAAATATCCTGATGTAATATTGAATTTTGTATTCACTTTTTTCTTTTCAGCTTTTGTTACAATTCTGACCAAATTTAGCGAACAGGTTGCTCGTACCACACAGAATCGTGGTGTGCTGCCTGTGGAGAGCACACCACCTGCAGGATTATAGAGGAACAGCAACATTATATATTCAAATTGATTTTGGAGTCAATGTGGGGAGACACGAATTGCCGCACAAAAGAATCCTGATGATGTAAACGAATAAATTATTTTCTCATATATTTAGCATTGATGTTTCATGTCTGATTTGCCTCAAGCAGCTTTTAAAGTATTAAACACTATTAAAATTATCCAATAAACACAGACACTGCTATGTAACTTGTGTTGTTGATTGTTTAAATCTTACGGTAATGCTTTTCAATCTCCACACTCCAGGCCACTAGGTGGCACCAACCATTCATAAACGCAAAAGAAGAAGCATCTCTCAAATCAAGTATAACATTTAGACCCCGAACTTTAAACTCAATCTTTAAAACTTTGAAAGTCCTTCACTCACTTCATTCCCTGGGAAGGATTTGGACTGAAGCTCAATAGTGCGAGACGGAAAATCTTTAAGACGACCCTCAGTGACCTTTATATCCTGAATGGATCTTACAATATTGTTACACTTATGGAGCAAATGAGCCCCGGAACATTAAGCAGCACATTTAAGCTTGTCGTGCCAAATTAGCACAAGAACTTTAGCCTGGGAGGACGGATAGCGTTAGCCTGGAACCGCCTCAGAACTTTTGTAGACCTTTTCTAACCTTGTGTGGTGAACAAACATGCAGACTGATTGTATGTCACATTATTTTAGAGTTTTAGGGCTAAAGTCACACCTGTGTGTTGTCGATCGGGTTTGCGCTCGTTGCCGCGGCATCCTGCAGGACAGTATAATATATATATACAATATATAACCCAGATTCATCTCGCCTTAGCGCCTGCCTTTATGTTCTGTCTTCCATGGAAATAAAGATCCTATTTTGGCTCTACTTGGGGATGGGTAAATAAATAAATAAATAAATAAATATCACGTTTTGTTCCAGAGCGATGAAGAAGTTGTCCGTCCAATTCTTTACTGTTTGATCAATAAAAAGTCACTGAAGCAGCTGAGATCTAAAGTTGTTTCCTGTATCAGCTAAAGGAAAGCTCGTGATTTTTAAAAAGGTCTATAATTCTACTTTCCTTAGCGTTCATTCTTTATTAATGAGTTTTAATTAGCTCACCCGTATTGGGAAAGGGCTGCGTGTGTACACAGGGGGTTGAGTCGAGTCAGTTGTGCTGCCATAACGTAAGTGGCGATATTTAATATAGCTGTACAGTAAATGGATAAAAAGTATATTATTATTATTATTATTATTAATTTGCATAAAAATAGTCTCCTTGGCGCACACTTGACTTAACGTTGTTACTGTGCTACTAGTGATCCACAGGAATGCCAGACTTTCTTCATCTTCTGGGTTCTGTTAAATGAATGGAAATAAACGAGCGTCATTGCCTGTCAAGGTTCTCCAGGTCAGGGTCTGCTGGGTTCTCATCACCCAGTTTTATCTCACCGGGTTCACCTCAGCCAGCACTGCCATTTCTGGTAATGTCATCATGTTGAAGCGAGCTGGCGGAAGAGACGCCGTGACTGCACCGCTTGAATTTTAAGCAGCTCTGGGAAGCGCTCGAAAAAGAAAAAAGAAAAAAAAAGAGCCGCTGTCTCTTTCCTTATCCGTCTCATTCTGTGTGACAACACACCGGATAACGGTGGCCATTTTGAGAGTCGAGTCTGCGCTTCATTAAGAAGATTTATTTAACTTATTCCGATGAGCGACTGCAGTAATAATAACCGTTACGTACGATGCTTTGTCCGCGAGCTGTAATGCTAGCAACGGAGCTGTGAGTCCTGGGTAGTTTATTGTCTGATTTGCCTCAGTCAGCTTTATTTTTGGTTTGAAGTGTGTTAAAAATTACCGGAAGTATCTAATGAACAATTAATATCCCGTGTAACTTGTACTGTAAAGTGTTCAAATGTAAATATTCTCATATATAGAGAGAATCTTTTTCGTTCTTGCTTGACACTCCAGTCCAGTAGGTGGCGGAAGTACTTTAAATGCTCGTCAGTTCAAAAGAAGGAGACGCAATACTCTTGCAAAATGTGAGTGTTTGCTACGGGTGGAATCGTATCTTCTGTAAAAACTGCGAGATATTTTTAAGGAATTTATCAGTTTTTGATTAAAAGCATGCAACAATTTTGATTTGAGAAACCGACCAAACAAAGAAAGTTGTCCCGTCAATTGAATCGCACAGCTAGCCGTGTTATCTTGTGTTACGTTACGTTATGTTGCAGGATTACCTGCGAGTGATTTATTTATTTATTTATATTTTTTTTAGGGACTAAATTCCTGAATTTGTTGATGTTAAATGTTCACGTTAAGACCGTTGTTAGCTAGCTACATAGCTTCACTATTGGACAACTGGAAAGTTTATCTCAGTAGCAAGTATTGCTAACAAATTAGTTAGTCCAAAGTGGCTTGTCAAGTTAAATTGTTGTCTGGTCACACCCCCAGTAGTAGCTACGTTTCTTATGTAGCTTAATTGTGTCGAGCTACAATTTAATTTAGAGCTGCAACTTATCACATTTTTGACTTCAATTAGGGAAATGTCTTACAAAATGTATATGACCGCTTTAACCTAGTCTTCTGCCTACTGGCTACTACTACTGGCTGTGTGTTAAATACGAATTTATTTGTTAAACCCAGGAGTCTTCTGTGAATCCTTCTACACCCCATCTGTAAATCATACTTGGCTATAAAAAGCTTCCTCATAAACACCTGACCACTCTGCTCTCTCTCTCTCTCTCTTTCTCTCTCTCTCTCTCATATTTCTATTATCTCTTCGTCCATCTCATTTCCTCTCTCTCTCTCCCTCTCAGAGACAAACAAAAGCCAGCGAGAGGACAATAGCCTCCTTTTCTTGTCACAATCTATATTAAACCTTTGATGACAGAGTGTAAAGAGAACATTTGGCTTCCTTTAACGCTCAGGAGCGAGCGGGTTTCGTCCTGCGTCACGTCCCGCATGAAACGCCCAGGGGACAATGTGTCTTTGGTCCTCTTGTGAATTCGTCGCTGACAGATGAGCACTGATGTAACGTTCTATTCCAGGAAGGGTGGTTATTAAAAAATAATAATTATATATAAAAAAAAAAAAATCTGTTTGATGGGAAGTTCATACGGTTTGATTTGATGAGTAATGAAACAGTTTATTGTTAGAGAGGAATTCTCGAAGCGTTCCCTGTGTGTGTGTGTGTGTGTGTGTGTGTGTGTGAAGGTCACGTTTGTAATGAACTTTTTATATCATGTTTTCATTAAGGCTTTAAAGGAAGAGTCGGTGATACCAGGGAAAGGTCAACTCAGGAACCAAAGAAAATACACACCTCTCTTCAGGGGTCTTTCAGTAGCTCCGCCTCCAAATTCATGAAAGTTTTTTGCATTACAAGCAACTCATCTAACTGACCAGATTTAACATACAGCAGTACCTCGGCATACAAATTTATTTCGTTTCGGAGGAGAATTTGTGAGGCGAAAATAAGTACCATATATCACATAATCATATTTTTGCTAAAAACATTTAGAAAAGACAAGTGAAATTAGGAATAAATAGACATTAAACCTCAGTTAATTTATGATTCCACTTGGCACCAACCAGACTGAAAGTGGCTCCCTTTACTTCTTGCTGCTGTGCTTGATAACATTCTTGGGACCCACATGGGTGCTGTGTCTTCCTTCTTTACAAAAATATGTAAACTCGCTTCGTTTGGCTTTTCACCGATGCAAACGAGTTTTGAACGGCTCTCGAACGTACGCGCAACTTAACCACCGTTACGTTTGTCTCGTTTCATTTGTAATCCCTAAAGTGCTTTGTATGCTGAGGCAAATTTCTTGCTACATTTCTGCGGCGAAAATCTGCAAGAAGTGGCGTTTGTAGGATGAGGTTTTGAGCACAAACACCCCAGTTTCTGAAGTTTTATTTTAGTGCCGCAGATCGTCCCTGCCCTTCTGCCTTCTTGTTACCTAGCTATAGAACATTGAATCATAGTTAGATTGTTGGACCGTTTTTTTTTTTTTTTAAATTCGATTCACGCAAAAGTTTATTGTCCGATTTCTCTGAAGCAGCTATATTTCTTACAGACTTTTAACATATTAAAAATAAACAAAAGTATTTAATAAACCATTAAATTCCCGAGTAACTTGTGTTGTTGATTGTTTAAAAGTCAGGTCTTATATAAAGCCAAAATCTTTTTCGTTCCTGCTCAACACTCCAGTCCAGTAGGTGGCGATATTCCTGTAAACATGTTAGAATGAATTAACTTTATAGTTATTCTTATTATGTTCTTGTTATGCGCAATTAACGTAGCACTAATTATAACTTATGACCAAAAAAGTTTTCTCGAACAAGTTTGAAGCGTTTATCCATCAGCCGTTCTGTAGGCAGAAACGTCTCGTCAGAAAAGTCAGCAAATACCGACTCTTAACAGCGGTGGTGAGCAGAAAAGCTTTTCAGAACCCGTGCTATATGTAAAATCATGAGGTGGAGCCACTCAGAAGACCACGTACAGTTGAAACCAGATATTTACAAACAACGTTTTTTTCTTTACTGTCAAACCTTTTCTGTTAACATTAAGCGATGGAGAATTTTTATGTACAAAAAGTAAACTTCAGATGATTCCATTCCAACTTCAGAAGCTTCTGATGGGTGAATTGATTCCATTTGAGCTAATTGGTGTCACACCTGTGGATGCATATAAAGGCATCCATAACACAGAGCCTCTTTCTTTGGCCTCGTGGGAAAATCAAGAGAAATCAAACCAAGACATCAGGAAAAGAATTGTGCAATTGTTGCGTGCAATTTCCAGATGCCTGAAGGTCCAACGTTCATCCTTTCAGACAATAATATGCCAGTATAAAAAGCATGGGAATGCACAACCATCATACCGCTCAGGAAGAGGACGGATTATGAGTTCCAGAGAGGAATGGTTTTCGGTGTGAAATGTGCGAATCAACCCCAGGACGACAGCAAAAGACCTTGTGAGGATGCTGCTGAAACTGGTAAGACAGTGTCATTATCCACAGTAAAACGTGTCCTGTGCCACCATGAGCTGAAAGATTACTTTGGGAGGAGAAAGCCATTACTTCAAAACCACCGTAATGAAAGCCAGACTACAGTCTTTCTGGAGACGTCCTGTGGTCTGACGAAACAAAAATTGAACTGTTCGGCCATAATGATAAACGGTATATTTGGAGGAAGAAGGATGAAGCTTTGAAGCCTCAGTACACCATCCCAACTGTGCAGTATAATGTTGCAGAAGGGACTGGAGCACTTCACAAAATAGATAGCATCATGAGAAAAGCAAATTATGTGGATATAATATCATTTAATGTGGATATATTCAAGCAACATCTGAAGACATCAGCCAGGACGTTAAAGCTTGGGTGCAAATGGATCTTCCTAATGGACGATGACCCCAAGCATACCTCCAAATTAGTTACAAAGTGGCTCATGGACAAAAGAAGTCACAGCATTGGAGCGGCCATCCCACAGCCCTGATCTCAATCCCATAGAACATTTGTGGACGACACCGAAAAGGCGAGTGCGAGCAAGAAGACCCATAAACCCATAACCCAGTTACACCAGTTCTGTCAAGGGTGGGCCAAAATTCCAGCAATCTATTGTAGAAAGCTTGTGGAAGGATACCCGAAACATTCGGCCCAAGCAGAAACAGTTTCGAGGCAATTCTACCAAATACTAAGGTTAAATTTTTGACTGGCGAGCGTAATAAAAAAAAATCCATAAAATTTTCCCCTGCTCGATTGTGACATTTAACAAATGCAAAAAATATGTTAATATTTATTGATCTAAAACAGAAAAAGTTTACTCTGATTTAATGTTTGACAGTAAAGAAGTGAATGTAAATATCTGGTTTCAACTGTATCAGACTTATACATATTGCATGTGTATTGTTCCTGTCTATAGTCTCTGTAGTAAACATCGAGTTGTTTTCTTTTTTCTCGCGCTGTCTGGGTATGCGATTACGCATGTATGCGATTACGTGTATGTAGTCGTCCTCTGCTGCAAAAACACGGGTGTGTTACAGTTTGTTTTCTCAGACGGTTCATTTTAAGTATAGTGATTGAGATTGAGGCAAAACACTGTAGTTAGTGTGCGTTTCGAGCTTTCTATATTGACACGACTAGTCGGGAGAGAGGGGCAAATTGCAGGGGTGTCATCAACCCTACTGTCCTCACAGTGTGACACACATTCATTATCCACAACAAACTCTAAAATGTGAACCTATTTCAGTAGAACCTAGGATGAAAAAAATAAAGTTTTCATTTCTACTTTTCATTTCCAGATTTCTTCCGTTTTTATTTTATTATTATTATTTTTTTTTTAAACACATCGAACTACAGTTTTCTGTTTGCCTAGTGCAACCTTGGTCTTTATTTGGAGGCTTACATAATGACGCACAACTTTCCGACACACACACAGACACACAAACACATAAGCTAAATCCATATTATTGTTAAGCTGTGGTGATATTGTATTGATTTGTTGTAGAAATGATACCCTAATATCATTCATTATTAGGTGCAAACCAAAATCAGTAAAGCATTTACAAATCAATTATTGATTATAATTGATTTTTAATAAAAAATCAATTATAATCAATTTAACATTGAATTTAGAAAACCAGTACAACATTCAGTATACAAATAAAACAAAAAGTGTTCAGTATAGAAATAAAATCAGTACAGACTTGGGATAGAAATAAAATCAGTACAGACTCAGTACATAAATGAAATCAGTACAGACTCAGTGCATAAAATCAGTACAGACTCGGTACATAAATAAAATCAGTACAGATTCAGTACATAAATAAAATCAGTACAGATTCAGTACATAAATAAAATCAGTACAGATTCAGTACATAAATAAAATCAGTACAGACTCAGTACATAAATAAAATCAGTACAGACTCGGCATAGAAATAAAATCAGTACAGACTCAATACATAAATAAAATCAGTACAGACTCAGTACATAAATAAAATCAGTACAGACTCGGCATAGAAATAAAATCTGTACAGACTCAGTACATAAATAAAATCAGTACAGACTCAGTACATAAATAAAATCAGTACAGACTCTGTATAGAAATAAAATCCGTACAGACTCTGTACATAAATAAAATCAGTACAGATTTCGTATAGAAATAAAATCAGTACAGACTCTGTATAGAAATAAAATCTGTGCAGACTTGGGATAGAAATAAAATCTGTACAGACTCAGTACATAAATAAAATCAGTACAGACTCAGTACATAAATAAAATCAGTACAGACTCGGGATAGAAATAAAATCTGTACAGACTCAGTACATAAATAAAATCAGTACAGACTCAGTACATAAATAAAATCAGTACAGACTCTGTATAGAAATAAAATCAGTACAGACTCGGATATAAAAAATCAGTACCGACTCAGGATAGAAATAAAATCAGTACAGACTCAGTACATTAATAAAATCTGTACAGACTCAGTACATAAATAAAATCAGTACAGATTTCGTATAGAAATAAAATCAGTACAGACTCTGTACATAAATAAAATCAGTACAGATTTCGTATAGAAATAAAATCAGTACAGACTCTGTACAGAAATAAAATCAGTACAGACTCGGCATAGAAATAAAATCTGTACAGACTCAGTACATAAATAAAATCAGTACAGACTCAGTACATAAATAAAATCAGTACAGACTCTGTATAGAAATAAAATCAGTACAGACTCGGTACATAAATAAAATCAGTACAGATTTCGTATAGAAATAAAATCAGTACAGACTCTGTATAGAAATAAAATCAGTACAGACTCGGGATAGAAATAAAATCAGTACAGACTCGGGATAGAAATAAAATCTGTACAGACTCAGTACATTAATAAAATCTGTACAGACTCTGGATAGAAATAAAATCAGTACAGACTCTGGATAGAAATAAAATCAGTACAGATAGAAATAAAATCAGTACAGACTCGGGATAGAAATAAAATCAGTACAGACTCAGTACATTAATAAAATCTGTACAGACTCAGTACATAAATAAAATCAGTACAGACTCAGTACATAAATAAAATCAGTACAGACTCTGTATAGAAATAAAATCAGTACAGACTCGGTACATAAATAAAATCAGTACAGACTTTGTATAGAAATAAAATCAGTACAGACTCTGTATAGAAATAAAATCAGTACAGATTTCGGGATAGAAATAAAATCAGTACAGACTCGGGATAGAAATAAAATCTGTACAGACTCAGTACATAAATAAAATCTGTACAGACTCAGTACATAAATAAAATCAGTACAATCTGTATAGAAATAAAATCAATACAGACTCGGATATAAAAATCAGTACCGACTCGGGATAGAAATAAAATCAGTACAGACTCAGTACATTAATAAAATCTGTACAGACTCTGGATAGAAATAAAATCAGTACAGACTCTGGATAGAAATAAAATCAGTACAGACTCTGGATAGAAATAAAATCAGTACAGACTCAGTGCATAAATAAAATCTGTACAGACTCAGTACATAAATAAAATCAGTACAGACTCAGTACATAAATAAAATCAGTACAGACTCTGTATAGAAATAAAATCAGTACAGACTCTGTATAGAAATAAAATCAGTACAGACTCAGTACATAAATAAAATCAGTACAGACTCTGTATAGAAATAAAATCAGTACAGACTCTGTATAGAAATAAAATCTGTACAGACTCAGTACATAAATAAAATCAGTACGGATTCAGTACATAAATAAAATCAGTACAGACTCAGGATATAAAAAATCAGTACAGACTCAGGATATAAAAAATCAGTACCGACTCGGGATAGAAATAAAATCAGTACACACTCTGTATAGAAATAAAATCTGTACAGACTCAGTACATAAATAAAATCAGTACAGACTCTGTATAGAAATAAAATCTGTACAGACTCAGTACATAAATAAAATCAGTACAGACTCAGTACATAAATAAAATCAGTACAGACTCAGTACATAAATAAAATCTGTACAGACTCAGTACATAAATAAAATCAGTACAGACTCAGTACATAAATAAAATCAGTACAGACTCTGTATAGAAATAAAATCAGTACAGACTCAGGATGTAAAAAATCAGTACCGACTCGGGATAGAAATAAATTTGGTACAGTTTCAGTATAGCGATATAGAAATAACATCAGAACAGTAACAAAATCAGTACAGTATTTAGTGTGATATATATATAGCATATTGCTGTATATATTGTTATATTGCACTTTGCATAATATATTTACTTCCTTCAGAAGATCAGTACTGACGTCGTTGTTGTCTGTTATGCTAAAAATCTTAACCTTCGATAATGCTTCTACTTCAAACCGAGTCCTTGCCCTCTTGCCCTTCTCTCTCTCTCTGCCGAGCGGCTTCGGTAAACTGCCGTCTTTATTAACTTCTGAGCTCATTTACACCTTTTAGCCGCTTGTCTCCTTTCACCATTTAATCAGCTCTGATCCTCGACTGGCGCTGTTGCCACAGAGCCAATTAGACTGGAGTGCAGCTCGATCGCGTTCCGTCTCTAACTATAAAGCCAGAATTGTTTAAGGTCACCACGATTCTTTTTTTTTTTTTTTTTCACCCCCTGTCTCTCTACAGACTTTTAACTGGTGTGTAATTACAGCTTTTTCATTTCTCCTCTCACGCTGAATTATTCAGCCTTGTTATTTATTTATTTTTTTTAGCACACATCGACTGTGTGATTCACTAGTACCTTTTTTTTTTTTTTTTTACCCAGTACTTTAGATATTTTCTCTTTCTGTCTCTCTTTAACTTTACTTAGCTGGAGCATTGTATGTGCTCTACTGTATGTAGTGGACTGTACGCACATCACGCCTAACTGCAGGAGTCTTGTTTGTTTCTCTTGGTTTTATCCCTCTTCTGCAAAACAAGGACCACAAGAAAGGAATGGAATGACCTTTTCACACTTTTCGTTTGTTTCTTTGTTTGTTCTTTTGGTTATTTAGGCTCTGAGAGCGGAGCTGAGGGAGAGGGAACATGTCGTGGTCAGCACCTTGGACCAGGCACGTATGTTCCTGGCTGATCAGCCGATCGAGGGGCCTGAAGAACCGCGCAAGAACCTCCAGCCAAAAACAGGTGGGAGCTTGATCCATGCCAGGATTAAATTAAATAAAATTTGTAGAATCTAGGTGCATAAAACTGCTTGGTCATTAAGGAACCAAGATGCCAACATGGCAGCAACAGTGAGTTGGGTTTATGTCAATTAGGTAAAAGATTTACAGCGACTGGATCATTTGATCACCGGAAAACCTAAATTTAGTAAAGTGATGGCTTGGTTTAAAAAAAAACGTGCACTCTTCGGAATAAACCTTTTTAAAAAGCCTCCTCTTGATCATGTTTAAGAAATCCTATCATTCTAGCTTCTTTTTTTATTTAGAGATGGAGTGCCTTCCCACCGGCTAAAAGCGACAAATAGTCGGAGAGACCTCAAAAAAAAAAAAAGAAAGAAAGAAATGCCGTGCATCTTGAACTTGAAGCCAGACATAAATATCTTATCAAGGTTGCTGAGACCAGTAGGTACTGTACAGTATGTGCTGACTTCTCACCCTTTGATCTCTCTGCCTCTCCGAACGACATACATCACACTCGTTTGGTGTGTGCGCGCACTGGTCTGGACACCCTCTCAGGGCCGAGTGTTTGATGTAACTTTAGTCGAGCATGCGATGCAGCTTGGGATTTTCGCTCTCTGTAGCTACTTGTGCAACTCTTTCGGATTAGAGCCAGCACAAATCTCCGGACACGCTCTCAGGGACGGCTCGGAAAACTTCACGAGAGTGTGTGTGTGTGTGTGTGTGTGTGTGTGTGTGTGTGTGTTCATCGTATGGAATGAAAGAAGAGACACCTCGGCGATCTGTCGCACATATTGTGAATGGATTGAGATGTTTTATTTTTTTTGGGGTTCAGAACCAGGCCGTCGACCTCGTCCGGATTAGTGCTTGACCGAGAAAGATATTAAATTCGTGGTCTAACAGTACTCATGATATTGTCTAAATATCAATTATCTAAGCAATTAAGGGATTTCACAAGTGAAGACATCTAATTAATTGCTGTGCTGATTTTTGCTCTTTAAATGTCACATTTCTACGTACACACCTTTTAAGCTGAATCAGCATCGGCTTAAGTAACGGAATTGGGAACAGTAGAGAGAGCTTATAAGGTCATGGCGTTGGGAAAGTGACACTCATCAGCCATAAAGCCATTAGCATTAAAATCACTTATGTTTTAAGTTCCCCTTGTGCCACTCGGGAGGGTCTGGCCCCTTGCAGTGTGGCTCCGCAGGGTCCCCGGGCGGCAGGTGGTGGGTTGAGCCACCAGGTTGTTGGCAGCAGATCCTTTGGGTTCTGGGGTTTGGTGCGTGGGTTCGTCCATAGATTGGACCATTTTTGTCCAGAGCATTCGATGGATTGGGACCCGGCCAGGTTGGGGGACTTGGGCTCTTTGCCTGCTGGGCCAGTGCACGGTGGGCTATGGTGTACTGGGCATTCTGATTTCTATCATGGCCAGCACTGCATTGGCTTTGCTGTGGGATCGGACCAAACGGGCTGACCTTTGGGCTCCGCAGACATAGGTGAGCATTTGGTACCCATGAGCCTGCCACCAGTTTCCTGCTGTTCAGGTGGTGATCAATGTCGTTCAGTTCATAGTGTTATGGCCGGTTGGTGTACAGTAAATTAGCATAAGGATAAAAAAAAAAAAAAAAACCCTAGTCATTTGGTCAGTGAACATCTGATTGTTCAACATATCAGGGGTATGATCACAAATCTCTAGTTATTATCTAAGTTACATACAATTTGTTTGTCTTTGGCTCAGTATGTTATTTCCATTCACACGGGCAAAACTTTAGTTGAACTTAAGTTGAAGTGAAAGTTTACTCGAGTTCATCTTTAGTTATCTTTGCTACTTCATCCAGTAAGCTGTTCAGAACGGTTGCCAAGCAACGTAGATTCCTCACAAACTTTCTGACTTGCTTTTGGCCAAGTTCTTCCTCAGCTTTCAGTTTCAATAAATTAATAGTCACAACTGCGAGAACTTTTATATGACTCAGGGACTGTAGGCATGAGAAACTTTTGTCAGAATTGAAGATTTTGAGTTACTTCTTCAACATAGGAACTTTGTCAGGAACTCGAGAACTATTGACATTTTTCTAACCTAAATAAACTTTCTGGAACATTAGGAGCATTTCCTGAAGAATCTTTTACTACAGCTCATGAGCTATAGGAGGAAGCTTTGGCATTTCTACCTATGAAGCTTTTACACTGACTCTAGAACTACCAGCATGTTTTCATCATACGAACTTTTAAAGGAAACTAAGAATTTTACCCTCCGTCCCATCTCAGAAACTTTTGCTAAAACAGCTGAAACATTTACAAGGACTCTGGAACTGTATGCGTTTCCACCAGAGGCTCTTTTACAGGAACTCCAGAACTTTAGTCACATTTCACACCACCAACTCAGGACTTCTTCAACACCATGGAAGCTGTAGTCACCAATCCATCAAATGAACCTTTACAGAAGCTCAGGAACTGAGGGTATCTTTCTATTGGAGGACTTTTTACAGCAACTGAAGACTTCTTATGCAAGAATCCATAACACGGATCTTTTACCAGACCTCAGGAACTCTTTATCAAGGAAACGTGAATTGGAGGTACTGTCTTCACTAGAGACATTTTCAAAGGAGATCACGAACCGTAGCAATTTGCAATGGGAGGAAGCTCGGAAAATGGTTCCATTTGACTGACTCATGAACTTATTTCCAACATAGAAGCTTTTACAGGAACGTTTAGTCAGGTTTCCACCACAGAAACATTTACAAGTTCCCAGGACCTGTGAACATTTTTAACACCACAGAACCCTGCAAGATCTGGAGGCAAGATCACACCACAAACTTCCAAACTTTACAGCACCTTGAGAACTTTAGTCATCGTTCTATCGAAGGAACTTGTGAACTCTAGGCACATTTCCCCTGAAGTAACGTTTACAACAACTCAAGAACTTTAGACAAGAATCCATAACAAGAAGGGTCCTTTACAGAAACTCTAGAACTTAAGTCACATTTTACACCACCAACTCAGAACTTCTACAATTCCCTGGGAGCTGTAGTCAGCAATCCATCAAATGAACTTTTACAGAAACTCAGGAACTGAGGGTATCTTTCTATTGGAGGAACCTTTACAGCAACTCAAGAACTTTAGGCAAGAATCCATCACAGGAAGCATCCTTTACAGAAACTCTAAAACTGTAGGCACATTGCACTCCACAAAATAAGGAACTTATTTTTTAATGTCCTGGGAGGCATTCTTTTCATTTGATAAAAGGTACCCAAGAAATCTACTGCATCTTTAAACCTATGAACTTTACAGATATTTGGCATGTTAAGTCTCATGTCCATGACAGAACATTTTAAAGGAACTGTAAGAATGTTTCTACCAAAGAAAGATTCACAAGAACTCTAGAAGTAAATTCCTTAGCTAAATTTAGTTGCCTTTAGTTTCTAAAGCATACGGACCATGAACTATGGGTGTACTATAGGTACTGTACTTGGTGAAAAGAAAGTTTTACTAAATGGCTAATCCATATAACATTTAAAAAAAAAAAAAAGAAGGTTTAAGCTTGTGCTCCGTCAGTTGTAGAACAGCATGAGAGGTAAATCATAACGTTCCCATCAAACTTCTGTTGGGTACAATAATGACAAAAAGACACACTAATGCTAGCATTGTAGTTCCTGAATATATTCAGCCTGATTCGTATTGCATCATATTTACGAGGGCGCCGTGCCACTGCAGTGATCTCAAGTTCGTGCAGTTTAGGAAACTTCTGCTCTTAGCCTTAGTTCCTGCAATGAAGTAAGAACTGTTACAAACTTGAGAAGCAATCTGTTCCCTCAGAGACTTCTAGAATCATCGTGGAACGCATCTAATATATTGTCTCTCGCTATCTTTGCACCAGGACTAGGCGGTCTGCCATGCACTTCAGTTCGAAATGGAGCGTTATAGGACTATAATATGCATTATTTAAACCTTGTTATGATCTTTCAGAATCGCTGATGTTTGGTTTCATCTTATAATGAGACTATTTTATTATTTATGGTGCTTCTTCCACTTCTCATCCGATATCCAGAGCAGCCATTTGCAACTATGATTAGGAGTTCAGGGGGGAAAAAGAAGAAGAAGAAGGAGAAGTCATTATCGGCACAAATTCCCTCTCGTTAAATCCAGGCAGATTAGAGCTGCTAGGCTTTTTTTTCTTCTTCTAGTTGCGTCAAGGGGGTCATCGACAGAAGGATGCTCCGAGATATCCATTTATAAGAAATTCTATAGAAGTGTGTGTGTTGTTATGTTCAGAGCTTACTTTTGTCCATAGACCAAGTCCTTTAATTCCCGAGAACGGTTCTTGACTTTGTGCTGCCTGGTGGCGTGTTTTTTTTCGCCCTTGACGAAAGTTAACAGCAAAAAGTCCTTGGCTGTTAGTTGTATAACACAGCGTGTCACATCTTCGTTCTTACTCAAAGTATTGTCGAGATGTGAGGACATGGACCTGACCTTTTAATAGGATGAAAAGAGCAGAAACACACAAACTGTTTTTGATTGTTTATAATTTAGGTTTCTTCTTTTTTTTTTTTTTTGTGGATTTTTCCCCGATTTTCTCCCCTAATTTAGTCGTGTCCAATTCCTCCCCGTCACTAGGGGGCGCCCACATTAAGGCTACTACTACCACTCAGCCGGGAGGGCCGAAGACTATCACGTGTTTCCTCCGAACCACGTGACGCCAGCCGACCGCATCTTTTCGAACTGCTCGCTCGCGCACCGTTGGGGGCGGCGTAACACACTCGGAGGACGGCGCTATCCGCTCCCTCCGCCGCGCGACCTCACAGACGCCCCTGACTGGCTGTAGAGCCGTGATTAATGTCGGAGCACTATGTACCTCTCATCCCTCCCCTCTGAGAGAGCTCGGCCAATCAGCTCTCTCTAGACCTCCGGCTGCGAGAGGTTACAGCACCACCCGGGATTCCAACTAGCGATCTCCGGATGATAGGGCGAGCGCTTTAACCACGGCGCCACTCGGAGGCCTCTATAATTTAGGTTTCTTTAAAAAAAAAATAATAAATCTCCCCAACATATGAACGTGTTCCGTTCCGAGAGCTCGTTTGTAAGCCAGTTTGTTCATAAGTCTAACAAACAGTGTCCAGGTACCAGGATACTTTTGTAACTGGCTATACGCAGTATAAAACATGAAAACATGTTCCATGATCTTGAGCTTGTTCTTTAGAATCGTACCGATTGTACGAAAAAAAAAAAAAAAGTTTAAAGAATAAGCGATGTCTGCCATCTTTTCACTCCGCTTAATTCTTTTCACTTTTGTCTCCATCGTTGTTGGTGGCGCTTCTTAGCAGTACCAGCTTCATCACTTCTGCTTTTACGCCTGCTACCTGATACCCTGGGATGCACGCTACATGTACGTTACATGCACGTTTGAAGCTCAAATGTTCGTATGTAGGGCAACTGTAGTGTAAATAAAAATCTCATAATCCACCAAAGCACCAATATGAAGATCCAACTTCACGTCAACATTTTTTCTAGTCCGAGTCTTAATCTATTACGCTCAATCCTGAATCATGCTAGTTAATTGTCATGATGTTACTATAAGGGCTTAACCTAAAGAGAAATTAAGGGGGAAAAAATGCACTGGCTTTTCCATTGACTTCAAACGTTTACAACATTCCCATTTGGACAGTAGTGTAACTTTGAAGTGTATTTAGAACTTTCGGAGAGTTCCAGAGTTTACATAACTTGATTTACGGTTTAGCTTCACTTTAGCCTGAGGTGTCTCCACAAGGGTCCTGATCTGCTCGGGCGTGCTTTTCTCAAAGCCGTGCTTGACTTGAGGTCATTTAAACTACGGTTTGCCTGAAGTTAACAATAGTAAGGAACCTTGTAGCAAGTTTCACACAGCACACGGAGTCTGGCTCAGGGTTGCATTTACTGTAGCTGTGATTTGGTCTGAACTATTTCTTTCTCTGGTATTGATCCAGTGACCCTGTGTAAGAATGCCGGGTTACAGCGCTCTGGGAGTTTCACTGGGGTTATGGCTTTGTGCATCATTTTCTGGTTTTGCTTGCTTTACAGTAAATAATAAAACGTTCCAGAACCCAGGTTTGTGTGAAATCAATTACAGGTGTTTATTAGTGAGTTTCGATTCAGTGTGACTCTGGTGTGACTGGAAGGTCTTTTGTTTAACTGTAATCACAAAACCCCAAGCCAAGGGGGTGACACTTGACACTCTATTTGACACTCTATTCGATTATCACACCCTCAACCAGCCACCGGATCAGCAGCGAACAATAATCAATATACGTCTTCACGCTCATCACAGTTGCACAGCAGTCGAGGGTCTTTTTGCTCAAGGGACTTTTTAAAGCTCAAATGGTCCTGTCATGTATTCGGGTGATGTAAAGGTTCAATATTTTAACTTTTTCTTTTTTTTTTTTCAGAGTGAGTGTGACTCATGGACTGCTCCAACAACAACAAAAAAAAAAAGTCTTTAATTCATTACTGACACACACATATTTCACTCCTCCTCCGAATGTGTCGTTTTGGTGTCTATGTAAATGAGCCAAGGGAGGGGATCTTCTTGTATGAGGTCACAATATGGACAATCTAATCGGCTTGTTTAAACCTCGGCCAGTACAAAAATGAAAGAAGTGAAAACATGTCGGAAAGGAGACATGGCAAAATCTTTAACGTGCATTTATAAATTTTTCCCCCAGTATCCGCTGTGCCTGGTCAGGTTTTCATCGGGTCCTGGTGAGGGCTTATGCATGCAAGGGACACCAGTCCAGTCCTAATCAAGCATTTGAAACAAAACGAAATAAAATATATTATATATAGTGAAGTTGGTGTACCGTATCATTCATCAATCATCAGTGCATGAGTCGTGCTTTCATGACGTTCCTGTATAACCGCAGTTATTGAAGCAAATTGCTTGATGTGTGATGACCGCTGGATCGTTGTCAAGCCAGGCCTCCTTCAAGTCTGCAAGAGCGAATTCCTGACATTAGCTTCACCTCCATCACTTCTAATCCTCCCAAAGATATCGGAGCCGTACCACGAGAAACAGATTACTGCCATATTTTCAGATCTTCAGATCCTCAGGTCTTCAGTGCTCACCTCTTAGCCATGCCCCGGGCCAGTACTTTCTCCAACAGCACTATCTCTTAAATCCTCCTTACAGTCCGGTCGATAGATTCGGGGGCAAATTTAAAGCATGCTCGGCTGCACAGCTTGAGGCTTCACTGCGGAAGTTCACTGAAACCAGTGGCAATATATTCTCCCTTTATTCCTTCCTAAGTAGATGTGTAGACACTGAAGGCAGTGGATTCAGAAGCCAGGCGGAAGCTACAGTATAGAAGGACAGAATGTGCGGGTGAAAACATTAATAATGGATATCTTGATTAATCTCTGCAACAATCTGTTAAATAATCAGGTGGATTGGTCGAGGAACAGATTAACGATTTAAAGATTAACCAGCTAAAGAAAATGTCGCAGTGTAGTGATTTTAAGGTGGAAGGAGTTTGTTCAAGCTATCCTAATGAATGAACATCAGGAATCCAAGTGCACCAAAATGGCCACCAATGGAAATCCAAATCCAAGGCCAAAGATGTACAGTGGAACCTTGGATTACGAGCATAGATCGTTCCGGAAGTGGGCCCGTGTTCCAAAATACTCGTAAACCAAATCATCATTTTCCCATAAGAAATAATGAAAACTCTAATTATTCGTTCCACAACCACAAAAATTAAACACATAAAAATAATTAATACAGTCTATAAAATGAAAATAAAACAAATTAATCTGTGTGTGTATGTGTACACACACACAAAGTATGTGCGTGTGTGGAATTAGCCCCTTCCCTCGCCTAGTTTTACACAGTAACACTCCTCCTCCCCTCTCTACCTCGCTTTTTAAGTTTCACAACAAACACACACACAACGGAAACACCGTTTTAACAGGAAAAAAAGAAATCTCTCTGAGACTGGTATGAGCGCATTCTAACGGAATCACTGCGGTAAAGTAAAAAAAAAAATTTTTTTAAATGAACCAGCACCTTACCTTTTGAAAAGAATCGCGACAGAGCAGAGTTTCTGTGTGTTTGTGAAGCCGGGGAGGGGGTGAAAAGACGAGAGAGCGTGGTCTGTGAGTGTGTCAGGGTGTTTGTGTGTGTCTGTGTCAAATTACGCGCACGCACACACATAAGAGACGCTGAAAGAGAGAGGGTGGTGTTGATTATGCAAGTAAGAGACGAGCACTAAGACCTAGCAGGAGAGACGATTACACACAATTCCGCAGCGCAAGAGTGACGGTCGGTGTCAAAATAAGAGTCGCATGCGTGATACATGATACTCGGCGCTCGTAAAGTAATACTTGCTCGGTTCCCGATTAATTTATTACAACTCTTTGCTCGGGTTGCGGAACACTCGTAAACCACGTTACTCGCAATCCGAGGTTCCACTGTACAATGTATGAAGCACTGGTCATGTCCTAATCTTCGATAGAAATTTTACCATTTTGATTTAAAGTGCATGGTCCTAATCATGCACAAGATTTGCCTAGAGGGCAAAGCTTTACCCCTGTCCAATCACGCCACCTCAGTGGTCTCTGTTAGTCTGGAGCCCTAGTTATCTAATACTAGTATCTATTCTAAATATCTAGTACTATATTATACACTGCCTGGCCAAACAAACATTTCCATTGCAGTAGGGTCAAATCAAGCAAAGAAAACAACCAAGGGGATTTTAAATTATTGGAACTGGGTTAAGAACCATTTCAGCACATTATTAAAACCTGGAAGGATAGTGCTGAACGTCGTCTGTGGAAGAAATGTGGGTGGGGGGAAAAAAGTCATGAATGGACATCACGTGGTGAAGGTGCATGTTTAGAAAAAAATCAACAGTAAAAACTAGAGCCATGTTTAATAGTGAAAGTAAGAACAGGATGGACTGAACAGCTTTTTGTTCATAAGAAAACCTCTTGGTAGTGAGACCAATGCTTCGGTGTTCTAGGGAGCATGAAGATCAGACTTTGGAGCGATGGAAAAAGGTCATGTAATCTGATAAGTCCAGGTCGATCCGAGGATGGTTAGAAGGGAAGCGCATGAAGCGATGCACCCATCATGCATAGTCTCCACTGTACAAGCCTCTGGAGGCAGTGTTATGATCTGCGGTTGCTTCAGTTGCTCAAGTCTAGACTCAGCAACGTCATATGGCAAGAAAATGAAGTCAGCTGACGACCCGAATGTACTGAATGACCATACATCAGGGACAGCAAGGCGTACTGTATTACAGGACTCAAATTGCGAAAGAGCGTAAAACATTTTCACACAAAGGGTTTGTTTCTCTGGCTACAAGCTACTGAATGTTGAAGGTTCAAGGTTAAAATCCATGCTTCCGATTATGCACATGCCTTAGAACTAGCTTACGGATAAAAAAACTGACGGATAAAAAAACTTTTCAACACCTTGACATTTGGAGCAAGATGTAGTCAGCGCTTTAAAGGAAGTTTTACAGTATTGCTTCTTTGGTTGAAGTGCGTGAAATGGTCTCTTCCTGTGAAATTAAATGGCCCGTGATCATGTATAGTTCTTGTTCTAGTTAAACCTAATCTAGTGATCACTTCCCACTATGCTACCTCTAAATTTGCACAGCTTGCGACATGACGATCCCAATTCCTGTTGCTTTACTGTAGTTCCCTTCGAAGGTTCCCTGGGTTGGGTTTTACGGTTCCAATAAACACAGCAGCTACAAGACGCGATACTACCGCATGCACCAGCGCTTTGAAAAATGCTTACCTTCGCTATCGCTCTTCTTATCCTTCTGTCAGAGTTATCTCCAGAGGAGAAGGCCCAGCGAGTCGCGAGGGCGATCCGTAAGCAGGCGGCCGAGGTGCGCGAGCGCTGGGAGAGGCTGCTCGGACATGTCGGAGGTTGGCACGAGCAGGTGGAACGCTCTCTGGAGAAACTCCAGGACCTGCAGAGCGCCATGGACCACCTGGACGTGCACCTGAGCCAACCCGAGGAGGTCAAAGGTCACTGGCAACCCGTCGGGGACCTGCTCATCGATTCGCTGCAGGACCACATCGACAAAACCATGGTGAGTGATGAAAGCTTGTCGAGTTGAGGAGAAGCGGCGTATACATTCTGTGTATGGATGTTCCATCCAAATGGGAATAAATTGTAAATAAACTGTAAAAAAGTGAGATAGAGTACGGAGTTAAATCGTGCAGATCTCAGACATCACGTCGATGTGTTGATGTACCGCACTAAACATCCATCTGTTCCTCATTAGCCCCAAGCAGCGGAGTTTAGAACATATCGAGGCTCAGAAAGGCGCTAATTATATCACTTCTAGCGGATAGCCAGTTTAGCGAATGATCGGCTAAAAACGTGCATGCAGATGTAAACGGCTCTGCCTGATTAGCGTTTGGCAGCGGTCGGTAAACTCTGGTTTCGCTCGTGTCTTTCCGTCAACAAACAAACCGCGTGAAGTGAAGTGCCGCACACCTGGGCTCTGAGTCAGATGTGTTAAAGTCAAAGTTGTCAATGTTTTGTTTTTAATATTTGGTGTTAAAGGTTTAGAAGCTCCTGGGTGTTAAAAAAAAAAAAAAAAAAAAAAGAAGACGAGAAACGCAAAAGTTGAACATCAGTGCAGTGTGGCTGTAACAGGATTTGGAAACGATGGCGCATGGAAACATTCGCATTGCTGGCGTTTAAACAAAGCGAAGGTGAAAGCATCTGAAATGACTTCATAGTCGGTGTCATTAAAACAAAGCTTTTTAGCTTTTTGCCATTTGTTATTTTTTTCTAGTTTAAGTTGTTTCTGAAATGCTTTTATTCTTTGATGGTTGTGTACTTAGTGAGCTAACTTTATTGATGAATGTTTCGTAGCTAGTGTGTTAGATATCAGAAGGAACTGACGGAGTCTAAAACTACGAATCAGGATTCTAAAAAGATCTAGTAATATGTTTGTTACGTTTTTTAATGGCTATCTGTCTGTCTGTCTCTATCTGTCTGTCTGTCTGTCTGTCTGTCTGTCTGTCTGTCTGTCGGTCTATCTATCTATCTATATATCTGTCTGTCCGTCTGTCTGTTTATCTGTCTGTCTATCTGTCCCTCTGTCCGTTTATCTGTCTGTTTGTCTGTCTGTCTGTCTATCTATCTGTCTATATATCTGTCTGTCCGTCTGTCTGTTTATCTGTCCGTCTGTCTGTCTGTCTGTCTGTCCGTCTGTCTGTTTATCTGTCTGTCTATCTATCTATATATCTGTCTGTCTGTCTGTCCGTCCGTCCGTCCGTCTGTCTGTCTGTCTGTCTGTCTGTCTGTTTATCTGTCTGTCTGTTTGTCTGTCTGTCTGTCTATCTATCTGTCTGTTTGTCTGTCTATCGGTCAGTCTATCTGTCTGTCTGTTTGTTTATCTGTCTGTTTATCTGTTGGTTTGTCTGTCTGTCTGTTTATCTGTCGGTCTATCTGTTGGTCGGTCTGTCTGTCTGTCTGTCTATCTATCTATCTATATATCTGTCTGTCCGTCTGTCTGTTTATCTGTCCGTCTGTCTGTCCGTCCGTCTGTCTGTTTATCTGTCTGTCTGTCCGTCTGTCTGTCTGTCGGTCTGTTTGTCTGTCTATCTATCTATCTATATATCTGTCTGTCCGGCTGTCTGTTTATCTGTCCGTCTGTCTGTTTATCTGTCCGTCTGTCTGTTTATCTGTCCATCTGTCTGTCTGTCCGTCTGTCTGTTTATCTGTCTGTCTGTCTGTCTGTCTGTCCGTCTGTCTGTTTGTCTGTCTGTCTGTCTATCTATCTGTCTGTTTGTCTGTCTGTCTGTCTATCTGTTAGTCTATCTGTCTGTCTGTTTGTTTATCTGTCGGTTTGTCTGTCTGTCTGTTTATCTGTCGGTCTATCTGTTGGTCTATCTGTCTGTCTATCTGTCTATCTATCTGTCTGTCTGTCAGTCTGTTTGTCTGTTTATCTATCTGTCTGTCTATCTGTTTATCTGTCTGTCTTTGTCCGTCTGTCTGTTTATCTGTCTGTCTGTCTGTCTGTCTTTGTCCGTCTGTCTGTTTATCTGTCTGTCTATCTGTCTCTGTCCATCTGTCTGTTTATCTGTCTGTCTGTCTTTCTGTCTATCTGTCTGTTTATCTGTCTGACTGTCTGTCTGTCTGTCTATCTTTCTGTCTGTATATCTGTCTGTCTGTATATTTATCTGTCTGTCTGTCAGTCTGTCTGTTTGTCTGTCTGTCTGTCTGTCTGTTTATCTGTCTGTTTATCTGTCTGTCTGTCCACCTGTCTGTTTATCTGTCTGTCTATCTGTCTGTCTTTGTCTGTCTGTCTGTCTTTCTGTCTATCTGTCTGTTTATCTGTCTGACTGTCTGTCTGTTTGTCTGTCTGTCTATCTCTCTGTCTGTTTGTATATCTATCTGTCTGTCTGTCTGTTTGTCTGTCTGTCTGTCTATCTGTTTATCTGTCTATTTGTCTGTCTATCTATCTGTCTGTCTGTCTGTCTATCTGTCTCTTTTTCTGTCTGTCTATCTGTCTCTTTTTCTGTCTGTCTATCTATCTGTCTATCTCTCTGTTTGTCTGTCTATCTATCCCTCTCTCTTTCTACCTGTGTGTCTATTTGTCTATCTATCCAGCCATGTCTCAGTATCTGTTCCAGGATATGTTTGTCTGTCTATCTATATATCTATCTATCACTAGGTCTGTTTGTTCTTTCATCTCTGTGGATCTATCAAATACTGTATAGATGTTTCCCTCCCTCTATCTCTATCTCTTTCTTTATTGTTTCTGTCTATTTCATCTGTCTCTCTATCGATTTCTGTCTGTCTCTATCCATCAGTTCACTCCTCGGCCCATCTGTCTGTCCGTCTTTCAATCTACAGACTGTATGTACAGTAGCAGTAGTAACCAGAACGTGTTGATTTTGTGGGAGGTGTTGGGGTGAGGGGATTGGAAATAAATGTGTGCACCCATGCATGTGTATACACCAGTGAAAGAGTAAACACGTGGAGGTGTGTAAGTGGTATATATTAAACTGTTTATTATTCAGCGTGCGGCTTCAGGGACCCACCGGAGCGTCCACCCCGACCCAGTAGTTTTACTCGAAACCACTTAAAGCGCTCATCAGTCCTAATAAACACTCTCGCAGAATCAGGCGCGCGCATCCGAGGTGCTTCAGCCCGCACGGGGTCGAAGGTCATCCAATTAGGAAGGTTCGTTTTAATATAGACGTTCGGGTTATCATTAGCCGCCCGACCTCGACGACCGCAATAAGCGCTTAGAATCACCCGAGCCGACGGCGCCGCGGAGATGAAAAGGAGGCCGCGGTCCAGACGCGTAACCAAGTGATAACATTTAGTAAGCAAACACTCGGTGAGGGGGCTGCTGGGGGAAAACAACCATTAATGCTTCTCTGTAGTGTTTTATTCCAGTTACTCCACAGCACATGTTCACTTCATCCTTTCATACGGCTTTACCTCAAAGCACTGACGCTGGAGACTCCTTCCAGACACGTTCCCGCTCCAGGCCCTCGTTACTGCGTATCAGAGACAGCGCATTAATATTAACTTGTGAGTTGAAGTAAAGCTAAACATCTATGCTGTTATAGAGAGTCAATTGTGTGTGTGTGTGTGTGTGTAGGTATTCCGGGACGAGGTGGCTCCTCTGAAGCAGGAGGTGATCGCAGTGAACGTCTTAGCGAGTGAACTGTCTCCTCTGGACGTGCAGCTGTCCTCCACCACCAGCAGACAACTGGACAACCTGAACACACGCTGGAACGTTCTGCAGGTACATGCACTCGCGCACACACACACACACACACACACTCACACACACGTGCACGTGACCTCGTGAGTGCTTTTTAGCTTTCTTTTTCACTGTTGTTGTTATTTTCTGTTTTTGTTTTGTCATCACTTCTGTGCCCTTCATCCACTTCCCCATTCATGTATCACTGTTAGAAAATAAAGCATCTCTCTCTCTCTCTCTCTCTCTCTCTCTGTCATACACACACACAGTCTCTCTCTCTCTCTCTCTCTGTCATACACACACACAGTCTCTCTCTCTCTCTCTCTCTCTCTCTCTCTCTCTCTCTCTCTCTCTCTGTCTCTCCACCTATCCGTCATCATCACCTGTCTGAAGGTCGGTGTCTGGCTCACCACCAGCTCCGAGTGTGTGTGGGTGTGATAAATGTTGTGCATGTGCAGGATGTGAAGAATGGTGTGTGTGTGTGTGTGTGTGTGTGTGAGGTCACCATTAGTACACCACATAGACATTCATTTTTACTGCCCATTAAAAAGATCCTGATCTAATCGTAATGGAGCAGACAAACACATCACCCTAATTTTTTTTTCTCCATCTACTACAGTATATATCTGTATATCTGTATATCTGTCTGTTTATCCATGTACACACACCTCCCTCCATCTCACTCTGTCTCTCTGTCTGTCTATCGATCTATCTATCCATGTTCGACCATCTGTTCATCTTTACTGTATATATACATATTACATCTACCCATGTATCCATCTCTGTCTATCTATATTTCTTTCTCATATATACAGTAACGTACATCTACCTCCCTCTCTCTCTCTCTGTCTCTCTGTCTCTCTCTCTGTCTCTCTCTCTCTCTCTGTCTCTCTCTGTCTCTCTCTCTCTCTCTCTCTCTCTCTCTGTCTCTAGGCGGCCATTGAGGAGAGACTGAAGCTCCTACAGGAAGCTCACAGAGACTTCGGACCCTCATCACAGCACTTCCTCTCCAGTATGTCTCTCTCTCTCTCTCTCCCTCTCTTACTCTTTCAGTATGTAAATTACATTTCAGTGAGACTCCTGTTAACGTAACGATGCTTTAACTGTACTGTAACTGCATTGAGGAAATATATATATATATATATATATATATAGATGGATAGATAGATAGATATGTATGTGTATGTATACAGTACTGTACAAAAGTCTTAGGCGCCGTATTATCTGTAGTACAAATTTTGCTATATAAGTTTATTATGTCTGCATTATTATGTACAAGACCATTCCCTACAGAGATACACTACAGTTAATGAATAAATAACATTACAGAAGAATATTTGCATGCCTGTAACGAAAGTGACATATTACATGACAGACCAGTTTTCAGATGGGAAAAAAAATTCATCAATAATGTCGACTCCTGGGTTTTGCATGAAAATCGAATGGAGCGAGTGTGACGAAGTTACCAGAAGAACTCTTTATATTCTCCAGCGCGCTCAGTCAAACCTAACAGCTGTTTCACGTAGAATCCTGCGCACATCTGTATCGAACACCACCGCTTATGTTCAAGCAAAGCGTTTCCACACCAAATGTTGACCGTTTATTGTTCATGTTTTCGCTTAGTGCTTTTCCTAGAAGTTTCTTTTAATGTAGAAATGTTTTCAAAAGCATCATTGCATACGACTTTTGTTCGGATGTTCCCCAGGCTTGTGCCCAGTACTGTCAATAAAACAGCGGTTCGGTTTTACTGAGCGTGTGCTGGAGAATATGAGGTCTTCTGGTAACTTCGTCACACTCGCTCCTTTCTATTTACATGCAAAACCCAGGAGTCGACATGATTGATTTTTTTTTTTTTCTTCTTCTTTTTTTTCTATCCAAAAACTGATCTGTCATGTAATATGTCGCTTTCTATTACAGGCATGCAAATATTCTTCTGTAATGTTATTTATTCATTCATTTTACATAATAATGCAGACATAATAAACTTTTATATTAACAAAAATTTGTACTACAGGTAATATGGCGCCTAAGACTTTTGCACAGTTCTGTATATATACTATGTGTGTATATATATATATATAAAATCAGTACGGTATATGACCATTTCAGTCAAAACATAAAACAGTGTAGGTTCATGATATATTGAAAATATATTGAGTTGAAAGCTAAAAAAAAAATAAAAAATAGGGCATTTTTTCATTATTTAGATATATTTATGCATAATTTAAAGAAAGGTGAATAAAACAGCAGTGTGGTTGTGATCTTTCGCTGGTGTAATACTCGTCCTTCAGATGTGTTCATTTTCACATTTTAAATTGCGCTTTTAAAAGTCACAATGTGGATCCAGTTCGCTCCTGATTGAAACCAAAAAAAGAGGGAGAGACTAAATGTGAACACTGCTTTTAGACGTTACGGATTTTACAAGTGTGTTTGGATCATCTCTGTGATGCTGTATCTTAAGTGGGACAATTTATGGAAAGTCACAGTTGAGCATTCCATCAAGATCTCTCTCTCTCTCTCTGTGTGTCTCCCAGCACACACAAACTCCACCGGAGAGGCTTTGACAATGAATAATTCAGAGGTTAATTAATCCGCTCTCTTCATGTCTCCTCAGCTTCCGTCCGTCTGATCATCTCGGCACGATCTCGCTTCCTAAATTGGTCCTGGTCTTAACCAGGATACTCTACCTATTTTTAGTGGGGAAAAGGGGGAAAAAAAAAAACACAAAACCACACACACAGGAGTTCTTCCTGACATCAAACATAAGTCTGGCGATTCTTTCTTGTTAACGGTGTACAAGAAGAAGGATAGCTACACACACACACACACTTTACTCCTGCTGTGTAATCACTCCGAGCAGGTGTTAGTTAACTCAGCGTCACTTAGATACTCCCTCGACTCAGCGCTGTTATTGGTCGCCATGATTGCAGCGTCTCAAGACTGCATTAGAAATGCACAACAAGTCCGGCTCTTCGCGAGCAAAACATGAAAAACGAGGTGGGGCGCCAAGACTTTCGCACAGTACTTTATTCATATAGATGACATGGTCAGACGTATGCGAGCACCTGACCATCACAAGCATTCTGTGGTGACATCACCTGGAAATGACATCACTAATGTTCTTATAGCGGAATGAACACACATCCCCACAGCAGCGCTCCAAATCTAGTGGAAGGCCTTCCCAGAAGAGTGGCGCGCATTAATAGAGCAAACGCAAGGGGGCAGTAATGAGCAGGGAGGAAAGTTCAGCCCATTAATATATTGCAAAAGATTTGTAAAAAATCGTCTAACGTTCGGAGACGCCAAACACCAATTAAAAGTTAGCATCGCACCCTGAGGTACTCCTGGTGTCGTGTCAGCATGTAAACCAGGTCAGGCGGAGCCGTTCATTTAAATATCGTTAGCCGGAACGCGTTCGCCGGAGCTGTTTGCGTATCGGAATAAAAGTAACAAAAAGTCGTTAATGAACGGATTAACGGGCTGAGAGTCGTCCGCCGCTAATGAAGCGCCTTTCGAGGGGTATAAATCAACACCAGTGTGAACGTTGTTTTAATGAGTCCCTTGTGCGTGTGCGTGTGCGTGTGTGTGTGTGTGTGTGTGTGTGTGTGTGTGTGTGATTCCACAGCTTCGGTCCAGATGCCCTGGCAGAGAGCAGTGTCTCAGAATAAAGTGCCCTACTACATCAAGTAAGTGTCATTGATGTACATGTGCACCCACACACACACACACACACACACACACACTCACACACACTCACACAGAGCGAGACAGAGAAAGATGTGTGCCGGATCATAACTCCGATGCCCGGATCTATTAGCCGGGTTTATGGACGGGAACAAAGTCCTCCAGCTGGATTCTGTCTCTAGGTTGTGTCTCTAGCGGTCTGGACACGTAGAGATCGTATCTCCAGAACGTTCCGTCCCTGCCTGCCTGTATCACCAACCAGGACCTTCGGTTCCCCGATTCTGACTGTCTGTTTACTTTTAAGCCTGCGGTCATTTGATCTATTCGGAAGTCTGATTGGAGCGGTTTCCGACTTCGTTTCCATTTAAACGAGTCTCGTGTCTAATGTGGAAGGTTGAGGAGTCACACTCCTGAGGTCGTGCTGCTGTAGAGTTTGTGCAGCTGCGCCACATCTTTTTTTTTATTATTATTATTTCAAAAATTTTAGCTTTATCTGAGGGTATAAAAGGGTCTACACAGCCGGTTTAAACAACGGGAATTAAATGCACACTCCTCCTACAGTACGACTAGTGACGGCACCTGAAGGTCAAACGCATGTTTAGTTTCAGATTGACGTGTCTGCCTCCAAAGGATAACCTTCTGGCGCACTGAATGGCAACGTCTGGCTTCTTTTAGCTTTTTTTTATTTATTTTTTTTTTCTTGATTTTTGTGTTGATTTTCCCTGCTAAATTATATAATTCATAGTCAGCTCCCACGTGTCAATAGCGCCCTCTATACCCAATAATGTTTCAATGACCAACCAGGGAGTTTGAAGGCTTTCGTCCGAAACACGTGACGTCAGTCGACCGTATCTGTTGTTGAATTAGTCGTCCATCCCTCCATCATCCGAGATTCCAGCGTGATCTCCGGACGCTAGGATGAGCTCGTTAGCGCTAGGAGCTAGTTTCAGCTCATTTGAGAAAACCGTTCATGCTCTACCGTTTCCTGTGATCCGAAAAGATCTAAAACGGTCTCGGTGTTTGTTTTAATGCCTCGCACTGTTTGCGCATAAACACTGCCTGTTGGACTTTCCCTCGGCCACTGCGCACAAAGTTTACCTGCCTTCTCGGATTATGTCATTGGCACGCTGCTGCACTTGTGGTGTTCCGGTCCATTCTATAAACGAGCCAGGATGTATCTTCTACTTTACCCTTTAGATGTCTGTCTTAGATACAAATCCATAAAAACGCAGTGTCAAGCACTTTCTTCTAATTCAAGTCTTAAAAAGGGGACGAAGACTTGGACATTTTTGATGGATACATAAAATTAATGTCTTGAAAATACTAGTGCAGATTTTTATTTATTTATTTATTTATTTTTAAGGTTTTGAAGGTTATTACTTTGGGTAATAATTATGACCCCAAGTACTTCGGTAAATTATTTATCACATTGGGTAAGTATTTCCTTTCACGTCATATGATCAATACTTTATACCCTATATATTTTCCATCATATTGAATTTTGCAGGCAAGTCTCTGGCATGGGTCAGTCTTAAGTCCTGACCGACGTCCGTCACTTGCGCCGGACCGTCAATACGGTGGCATCAACCAAGCTTGTCAACAGCTAGGAGGTGTTTTGTTACCATCATGAAGTCATTGAAAGGCCTCATTTTCCTTTAACGTATACAACACGGTGTGTTGCAGTGTCTACTGTGTTTGTATATGTTAACTTGATCATCATCTTTGTTATAGTTGCATTCAATTTTCGCCTCGCCGTACCGTACGTAAACGTACTGTATATAAACACTCCTCCCTTTAATATAAGAGAATAAAAGCAGCCTGTCATGGTACAAATAAACCTGAGATTGCTGTAGCGGGAAAACAAATCATGAGATTTCCCGCCAATTCATGATATGTTTCTTGCCAGTGTTTCCTATTCTTTCCAGTATCATGAATGTTCCAGTCGTAGTGACATTTCTAATTGATTGGCATCCATCCTACAATAATAATATCAAAATGTAAAAATATGAAGTAAAAATATAAAACACTGACCACATTTCCAGATTAGACACATGGGGCTTTTTTTTTTTTGGGATTTTTCCCCGATTTTCTCCCCTAATTTAGTCGTGTCCAATTCCTCCCCGTCACTAGGGGGCTCCACATTAAGGCTACTACTACCACTCAGCCGGGAGGGCCGAAGACTATCACGTGTTTCCTCCAAACCATGTGACGCCAGCCGACCGCATCTTTTCGAGGACGGCGCTATCCGCTCCCTTCGCGAGCTCACAGACTGGCCGTAGAGCCGTGATTAATGTGGGAGCACGATGTACCTCTCATCTCTCCCCTCTGATAGAGCTCGGCCAATCAGCTCTCTCTAGACCTCCGGCTGCGAGAGGTTACAGCACCACCCGGGAATCGAACTAGCGATCTCCGGATGATAGGGCGAGCGCTTTAACCACTGCGCCACTCGGAGGCCCACACATGGGGCTTTTGAGTAGGTTTGTTAGTCTCAAGTCTTAGGCTTGTTCACGTGGATGACTTTGTTTATTTTTTTGTTTAAATCAGCGCACATGAAAACCAACAAAAAAAAAAAGTGTTTCTTTGCGAGTTAAAATTGTATCGCGATCAGTATTGCTTTGTTATTTGAGGGTGCCAATAGTTTCGGCGGACTATGTTAAGGGGAAAGAAAAAAAAAACAGCCCTAGCAAAGCAAACGAGGAGGTGTTAGGAAGTAAAGAGATGTAATGACGTGAATCCCACAGAGAGAGAGAGAGAGATTCAGAATGTCACTCGGACCAGTTGTCTGTTCTGTCGCTTTTACTAACCGCTCACGCGCTCTCCTGCGTCAGCGTCGTCTTTCACGCTCCGCAGAGCCGCGGATTTGGTGATCACCGAGTGGGAGATTTAAGGCCGCTATAAGAACAAGAGAGAAGGTAGAAGAGAGGAAAGAGTCAGACAGAGAGACAGACAGACGGGGAGACGCGTCTCTCTGGACACCTGGGCTGTGTGTGCGGGATTTTTGCCCACTTGCTTGGCACATGAAGGGAGAGGAGATAAAAGCGAGCAGGAAAGACGTCAACACAAGCTGTGTATGTGTGTGAGAGAGAGTGAAAGAAGAGAGTGTGTGTGTGAGACTGAGAAGTCACATAGCTGCCAAATCGACGTCCCTCTGCAGCCTAGGCTGACAGCAGCCATATGGTCAGTCAGTCGGTTATCAATAAATGCATGCGCCACACTGTACACACTGAATTGTAACCACACACACACACACACACACACACACAGAGGCACATGACACCTGGTCTCAGATGCTCAATTCAATAAGCTATAACGTACAGTGAGACGAGATACATCAGTCTGACAGTTCCCATGATGCTCTAGCTGCTACATTTAAACACCAACTTGTGGGTTTGTTTCTGTTTAAAAACTGTAACAAGAAAATATCCTTGGTCTTTTGATACTCTTTTTTTTTTTTTACAGCAGAAAATCTCATCCACACAAGGGCTGAAAAGGTCGCGAGAGACAAACTTGTGTGTGTTTCCTGGTGTTCGGAAAAATTTTGTGAACTTTGACATGAGATCCGCCTTAATCACTAGTTTTCTTACTGTTGCTTGGCGCACGAGGTCCGTCCGTCGATATACTGTACGGTACTCTACCACAGTTGACTATACAGCATTGTAAGACTATAATATTTGTTCCTACATATTCCTTAGAACAAATAATATATACACGTTGAGCTTATTAAAACGCATGCTTCTCATCTCAGCTACGTCGAACAAACTAGAAAACCTTTAATTTTGGGTCTCAGCTAATGAACTTTCCCGTGTCCGACCTCTCCGTCCGGAACTCGCTGACCTCCTGGTACCTGCGTCGCAGGGAGACCAGGTCGTGTGTCATCTCAGAGGCTAACAGGAGTCTCGCAGCAGGAAGCTGAAGGCAACAAGCTCCTGACTGACAGGTTAATTTCTTTTCTGTAACTTCAGAGCTCAGGTTTGGCTGGATGATGATACAGAAAGTTCAGAGAGGAACAGTGAAAGACAAATTCTCTTTGACCTGGTGATTTTTTTTTTTTTACAAGGCTTAGACTGTCAGGCCAACCCAGGGACTGACACACACACACACACACACACACACACACACACACACACACACACACGCACACACGCACGCACACACTTTAATGCAAATCTATTTGAGTCTCTGTTTCGGCACTGACTCATTCACATGCAAAGATAAAAGACTAGAAGCCCTAAGGATTTTTTTTCCCCATCTTCTTTATTAAAAGCCTCATTGCTCAATTTTGACATTTAACATTTCTGAAAATGACATAAATATACTCTAAGAAGTCCTTGTATGAGCCAGAACACTTAAAGCCGATTTTTTTTTTTTTACTTAAAGAAAATAAGTAAAAATCACGTTAATTTGTTTTAGAAATCCTGTCAGATTAACTGAATTTAGCTAATGGACAAGAGTTACCGTTTAAAATATGAATATAAATTAAAATCACTTAAATGTCTCTCAAAAAGTCTGTCAGATTAGCTGATTTTAACTAACAGAGAAGTGTTCTCATACATATATAATATATAATATATATATATTATTAATATTGATGGCTTTCAATATAAAACATTTCTTTTCGAAATCCTGTTAGATTAGCTAAATGTAGCTAACAGATAAGTGGCTGCATTGGTATGAATATTAATTAAAATGACATCAATTTCTGTACAAACTTTCTCTTTAATATAACTCATTTTAGCTGACAGAGAAGTGTAAGCTTTGATATCTATCAATATTAATTTAAAAAAATTAACAAAACTTTACATTTCTTTTAGAAATCCTGTCAGATTTGCTAGGTTTAGGCGATGGACACATTTAGCATAAATAAAAATTTTCCTCAAAAATCGTTTCAATAGTCAATTTTATCTCACAGATATATGAATAAGAAAAGTCTTTTATACATTAGGCACATTAAATGGTAAAATTTTTGCTAACACAAAACACGATTGTTAGCATTGATATATATGCTAGTTCTAGAAGCTGATTTTAGCTAAATGGCATGTTAGCATTGGTATGAATATAAATAAAAACTTAAAATCTTCTCTGACAATTGTTAGTACTGATGAGTAAGATACTTAATGAAAATTACTTAAAGTCCTCTCAGACATCCTGTCAGTTTAGCTTACTTTGGCTAGCTGTCCATTTAGCAGTGATATGTTCGAGCGAAAATGCAAAAGAAAATGAAAAAAAAAATAAAAACTTGTCAAATTAGCTGATGTTAACTGATGTTAGCTAGCCAGTTTAAAAAATAATAAATGAAAAATAATAATGTAATTAGAAACCTAAAAGTCTTCCTAGGAATCCTGTCAGATTAGCGGATGTTAACTGGTTGGCTAATGATGGCAGTAAAGTGTAGGAAAATTATTCTTTATGAATAAGAAAGTAAACGCTGATGTTAGCTAGCTGGCTAATGTTAGCCGTGGTACTACATGAACCTGAAAATTACTTAAAATTTTATCATTTATTTTCATCAGAGTACGGTTAACATAGCGTAAAGGAATACTGTGTGTTGTTGCGTTATAATGAAACAAAAAGGTCTTCCAGAGATGTCCAGAGTTTTCCCAGCATCCTGCAGAGATTCAAGAGACAAACAAGGAGCAACTGAGGGAACGAGCCAACGAGTTCATTAAAAGTGAATCCGTCGTTTCATTCTAAGGTTTTGGACCTAATAAGCTCGCCACACTCATTTATGGCATCATTGCTTAGTTGATACAGAAGGTGTGTGGGTGTGAGAAAGAAAAGAAAGAAAATCTGCTCGCATTCACAGCCCTCGTATTGCTCCGTCTGACCTTTAGAGCATCTGCTCGAATTGTAGCTGTGCGCTAAGATTATTAGTCTTTTTGCTAATGTGAAGATTTCTCTTTTTAATTCATTATTCATCCCTCTTGAGGATTTGTGTCTTGTACATTCACAGATGGAAGTAGTAGCTCTGTAATTTTGGCGCACACGGATTCGGACGGAAATCAGAATTTTGAGATAGAAGCAGGAAGCTCCAGCTAGGTTAGCTCGCCAAGTTTGATTTTCCTCTGCCATTTAGTAACCTGCCACATAGCACGGCTATCCAGCTAGCAGTAGTGCACTTTATTTGCGTTCTGGCATGCGTCTACAGTGTGAACGGAAAAGGGCCAGCTAAACAAGACATCCTGGTGATTTTAGTTTGTTTGGGCTAATTCCAGTAACACGCACAATTACAGCGCAGATCAAAGAGATCATCCACGGATCTCAAACACACCATCCCCCTGCAGGCGTCGTTTTTAATCTCCAGACTGCAAATAAAACAGGAAACATCGAGCTGTGTTTTTGGGCTCGAGAACCGAGTAGATCAGGAGCAGTAGGAGTGCAGCCTGCAGCTACTGACTCCAGGCGCACAGACGCTTGAGCTCATGAATGCGAAAACAAACACCAGACTCTCTGCGGATCATAATTTGGGCTGCTGGTGACATATTTGTGTGTAATTATCAGAGAGGCGTTTGAACTCTCCGAAAGTATGAACATGTCTAAATAATCCTCTCAAAACTTGTCAGATTAGCTGAATTCTAGCTGAATTCTGTTGTGAGTGATGAGCATGAATGTCAGTGAGAATGACTTCTCAGGAATCATGTCAGATTAGCTGCTTTCAACTAACCTGCTAGTGTTAGCATTGCTAAATACAACCATCAGTAGTGAAAATTACGCAAAATCCTTTCAGGAAACAGATTAGCTGCCTGGTGTTAGCTGTTAAGATGATGAGCATTTATGAATGTCTTAGACAGCCTGTTAGTTGAGCTGATTTGCATTAGCAGCACATTCGAAATGTATATTAATATGACCTAAAAGCCTCTCTAACATCCTGTCAGATTAGCCAATTTTTTTTTAGCTTGATAGTGATACCGTTGACAAGCGCAAACATGAGTGAAAATGTAATTAAATCCTCTCTGATTAGTCGATTTTAAGCTTGCTGACTAGTGTTAGCTGTGAGGACCATAAATCTTTATAAATTTGATTTTAAAATTTCTTCCAAAACTTGGCAGATGAGCTGATTTTACAAGCGCAAGCAAAAGACACCGGTGAACATTCATTCAGAAACCTTGTCAGCTTAGTTCATGCTAGCTAACTGACTAGCATTAATTGTGAAGACTATGTCCATGAATGAGAAAAACTTGAAATGATGTCAGGTTAGATCATGTTAGTCGACTGACTAGCATCAGTCGACCACTATAGGCTATAAACACTTTGAAGTATCCCATAAAATCATGTTTGTTTAGCTGATTTTAGTTTAACTAGCATTTGCAGCGATGACTGTGAACATTTATAAATATTACTTACGAATTCTGTCAGATTAGTTGAGGATAGCTAAACTGACTAGTGTTATCACAGAGTTGTATTTAATTGATAACTACAGCATGAATATGACTTTTCTTCTCCCTGTCAGTTTAGTTTGTAATAGCTCGCTGACTAGCATTAGCAGTGGAGAGCATGAACATCTGTGAATATCACTTACAAATCCTGATTTTAGCTTTGACTATCTTTATGTCTGAATATTAATATCTAGAAATCTGATTAGTTCACGTTAGCTAGATGACTAGCATTCACAGTACGCATACTTATATACGTATACCTATAAGTACTGACTAGCTTTATCCCATATATAAAGGATATATATACAGTGTTTATGTTACAGAGTTACAGTGTCTATGAATACTGCCTAATATTCCTTTCAGAAATCCTGTCAGGCTATCTTGCGTAACTCACTAATAAGCAGTGAAGACCATGAACGTCTATGAATATCACTTAAAAATCCTGTTAGATTAGCATATTTTAGCTATCTGACTTGCATTAGCTCTTAATATGATTAATATTAATGAATATTACTTAAACCTCCTGTAAGAAATTCTGTCAGGTTAGCTTGTGTTAGCTAGCTAACTAGCATTAGCACTGAAGACCATGAACATTTATGAAGAGCGCTTAGAAATCTTGACAGATTAGCAGATTTTAGCTAACTGACTTGCGTTAACTCTTAATATGATTAATGTTAATGAATATTACTTAAAACTTCTGTCAGAAATCCTGTCAGTTTAGCTCATGTTAGCTAGCTGACTAGCATTAGCAGTGGAGACCATGAACACTTATGACACTTGTAAAGAAATACTGTTTTTCTCTGACTAGCCTTTTCTCTTAATTATATTAATATCTATGAATTCGACCCAGAACCCTCATGGGGTTAGCTCATGTTAGCTAGTTGGATAACAAGCTGCTCGTATTTACATATATAGATTAGATGATTGACATGTTTTTGGCTTGGATCTTGGCTTGACGTCTGTTTTGAGGACATCTGACGCCGGTGTCAAATGATGAGAGCTGCCATCTTTTCTCTCAGTCTCTCTCATCTCCTTCAACTCTTCCTTTCTTCATAGGAGGTCGGAATAAAAAAACCTGTCACACATGGAGCAGAATTATTCATTTCGTCCCCGTTTCCTGTCACTTGATCAAGCCATGATGGCTGGGGGTGAGAGCTCGCTGAGAGAGAGAGAGAGAGAGAGAGATACTCGTCCTTTTCACGGAGCGTCACCTCCTGGCTGTCTTTCTCTCGACGTGATTAGAGTTTGATGCGCCTCTCGGCGGGGTCTAATTTTCTCAATCTCCTCTCTGTTATTCTTTCTACCTCGTATTGTTTCCTCTTGAGCAGCTGATAGCGTCTGTGTGCGTGTTTGTGTGTGTTTGTGTGTGAGAGAGAGACCTCCCTATGGAGATGTTGAAGAGGATTACTGCCACAAATCCAGGCACGATAATGGGGGCCATGTGACACATCAGTGTTTGGTGCTCATTACTGTATAACACACAGGCATTATTTATAATAATAATAATAATAATAATAATCATCGTCATCATAATAGTCATAATAATATGTTTAATTACTTTTATTAACCAAATGATGAGTTTTAATTGAGGTAACAATAATGCAACAGAACAAAGAAGACATAACGCCAAAGACACTGTATGGTATGGACTAAAGTCTCTCTCTCTCTCTCTCTCTCTCTCTCTCTCTCTCTCTCTCTCTTCCCGGATCGTTTTCACTCCCTCTCTCATCTTTTTTTTTCTCTGTGTCCCTCTCGCTTCCTCTTATCTCTGTCTCTGACTCTCTTGTTTTGCCTGTTGTCCTTCTGTCTGTCTTTTGCTCCCCCTTTTCTCGTCTGTCTTTTGTTTCTCTCGTTCTGTCTGTCTCTTTTTCCTTTTTTTGTCTCTTTCTTTCCCCTCTCTCTCTCTCTCTCTCTCTCTCTCTCTCTTTTGTCCCTCACAGCCATCAGACACAGACGACATGTTGGGATCATCCCAAGATGACCGAGCTCTACCATTCCCTCGGTGAGGCTTTTTTAGTTGTTGTTGTTGTTGTTGTTGTTTTCTCGCCTGTTTACTCTCTCTATCTCACACACAGACCTATAATCCTCCTCACACGCACTCCTCTCACTTTCTGTCTCAGCTCAATAAACATGTCCACCCTGAGGACACTTGACAGCCAATTACCAGCTAGTGAACACCTGCCCACACGCACACACTTATCCCGTCAGCAATGTCCACGCAGTTCACTCACACACCTCACATTAAAACCAGAGCTCTAATTAACACGGATGCTAATGACGGCTGTGCTAATGCCTGTCCTGGGGATAGACAGGTGCTCGATTGGGGCCAGGCTACACTTTGCTCACAGCTCTGATGTATCATAGTGTGTGTGAGAGAGGGAGAGTTAGAAGGTAAGAGAGGTCGTTACACACGACTGATTTTTCTTCCTCTCTGTTTGCAGCTGATCTCAATCACGTGCGATTCTCCGCCTACAGAACTGCCATGAAGATACGGAGACTACAAAAAGCACTCTGCTGTAAGTGTGTGTGTGTGTGTGTGTGTGTGTGAGAGAGAGATTGCAGGAGAGTACGATAAACAACACGCATATCTCCCGATGATGAGATTTAAAGAGTATGGATAAAACTGCGAAAGTTTGTACCCCCTCAATCAGTGTAACCGAGCACTAAAGACAGTGTATGCTGTAAATTCGTATGTCATATATGTACATTTGATCAGGTTTCATCCCTGCTTTGTGTGTGTGCGTTCGTGTGTGTGTATGTGTGTTGCAGTTTTTGATTAGAGCTGCACGACTGGCTCTGTTTGCGCTCTCGGCCCAATTACCTCGGCCCAATTACCATCGCAGAGGGCATCCATGTGCCCGTTTGCGTGTGTGTGTGTGTGTGTGTGTGTGTGTGTGTGTGTGCGCACACTCGAGTGTGAAACGGAAGAGCAGTCAGCCTGTTGTTGCCAACGCACCACCTCTCGTCGTTCCCTCTTCCCCCTCAATGCCAGCTTCGTGTGTGTGTATTTGCCTGCATGTGTGTATGTATACGGGAATTACGATATGTTAATCATCCTAATTAAACGAGTAAACAGAAATCCTCGCAGCTCTAGGCATCATCACCCCCCCCTCCTCTCTCTCTCTCTGAGTCCTAACCCTGGCGTTGTCTTCCTGTCCCGTGTCTCTCTCCTTCAGTGGACCTGTTGGACCTGTCTGTCGCTCAGGCCATGTTCCAGCAGCACAAGCTGAACGCGAACTCGGCGCAGCTCTCCGTCCCCGAGGTCATCAACTGTCTCACGTCCGTTTACGACGACCTGGAGCAGGAGCACAAGGACCTGGTGAACGTGCCACTCTGCGTCGACATGTGTCTCAACTGGCTCCTCAACGTCTACGACACGTACGCACACACACACCCACCCATACATATAGTACACACAGTACATGACATGATTACACATTCTGTCCTGACTCCTCCCACTTTTATATATCAATATATATATATATATATATATAATTTTGGGGGTATTATTATTAATATTAATGTGAGATATTTATAGCTGCTGTAATGCAAGTGATAAGAGGAACATACGTTCTGTGGACGCGCTCCAGCTTTTTACAGATAGCTATACAGTTCAACTAAAAACCTTCACAGTCATTTTTTGGTGGTAAATCACTGAGGTATAAAAGGAAGAAGACTCTTCAGGGCATAATGTAATGGGGGAAAAACAAAAAGAAACTAATCGCCTTCCAGTAGACGCAGACTGATTGCAGTTTTCTCGGCCGATTTTCGTCCGTTCTTTTTTTCTTTCTTACTTTCCTTCCACAGAACTATGACGGCACACACTAACATTTTTGTAAGTTTTCTTTAATTTAATAATTTAATATTTTCTTCTTCATAAAACCTTGACTGTTAAATAGTTTTTCGACTTTTTCTCCAAAACTGCGCACGATTACAGGAATTTCTCTCAAATCTCAAAATTGAACTAAATAAATAACTAAATAAATAAATAAATAACCCTCCTAATGGCTGCTCGAGGCCTGGCGGAGGCATTCCCTCCCCTCAGTTGTCAGTGATCATCTATTGTACTGATTGTAATCGATATGTGACACCAGGGGTTAAAGTAGCTCTAAATTCTTACTGGTATTACTGTACAGAGCCAAAAGGCAAAGAGAATAAACCATGTAGGTGGTGGACAGTCCTGTAAATCTCATAAGTTTCTTTTTGTCTCCGCTTTATAATAGGCTCGGCTACCGAACTGTTCCAGGGTTGAATCCTAAATAGCGCTAAACGAAAAGCCTGATATGTAGGAGTACAATCAATCAATCGTTCCACACACCAAGACGCTTAGGAGTTAGAGAGGGATTCGGGATTCAGCCTGGTGTTAGAAGGTCGTCAGCTTTGTAGCAGTATGGAACTCAACACGGACGGTTCGGAGGCATTTCAGAAAGCTCCTTTGTGTTTTTTTTTTTTATTTTTTTTTTTTTAAACATGGCATAACGTGGCCTCCGAGTGGCGCAGTGGTAAAGCGCTCGCGCTATCATCCGGAGATCGCTAGTTCGATTCCCGGGTGGTGCTGTAACCTCTCGCAGCCGGAGGTCTAGAGAGAGCTGATTGGCCGAGCTCGCTCAGAGGGGAGGGATGAGAGGTACTTAGTGCTCCGACATTAATCACGCCTCTACAGCCAGTCAGGGGCGTCTGTGAGCTCGCGGAGGGAGCGGATAGCGCCGTCCTCGAAAAGAGACAGTCGGCTGGCGTCACATGGTTCGGAGGAAACACATGATAGTCTTTGGCTCTCCCGGCTGAGTCTCAGTAGTAGCCTTAATGTGGGAGCTTCCTATTGACGGGGAGGAATTGGACACGACTAAATTAGGGAGAAAATCTTGGGGGGGGGAATAATAAATTTAAAATAATAAATTTAAAAAGATGCCATAACTTTATCAGCTTGATGAAAGTGCTTCCGTGACTGGTTGTAAATGTGGGTTTTGGCAGGCAGCTGTAATGAGACTCCCACCTGAGAGGCCAGCCGATCCGCTCCCTCGACTCCTGGCTATAAATGGATGTAGGGATTTGAACTCGCAGTTTCCAGATAAAACAGCAAACGGTTTTGTTGCGCCATCGAATCTGACACCAGTCATTGCCGATCAGTCCGAGAGAACCGCTCGATTCCAGTCACATCGATTCCGCTGTCCCATCCTTGCATCTTTACGTTGCAGTCTTGACTATAAATACATTTTTCCTCTAACACCACCCCCTCATCCTTCAAGTGTTTTATTCCTTAGAAACACTTCAGCCCGGTTCCACTTCACTTTTTCAGAGCCCTTCGGTCACTCCTTTAATTCAATCAGATCTTTCCTTCATCTCCTCCATCTCCACCCTTCATCCACACTCAGCATCTCCTTTTTTTAAATTTTTTTTTTTATGCGACACATTCAGTGTTTATTTCCTCCCGCTCCAATGTGACCGTTCCGTCCTGTCAGTTTCATTATGTTTGTTTGATTTCTTGCCGTTGTCATGCTTTCCTTTTTCCTCATTGTTGAATCCGTGGGCCGCGCTAAACCTCCCCGTTAAAAGATGTTCACAAACTTTTATTTCCATCATATATCCCATGTAGGAGTCACATATTCAGTCTATAAAAGCGAGCTCCGCTCCGTATCGCTCGCAGATTATGCACCGCCTCGCTTATAAGTGGATAAAAGCGTCCAGCTGAATCGACCCTGATAGCGGCTAAGATTTGAGACGAGGCTCGAGGACGGAAGCAGATTGAACGCCGGTAATCAGCGAGTTTGGTCTGATATTCGATTGGCAGGAAGCGTAGCATGAATAATGCGGATCCTGGTTCCTGAGACGGCAGCTGGACGAACCGGAGCTGACGCTGCTCCCCGAGATTAATATTTCACTCTTAAAAACGGGCCAAAATGAATCGGCTATATCAGTAGCCATTGATTTTCGAGATGTATAGAGAAAAGCGTTGCAGGGTTCGAGGTTTGATGAAGCGTCTGAATTTCAGAGCCAGGAGTCTGGAGAGCAAAACTAGACGGGAGCGATGGCGTCAGATTTGCCGCCTGTCAGTCATCGGTCGACAACCACTAGCCGATAACGAACATCTGTGAGCTCATGTATGTGGAAGAGGGTGGATGGCGCTCTCAGCCCCGACAACCACACCCACCACCCACCGTCGAACCAATCAGAATTGAGAATCCATCACAAATATAGGAGCAGGATACTGGTTGTCCAGCTTCATTCCGCATTCTGTGTCAGTTGAGCATAAGTAATGGCACCTCCTTGGATTATTATTGAATTTCTTTGCTTCTCACATAGTATATGCACTTTTTTTTTTTTTTGCCTGTGTTTGTGTGTCTATAGGGGTCGCAGTGGGAAGATCCGGGTCCTGTCCATGAAGATCGGCCTGCTCTTGCTGTGTAAAGGCCACCTGGAGGAGAAGTACAGATGTAAGCAGTTGCACTCTGACTCGTGACTAAAAAAAACATTGTGACTAGTACTCCTAAACTGATTTAATGCAGTTTTTTTTTTTTTAATTGCTTAGATTTTTTCGAGTTTACGATTTCACACTTCTCAGCACCTAAAAAACGGCCACAAATCACTGTGATCTAATGTCATCTTATCATCCAGCTTAAGCAGCTGTAGCGATGAAAAGTCCCTTAAACTTCAAATCTTTGGCTTCTCACTCGTAAAAAAAAAAAAAAAAAAAACCTAAACGTCAGTCTCTGTGTTTTTTCAGCATGCAAACAACCCTCTTGTGCATCAAAAACGCTAAATCCCCGAGCTCTGCATGGCGCTAATTAAAATGTCATGACGACGTCCATGCGGGAGCGCTGAATGTGAGCGAGTGTATGTGAGCTGGTCGTCTACAAACAAAAAAAAAAGGAGAGCAAGAAAAGCCACCAGCACGAGATCTGTTTATTTATTCACTTCAGATTAGGGTTTTAAACACGCCAGGGTGCGGATTGATTTTGTTTTCCTTTACAAATCAGCCTCCAGGGGCTCGTGAGGACGAGAGAGACACACTAATGTATGTTTTTCTCTGTCTTGTTATAGTGTTTCTTTTTTTTTTTGACCAATATACAATAGAGGTTAGGCTTGGTCACCATATACAGTATATATATATATATATATATATATATATATATATATTTAAAAAAAAAATTTAATGCTGTTTAACAAGGAATAACATTTTGCTTGAGACTTTATGGAAGGAGTCTCCAGTCCCAGCATAACACCAGAAGGTTTTCCAGCCTTCGTGGTAAAAGGACAAGCTGCATCTTCTGCTGAAGAGCTAGTGAAGGAACGAGTGTTTAGTAAAGTGAAGAAAAAAAAACTGTGGCATGTGATCGTTTAATAAATAAATGAGCTGAGGTTGTAAGAGGAAGGAAAACAAAAATCTCAGGTTATTGAAAAGTAATTAGCTTATTTATTTATTTATTTATTTATTTATTTATTTTTGAATTTGTTTGACAGTTTGTTCCTAATTTTGTGGCCACTTGATCCCTTCACACCTAGGGGGCGCATTAGAGCAGCTTGCGTGATCCACGTCATGTTATAAGGAGTTGAAGAACGCAACGCTCAATGAAAGGAAGAGATGAAGGAAACCTGCAGTATTCTCCGTATTGTTGTTAATGTAGAAATAACGTAATAATTCCTGTCTGTATTTTTCTCATTTACATATTGAAACACGATTGGTTCTTCTGTTTTATGATGCAGTAACGCCTGCCTGCCACAGACTGCAGTAATTCAGAGGTTTAGGTGAAAATTTGTTAACTTTTTTTCTCCAAATCTTTGAGTTACAGGCAATTCTCATTGTGGTCCATTCAGTCGCCAAAAAATCCTAACACACTGTTTTATTAATACACACACACACACACACACACACACACACACACACACACACACACACACAAACACACACTGGGGAAGGGGGAAAAAAAATAAAAATGGGAGATGGGAGGGGAAAAAAAAATCGAGACCATCTGACTCATAACATCCCAGTATTGGCCCCACCCCCAATGCTTCTTCTTCTTCTTTTATTTTTTAGCTTTTAGGCGATTACTGACACTCGCTGGACTGGATCAGTATTGCGCGGACAAGGATCAAATATATACTTTTTTTTTTTTTCTCTCTCTCCGAGGTGGATATTTTTTTTCCCTCCAACGTTTAATTTTTTTCCACCCATATCCCTTTAGGTGCTCGGTAGGTTTTGCTCGGCGGCGAGATGAGATTTCAGGTCCTGTTAGGGCTGGGCGCTAAAACGATAACGATATGTATCGCGACAGGCACGTGATCGATATCAATAGAAAATGTGTTCGATAAAAACGTCCGATATGGTTTATTCTTTGTCGGAAGAAAACCGAGGTTGTGAAGCTAGTTTGGTTGCATTAACAAAGGCACTCGCTGCCTGGTAATACAGCAACGTAGGGAGTGAAACGCTAACAGCCAATCATGTAACAGTATGACGTTTGGTTGCGCCATGTCATTGTCTCGTGCTGGTTTACTGAATCCCTCTTCATAAGCAGAAAGCGAGCGGGGAAATTGTAAATAAAAGAGGAAAAGTCAGCTCGCCAGTATGGCAGCTTTTATATCAGGATAGTATAAGTCTGATATAATATAATATAAGTCCGATCTGAAACACGGATATCGTGATACAGTTTTCAGCCATGTCGCCCAGCCCGAGGTCCTGATGTGTGACAGACTGACAGTCGCCGCAGTCGAAATAAAATCTCCTGATTGTGAATTTCAGTGAGGAGACGCCGATCTGATAGTCATAAACAGGGTCTCGGTTGTTCTTCCTCTGTGATGTAAGAGGAATAAAACGCCATGTGGTGTTGTTATTAGGAAATAATCACCATTTTCATACAGTATATTATTAGGAATCGGTCCTAATGCGTGCGTTTGTATGTGACAGTTTGTGTTTTTTCCGTGTGCAGGTCTGTTCAACCAGGTGTCGTCACCGGGGGATACGTGCGATCAGAGGCAGTTGGGGCTCCTGCTGCACGATGCCATCCAGATCCCGCGGCAGCTCGGGGAAGTGGCAGCGTTTGGAGGCAGCAACATCGAGCCGAGCGTCAGGAGCTGCTTCCAGCATGTATGTGACACACACACACACACACACACACACTTTATTCTCACTTTATTCACTGTTTGCTGCGTTTGAATTCTCTTAGAATTACCCCCCTAACCCCCCCCCCCCGCAATCTCCCTACTTCTCATACCAAAAATTTCGGCATCTCATGCACCAGAGCAGAGGTTATGCCTGGCGAGGTATTTGACCACTGGGTGCCGCTGGTTAGTCAGATGCAGTGTGTGGTGCACGTCGGCATGTGATACGTGAAATCATGTATACAGATGCATTTTGGAAACTCGAATGTGCCTACACTGCATCTTTGGAGCGTGGGAGGAAATCGGAGGAAGCCCACCAAGAATGGCGGGAGAACATGAACACTGAAACATACAGACCCCGGGCGGGAATCGAACCCTCGAATATTCCAGCGTGCCGTGCCGACGCAAAACACCAAAAATTAGCCTTAAAATACAAAAAAGTACGTTTAGCAATGAAATAAAGAAAACACACAGAAGCCAACTTATTCTTTAAGCTCATTTTTGTTGTAAGATTCTTGTTTCTGGGAGAGAAAGAGAGAGACAGAGAGAGAGAGACAGAGAGAGAGAGATCCCAGAATATTGTGTGATGGATCACCCATGTCCTACCGCCTTGGACATCCATAATAATACCCTAATTATACTCTTGTCCTTTGTGGATTACATCAGTCTCCCTCTCTCTCCTCTCTATCTCTCTAGTCTGTCTTTCTTTCTGCTGGTTTTCTCTCTGTCTGGGTAACAATCTCTCTCTCTCTCTCTCTCTCCCTCTATATCTGTCTGTTTCTTTTCATCTCTGTACATCTCATTGTCTGTCTCTTTCCATCTTTGTATCTCTCTGTTGTTTCTCTTTCTATGTCCGTTAATCTCAGGTGCTCTGTCTCACTTTGTGACATCAGGTCTCTGTGACATCAAGTCTCTCTCTCTCTCTCTCTCTCTCTCTCTCTCTGTCCGTTAGAATTCAGTGTCACTTAACCAAGGAGAGTGAAATGAAAAAGAGGCAGACAGGAAGAGAAGTGTGAGAGGAGATTAAATGTGGGATTTGAGCCATGCTGTGGGAGATCGAGTGTCTCCGACCAGGGTGAAGTTCGGGCGAGCAGAGAGTGAAAAAAAAGAGACAGATCGATGAGGTTGAGGTGCGGAATGATGGAGTGATTGGACGGGAGGCTGGGAGAGGAGAAACTGATCAACAAAACGACGGCAGGCCAGGAGACAGATTAGTTCAGGACACACACACACACACACACACACACACACACACACACACAGAAAGAGGGAGATGCAAGGGGCCAGGCACTTAGAACTCCAGTCAGCAATTCACACAGCAAGATTTGTGTCTCTGAAATAAAACTACCAATAAGTGTTTGAGACATGAGCGCCGAGGAAAAGAATCCTCGAACGAGAATGTGGAAAATGAACAATTTATCACAAAATTGTCATTTTTCAAAGTAAATGTTCTTCAAAGCCACACATGCAATCACCGACCCAGTGCCTTTTGGTCCCTGTGATGAAATTCCACTGAATTGAATAAATAAATAAGTGAAATGAAATTGGGAGATTTTGCTTCTCTTCACGTCTTCAGTAAACATGTTTCTGTCTGTCCTCGTCTCTGAAAGCCTCCCATCTCTTACTTCCTCTGAGCGCTTTTAACAATTTATATGTGCTTTACAATGATGGAGGTCGATCGATTCGCAGGCTGAAGGACGTTGGAAGGAGGCATTAAGCAGAGTGCTGAGAAACTCTCAAAGCTATGACATGGGTTACAATACAATTATATCTCCGTTCAGTCCGCTGATTCTTTTAGAGTGGGATTTTGGTTGGGAACTACAGTCTGATTGGAACAGAGTGACTTTTTTGTACCGAACTCCAACCCAATTGGTCACAGCAGCATTTTGTACTGGAAGTCCAATCCGATTGGTCAGAGTGACTTTTTGTACTGGGACTGTAGTCCAATTGGTCAGAGTGACTTTTTGTACTGGGACTGTAGTCCAATTGGTCAGAGTGACTTTTTGTACTGGGACTGTAGTCCAATTGGTTGGAGTGACTTTTTGTACTGGGACTGTAGTCCAATTGGTTGGAGTGACTTTTTGTACTGGGACTGTAGTCCAATTGGTTGGAGTGACTTTTTGTACTGGGATTGCAGTCCAATTGGTTGGGGTGACTTTTTGTACTGGGACTGTAGTCCAATTGGTTGGAGTGACTTTTTGTACTGGGACTGTAGTCCAATTGGTTGGAGTGACTTTTTGTACTGGGACTGTAGTCCAATTGGTTGGAGTGACTTTTTGTACTGGGACTGTAGTCCAATTGGTTGGAGTGACTTTTTGTACTGGGACTGTAGTCCAATTGGTTGGAGTGACTTTTTGTACTGGGACTGTAGTCCAATTGGTTGGAGTGACTTTTTGTACTGGGTAGTCCAATTGGTTGGGGTGACTTTTTGTACTGGGACTGTAGTCCAATTGGTTGGAGTGACTTTTTGTTGGTTGGGGTGACTTTTTGTACTGGGACTGTAGTCCAATTGGTTGGAGTGACTTTTTGTACTGGGACTGTAGTCCAATTGCTCAGAGTGACTTTTTGTACTGGGACTGTAGTCCGATTGGTCAGAGTGACTATTTGAATACAAACAGGTCCAGTTGGTCACAGTGGTATTTTGGGGAACATTAACACTCTGACTATTCGGACTGCAGTTCTAATCAAAAATGCCACCAATCAGGAACTGCAGTCTTGGTGATCAAAATGTCTTTTTGCACTTGACATTGAACTACAATCAGATTGGACTGAGTGGAACTTTTGATGTAAACTGCAGTCTGATTTGTTGTAGCAGCATTTCAGATCAGTGGTTCGGTACAGTAAACCAATGGGTCGAGAAATGTTACCTAAAGGAACGTTCAGGTCGGGAAAAAAAAGATTTTTATCTGGTTGCGATGGTACTGTACTTTGATGGGAACTGCTTTTTTTAGGTTGGTGACAATGATAGTTTGGTGGTGGAAACTGTAGTGTGATTTGTCGTGGTCGCACATCTGGCCAGGAAATCAGTCCTGTTTAAAATCAGAAACATGGTTTAATAGGTTAGAGTGGCAGTATTTTTTTTTTTGGATTTTCCCCCGATTTTCTCCTCTAATTTAGTCGTGTCCAATTCCTCCCCGTCACTAGGGGGCTCCCACATTAAGGCTACTACTACCACTCAGCCGGGAGGGCCGAAGACTATCACGTGTTTCCTCCGAACCACGTGACGCCAGCCGACCGCATCTTTTCGAACTGCTCACTCGCGCACCGTTGGGGGCGGAGTAACACAGCGCTATCCGCTCCCTCCGCTGCGCGAGCTCACAGACGCCCCTGACTGGCTGTAGAGCCGTGATTAATGTGGGAGCACTAAGTACCTCTCATCCCTCCCCTCTGAGAGAGCTCGGCCAATCAGCTCTCTCTAGACCTCCGGCTGCGAGAGGTTACAGCGTCACCCGGGAATCGAACTAGCGATCTCCGGATGATAGGGCGCGCGCTTTACCCACTGCGCCACTCGGAGGCCCCAGAGTGGCAGTTTGATGGGAACTGTATTACTACTGGTGGCACCATGGCAATATGGATGGGCCCTGTGATCATTGTAGCTTTAAAGACAGGTTGAGTTGTGCATTCTGATATCTTTGTGCAATGGCTTGCAGTGTTTCTGAACAGGGCTCATCGGTGATGTGCTCAACCGCTCAAACTCCGCCCATTTCTCCAGAGCTCCAGCTGTTGGAATATCCAGAATGCACATCCATAATTATTTCTCTGTAGGTCACACAGCTGTAGCCAAGACCCAACACACGACCTTTAATTTACTTCCTGCAGTTGTAGATGTCGTTCTGGCTCACACTAAATCATGGCCTGATTGCTTCCTGATCGCCGCTGTTGGGCATCTCCATGGCAACGCTTCAGATTTCTGTGATAACTTGGGCGCTGGTGTTTTGTCAGCTGTTCATGCTCATTTATTAACGAGCGCGTTTATGTGGCCACTCATGAGCTCAGCTTGAGATATTAACTCCTTCGTTCTTCACGTCCTGTTCTCTGGAAGCACATTTATGTTAATTGCTGTGAAAACAACTCTGGGTACATCATGTTTTAGAACATCAGACAGATACGCTTAGAGCGCTGTGTAAAGGAATAAAATTAGACAGACGGGAAGGCCATGGAGCCGATTGCTCACCGACCAGGCCTGAGCTCACCATCTGCCTCCTCTTCCTCCTCAGGTGAACAATAAGGTGGAGCTGGAGCCGAGGCAGTTTATCGACTGGATGAGGCTGGAGCCGCAGTCCATGGTCTGGCTTCCCGTGCTCCACAGAGTAGCGGCCGCCGAGACGGCGAAACACCAGGCCAAGTGCAACATCTGTAAAGAGTGTCCGATTGTGGGCTTCAGGTACGTGTACACGCGTGAGGATTTACACACATCGTGTCTCAGAATGAACAAAAACATGTTAAAGGCTTCCAGAGCACCTTAATTGGGATAGAAAGTGGGAACATGAACTAACTGTTATGAAACTAGTTCCTGTCAGAGAGCTGTCAATCAAGGACGAATACTAGGCCACGCCCGTAAATTGCCAGTGATCAAACCATGTTGTAAATTTCTTTTCTTCTGTAATATTTATTTATTTATTCATTCAAACTAGGCCTGTATGAGTTAACAATATTAATAATCAATATCATGGTGGGTTCGGTTAAAATATTTAGTTTTGAGACATCAGGGGATAACATTTTCTAAACTAAAAAAACAAAAACAAAAAAAAAAACAAGAGACTAGAACTAGTTGGTTCATGATAAAAAATCTTTTTAGTTTTTAATTTATTTAATGCAGTATTATATTTAAAATGTAGTTTTTTATATATACAGTATATTGAATTTTATTTTTTTTTTTTATTATAGAAATTACCTAAAATTACAGTATCAAATACAAACACTTTTTTATAAAAGTAAATAAATATGTATAGACAGTATATATTTTACAACATCAAGATGGGAAGATCTTTTTTTGTGTTTGTAATATATATAAATAAAATATATATTTTTTATTTATGTACATTTATAAAAAAATGTAAAAGAAAAACAGATCATTGTTTCCACACAGTTTCCATTTTCATACAATTTCTTTAAAAAAAAAAAAAAAAGAAAGCAATCGCTAAATTTTAACAAAATTTAAGAATAACAATTTTTTTTTTTTAAGGGACTAGATTTAATGTCACTAAATTATAATTTTTTTAATCCTACTCTTCCGCATTAATTTTTTGTTCTAAACATTAAATCAAAGCATAATCAAACTTGTTTTTTTTTTTTAAAGGAATTTGATGTATTTTTCCATCATATAGCTTCGCCATATTTCAACCCTTACTTGGTGTTGAGTATACTGTAACAGTGAGGTTGTAGATCATAAAACATGTTTTGATATTTTAAACTCTGTATCCCGCTGTGTATAGCTTTCGGTGCTCGGTGTTGTCCGGACGGATGCTGGTAATGTCTGTCTCTCACCCACACCCAGTTTAGACCCGTGTTTCCTGGGGCAACTGCAAACGGCGGAGTGAGACGCGGCTTTCTGTCCGTTTGACTGAGAGCTGAATCTCACCGCAGGCTCTCGCACTCACATAAATATCAGAGTCAGAGAGAGAGAGAGAGAGAGAGAGAGACGAGTCTGAGACGTTCAGAGAATCAGTTGTTTATGAATCAGTGGCTGGATGCACCAAGGGGCTTACACAGAGCCGTTAGTTAAACAATTTTTTAACATCGGTTATGAAGTTTGCGTCAGGTTGGGTATGGAAGGTTTTTTGATGCATGATGTTGTGTTTGCATTCCTTTTGCATTTAAACATTTTTCAGCATTTATTGGGCAAACTCTCTAAAAGATATCTGACTTGCGCATATCAATTAAAACTTCGAGGGCTGTTCAAGTTAAACCTTTAGGTTGTGCAGAAGAGCAGAACACAGTTATGAGAGTAAAATTCCCTTATCTCTTCCCAACGTTCCGGGAGGTTCCGCGAGGGCTAACTAAAACACTTTGGAAAAATTAATCCGCTAAGCCAAACTCTCGCGGTGAATCGCGATGAACCAAACTTATGGCTGCCGCGCAAAACCATGCTGACTCCACGTAGGTGAGAGACCGTAAACATGTAAACAATAAAATGATCATTCAAACGTATGTGAAAATATTTTCCTGATTGTGTACAGAGCCACTAAAGGAACATCAGAGGATTTTTGTTTGTTTGTTTGTTTGTTTGTTTGTTTTGTGGAATAACACAAGCCGTTGTCGAAACTACGCAAAGATTTTGCGAGATCTTTTCCAAAACTTTAACGTTTTATGTTATGTTGCAAGAAAAAAATTTATACTTTTGTGTTTTGACCATTTGGAAATGAAACCGCCGAATCTGAGCGTTTTTTTTCATGCGTTCAAGAGGTAGGGCTTTTGGGAAGACGTTTCCAGCAGACACTTGACAAAGCAGATGTCCTCCCCGAGCTGGCACTGATGGATTACAGAGAACGAGCCGGGAGACGAGTGCGTGTGAGAGACGAAGGCAACCAGGTTTGAGATTGAACCGGGGAAATAAAAAAGCTCATTCAGCTGAGAGTCTGGGGACTTGAACCTCGGGCAGACTGTAGTGTCTTATTACAGCGTAATGGAACATGTTTGGGACATGGTTTTGTTAGTGTCTTCCCCAGGTCATGTGGGTTTTATTAGGGTTCTGCTGTGTCCTGTGATGTCTACAGTAATACTTCCAGGCCTGTTTTCCGGCCATTCGGTGCGATCCGCGTTGGACGTGCGTACTGTAGATGGAGGCGCGCTGAAAAGCTTAGCAAGAAACGAGAATGAGTAGAAGAGAAGACACAAAGCTCTAGGATCCAGAATTATGGTTTCCATTCCAGACGTTCGTCGGGGCGTTTACACTAGACACGATTGCTTTGTACTGTCCTGTCCTGAACCCGGGGACAATTGAGGAGGCAGTGGTACTGCAGCTCAGGTAGTTGCAGGTCTTTGTTGCTGATTGGAAAGTCGGAGCCCTGCTGCCACCGCTGGATCACCTCTGTTGGGTCCTTGGGCAAGACACCCAACCCAACCAAGACATGTACCAGTTTTGATCTTGTGGATCAATTGATCTCATGTGGCGAAGATAGAAGGGATAAAGCCTTCGCGTTATTAACGGTGTTCTGTACCCGAGTACCCTCTTGCATCTACACTCTACTCAGGTTGCACTCTCGCTTGGGTCACGAACTCAAAGAAGGTACAAGGATGTTAGACCTGATATTTTGGCAAAAATGTCAAGAACAACATTTCTACTTTACGTTTCCCTGACGCCAACAGACCATGTGTAATCGAATCCATTCCCAAGTCCCTAATGTGAAAAAAAATTGCTAACAATCTTTTTCGCGCAATTTGTTTAAGTGAACTAGACCCCGTTCGACTTGTTGTGTGACCTGGCCCCGCCCACTTTGATTTAAAAACCATCACCCACTCCCGTTCCTGTTGTTGTTCAATCAGCTTTTCACTTACAGCTGTCAGAGAAAACGAATCAGTGCTGTCTGACCAGCGGCAGGTTTTTCAATTCAAGAGTGTAACGATACTAAAGAATATTTCTTGCCTTTTCTCTCTCTCTCTCTTTCATACAGGTATCGCAGTTTGAAACACTTCAACTACGACGTGTGTCAGAGTTGCTTTTTCTCGGGACGCACGGCGAAGGGACACAAGCTGAACTACCCCATGGTGGAGTACTGCACACCGGTGAGGCTCACACTTTATCACCAAGTCAAAATTTAAAAGAAGAACCCTTTAAAGTAAAGCTCAGCAGCTCGTACCCGTCCTCCAGTGGCTCCCTGGGGTCCTGTCGGCATCCTTTTTTTTTTCTTTTTTTTTTCCGTACCATAAACAAATGAGCGAACGGCTTCAGTGGGAAGGATGTGGAAATTGCATAGCCTCGCTCGCGCCGTTAGAGACGCGCTGTAATGTAATGCGATGTAACGTCGATTTCCCGCAGCCGTGAGCGAGATGGATATCGACTCCGCGCAACGGTAATTGTTGCGTTTTGAATTCCTGCCTGGCGCTCGGATGTGGGAAATGAAGATATGTTTTTATTCCTTGCCTGACTAGACGTCTAGACGTGCCTGCGTGAGTTATGTTAGGAGCTGAGGGCTAGGTCTGTGAGGTTTGTAGCCGATCGGAACGGGAAATCCGATTTTCTGTCTTAGCGTGACAGATGAGTTTTTATTTATTTATTTATTTATTTTTGGTCAACACAAAAAAAATACAATCTTTTCAAATCAGATCAAATCAGACAGCATTCGTCTCCAGTCTGAAGATATTCTTTTTCCTTCTGTATCGGCTGTTTTGAAATCATTTGGATTTGCTCTTGCACATTTGTCAGTCTTGGGAATTGATCTCGTTAACTACAATGAGAAATACAGTCTGGATCTTGACTCTGAGACAATGATCTTGATTTGTTTTCGACTAATCCCGTCTTAGGCTTTAGAATGGCGGTCTTGACTAACCAAACCCACGTGCCTACGTACCTACGTGTACACAGACTCCGTTTCTTCGATCCTTTCGATTATAGATTCCAACATAACTGTTGATGTGCGTTTCCATGGTCTTTTCTGAAAAATTCCACCTTCTGCGCTTCTGATTGGTTACAAGAATTCCGTCTCGTCTGTGATTGGTTAGAAGCTTTACTATGTGTGATATGACGAGAAATGAAAAGGCTCACAGTGGATGACATAGGACATGGAGTTCTTCTGAGGAACGGAAGCAAAGTTTTTCCTCAAGGAAACGTGTTTACGTCACCTAATGCAAACAAGCAGAAATAATATGTTATATTCTTTATATCCTTCATTATTGTTTTCCAGTGTAGAGAGAAATAAATATCAGTAACGACCATGGAGTTAGAAAGTGATCCCAGACTTTTGTACCTTATTTCGGCAAGATCGGATTGTTTACACTCTCTTCTCCTTCTTCTCCTTCGCTGATCTGGTCAGACTGACGTGTTCACGCGACATGTTTTTATTACGATGACTAGGTTTCATATAAATGCACCTTATGCGACTGTGTGCATGAAAGAGAACCTTTTTTTTTGTACCACTGCACTCATCTCTCATCACAGCAGAAGGAGACAGTAACCGCCGGACCGACACTATATTGAGTGGAAGGATGCAGGAGTTGGTGATTTCGTTGATATTCAGGGAAATGAGCGCTCTACAGCACTTCTGAATAAACACCCATAAGTCTTCACGGTGTTTTTATTTCAGCTCTATCAACACTTTTGTTATGACACTCAGACATAAGGCACATATCTACAGTAGCTCACATTCTTGCTGATAAAGAGACGCCCCTGGTGCGAACGCAGATCGGTTCCTGCTACAGACATACGGTATCACCGCTTTATTATATTTTTGTTTTTTTTTACTGCTTTTTTATTTTTTTTTACGATAGATTGCGATTTGAGGCAGATTGGCCATTTTTATTAGTTGAGAGAAGCAGTTTTTCCGGTGTGTAACTGTTGATGAGTTTGATTGGAGTGTTGGTGTGACACTCTCGGAGTGTGTGGTGGGTGGAGGGATGGATGGATGGATGGATGGACAGGAATCAGGTGACACACTTCATATCTTATGAAACATCAGCTGTCTTGACTAGTTTCTAATCCGTATTAACAGGGATGTGTTTTACACGGTGGGTCTCGAGGCCGTCGCTGAATGAATCCCGTATTCAGTTTGATATTTGGTTTTCATTATTTTCTTTCTTTATCCCGTTTTTGTTTGTTTGTCATTAATTATTTTTGTCTTTTTTTTGTTTGTTTGTTTCAGTATTTATTTGTTTTTCCTGTTATTTTCTGTTGTTTGATTGTTTTTCGGTTTGTATGTTTGTCTTTTTATTGATTTTGTTTTTATTTGTTTTGTTGTTTGGTTTTTTTTTCCATTTTTGTTTTTCTTTTTTCTTTTGTTTTTATTTATTAATAGTTTTTTTGTTGTTGTTTTTGACTAGTATTCATCTATATTTGATTAGTTTTATGTAATTCTATCCTTTAATCACATTTTATTTTTAAGTTAAATTTTATTTGTTTCTTCCTGAATTTTTACATGTTCTTCTTTTTTTCCACTTGATTTTTAGATTTTTGATTGATTTGACTTTTTTTTTTTTTTTTTTTACTGAATACTGATTTTTTTATTATTATATATTTTTTTTTTAGAGTAGGGGTATTTTTAATATAATTTTTTATAAAAAAAATTATTTATTGCCTAATTTAATATTTTCTTTTTTTTTGTAATTTAACTGATCCTTATGTATATATAATTTACAGACCACCTCAGGCGAGGACATGCGCGACTTCACCAAAGTGCTGAAGAACAAGTTCCGCTCGAAGAAGTACTTCGCCAAACATCCTCGCCTCGGCTACCTGCCCGTGCAGACCGTCCTGGAGGGGGACAACATGGAGACGTAAGTCCTCATCTCACACCCCATTAAGACCATAATCAGTGTGAACATTTCGTATAAGGAGAGCGAGGTTAAAGGTTACAGTCTCGGTGATGATGAGAGTCTGTGGGGGATCTAAAGGTTCTTGTAAAACTTTACATAAAGAATAAAACATTTGGCGGTGTGCTGTTACAGGGGAATAATGGGATCATGAAGGGAATGACCGTAACCACCCAAATGTTGATTTGTATTTTTCCTAAAACTCACATCTTGAAGTGTTTTATTTCTCTCACCCCACACTATATTTGTAACATACATATACTTAGCTTCATTATATAAGGAGTTTACACTTCACACAAGTGATTTAATGTACGTATTAATGAAAGCTTAGATTGTCTGGAGTAAAACGAGCCCAACATTGAGTTTCTTGAGTTTCTAAACCTCTTTACCTTTGGCTCAGTCTTTCTTTTGACATGCAGATTGGCTGATTTATAAATAATTGAAAAAATAAATAAATCGGATTGACGTAACCTGCGCATAAACATGTTACAGTGCATTTTGTAAAGGGGGCGCTCTCCAACTGGACGCCACGCAATCCGCTTTTTATATTATTGTTTATCTTTTGTAAAAACCCTACAGTATATGTTGTTTCTTGTGCTTCTTCCTTTTCTTCTTCTTCTTCTTATTATTATTATTATTTATTATTATTCCTGTTATTATTGTGTATAGCACTGTTATTATTACTCTTATTGCAATTAGTTTTTTTTTTTATATTTTCACTATAATATTTGGATCTGGCAGGGTTTTTAACTTGATCGTTTTTTATTTTTTGTTTTTCATCCTGTTCGGAGAGGTTTCACATCAGGGGCCGGATGCTGTAGCGTACCATCACTTTGTCCTAACAACACACAATTTACCCAGCACAGCAGACCTGTTTAACAGCAAGAACAAACCTAATTAGGCATGGTGTGGCTCTAGGAGATATAACAAACTAAAACAGTATATTCAACTATTTTTGAGGAGCTACTTTTATCTGTAGTTTAACAGTTTTCTTTCCTCAGTGTAAAAAATAAATAAATAAAAGGGGGTGGATATTGATGGATAGTCACTACTTCAGGTGAGAAAAACACTCGTAAACCAAATTGAATTTCCCCATAAGAAACAATGAAAACTCAAATGATTCGTTCCACTGCCCCCCAAAAATAAATAAGTTAAAATAATCAATACAGTATATAAACTAAAAATAAAACAAATTAAGCTGCACTATACCTTTAAAAAAAAAAGTCAAAACAAATCCCGACAGATAAGTGTTTCTGTTTGTGCGCGCATTCGCCATGTATTTGTATGTGTGTGTGTGTGTGTGTGTGTGGAATTACCCATTTCCCTCGCCTCGTCTTACACAGTAAAACTCCTCCTCCCTCCCCCCACCTTGCTTTTTAAGTTTCACAACAAACACACACACACACAACGGAAACAAAGAAAAAAGTGAAATCTCTCTAGCGCATACTAACGGAATCACTGCTGTAAAGTAAAAAAAAAAAAACAAATGTAGCAGCAGTTTACCTTTGAAAAGAATCGCGACAGAGCTGAGTTTTCTGTGTAAAGCAGAGAGTGTGTGTCTGTATGCGTGTGTGAAGCCGGGGAGCGGGGTATAAAGGCGAGAGGGTATAAAGGCGACAGGAGACACGCTGAAACATCAAGAAAGAGAAAAATCATTGGCTCAGTTGTGATCACGTGACGCTCTGTGTCAAAACAAGAGCGTACGCGTGATACATGATACTCGACACTTGCTCGTTTTCCAAGTCAAAATTAATAAAAAGTCTTTGCTCATCTTGCGGAACACTCGCAAACCGTGTTGCTCACAATCCGAGGTTCCACTGTACCTTTAAATGTAGGTAATTTTTTTTTGATGGAAGTGCTTAAAACATTTCTCTGGTCCTTCGGGGGTTAACTGAGCAATGGGTTTCATTTTGGCTGAAGACGAACCGTCTTTACATTCCGTCCTCTTCTGTGTCTAGACACATGGACGGTCCATCTTGGCGATAATGCGTGTTTGTGTGTGTTTGCGTAGGATTTATACCTGCTGTCAGGACAGTGTATAACTCACGGTAATGGTGTTTAAGATGTGCCTGATTAGGCACTTCCGTAAGGTGGCTTCTCCAAGCCGTATGATTTACGGCTTTCCGTCGCGTTCTCGCTGTTTATTATCTGTCACACACGCGACGGCTCTTTTTTTTTTTTTTTTTTTACCGTAACTCATTTTTCACTCCGAGTCTTTTCAGTTATCTTCTGTTTGTTCTCTAACAAAAAAAATAATCAGCAGGAAAGCAGGACGGTGAAAAGGTCTTTAAAAGACAGCAGATGTATAAAGGTCACGCTTCAGGTTGAAATTCTTTTGTCATGCTTTTGGGGAAATTGAGGATTTTTATTTATTTATTTGTTTGTATTTATTTATTTATTTAAATGATCACCTCCAAAACAATGACACCAGCGTTTTTCACTTTGGTTAAGATTGTTAATTATTACAATTATTGATTATTATTGATTATTATTGATTATTGGCGGCACAGCGGTTTAGTGGTTAGCACTGTCGCCGTGTAGCGCCAGGGACCGGGTTTGATTCCCACCTCAGGGTCTGTCTGCATGTTCTCCCCGTCCTTGGGGGTTTCCTCCGGGTACTACAGTTTCCTCCCACAGTCCGGAGACATGTAGATCAGGGTAACGTAGGGTAAGCGTTCCCAAATTGCCCGTAGTGTGTGAATATTGACGAGGTAAAATGGGAATAAATACAACAGTCACCATTGGCATCCACAGCCAGTTTGACTACTGGTTTCTTGACGGATGGATTGATTATTGATTATTGGTATGAAATTAAAGTGCAACTTCCGGTAGATTATAATTGTTAAAAAAACGTGATCATTTTCTTTAAAAATAAGAAAAGAAAAGAAAAAAACCTGATATAAAAAGTTTATTCTTTTCCAGCTTGGTATGGCTTGAACCTTATATGGTATGAAAAAGATGCAAAATAAATAAATGTAACAGAAAATTACTAATATACTGTATAGAAGGGCTGGGCGATATGCCTGAAAACTGTGTCACGATATCAGTGTTTCATATCAGTCGATATCGATAATTATTGATATTTTTTATGACCCATTTAAAATAAGAACCAGGAGAAAAATAATACTACATTTGAACATTTTTATTTTAAACTTAACCTTCCTCTGATCAGAATCCCCTCAGTTATTAAGACAGAAATGTGAACAACCATGGAAAACTGAAATAATTCAAACGTAAACATAAGTCTAAAGTCACAATGAACACTTAACAATTTTCTCTTAACATTTAAGGTGCAAAATGAAAGAAAATGTAAGAAACTTAATAAAGTGTAATAAAACAGTGCAAAGTGGTAAATATAAACAGAGAAACCTGAGAATTTAGTGCATGTTTAGTATAAGCGTTTTATAACCTGGCTTCTCGACAGTGCTAAGCGGAAGCATGTCTTTGGCTTTATGATATGCCACTGCACATCCGTTATATCTTTGTACCGTTTAGATTCTTTGTCGTAAGGCACTGATGCAGAGGACCTCTCCATGGTGGTCAACTGCTGCTTGTGCGGCGTTGCAGCTACACATGTCGTTGGTTGAATACGGCTGTGCTCCAAAGGGTGCTCCTATGCGGTTTGACTCGCGGTGAGATATGGTGTTATGCACCGTGAGCCGCCGCGATTGCCCGCCAGCGTTCCACTGACATTCCGCGAAGTCCTGCACGGTCCGCAAGCATCCGCAAGAACCGGCAAAAAAATTAACCATGTTTAAACAAGTTCAATTTTTCGTGCGGAAAGATGGAAACGTAATTACTGCACCAAAACCCGCGGTGAATCACGATGAACCGTACTTGCGGCCACCGCGTGAAACCGCGTAGGTGAGATAGAAAAGAAAAAAATACTTTTTTAAAAAAACTTGTATAACTATTTTAATACTAAATGTATTGCCATATGTTACTGTATATATTTCTGTACATGATAATAATATGATCATGTTATTCCTAACAACAAAAATATTATTAATAATAATAATTATTATTATAGTGGTAGCATAATAACATGCTACCTTTGTTTGTTCTTTTTGTTTTTACATGGATTTTCCATAAAGGAAAATAAAACTTTCTAATTTCTTGCATTAACTACAGTACTATACATTTTGTTAGCTACTTCCTAACAAAGTCCTAAAACTAAGTTTTACTGGATGAGCTTGAGTGAATATAAATACAGTATATATACGCTCACCTGAAGGATTATTAGGAACACTATACTAATCGGATAGGAGAGCATCTTGCGGTTGATGGAGATTTGTGGGATGCGCATCCAGGGTACGAAGCTCCCGTTCCACCACATCCCAAAGATGCTCTATTAGGTTGAGATCTGGTGACTGTGGGGGCCAATTTAGTACAGTGAACTCATTGTCATGTTCAAGAAACCAATCTGAAATGATTGGAGCTTTGTGACATGGTGCATTATCCTGCTGGAAGTAGCCATCAGAGGATGGGCACATGGTGGTCATAAAGGGACAGACATGGTGAGAAACAATGCTCAGGTAGGCCGTGGCATTTAAACGATGCCCAATTGGCACTAAGGGGCCTAAAGTGTGCCAAGAAAAGATCCCCCACACCATTACACCACCACCAGCAGCACCAGCCTGCACAGTGGTAACAAGGCATGATGGATCCATGTTCTCATTCTGTTTACGCCAAATTCTGACTCTACCATTTGAACGTCTCAACAGAAATCGAGACTCATCAGACCAGGCAACATTTTTCCAGTCATCAACTGTCCAACTTTGGTGAGCTTGTGCAAATTGTCGCCTCTTTTTCCTATTTGTAGTGGAGATGAGTGGTACCCGGTGGGGTCTTCTGCTGTTGTAGCCCATCCGCCTCAAGGTTGTGCGTGTTGTGGCTTCACAAACGCTTTGCTGCAGACCTCGGTTGTAACGAGTGGTTATTTCAGTCAAAGCTGCTCTTCGATCAGCTTGAATCAGTCGCCCATTCTCTTCTGACCTCTAGCATCAACAAGGCATTTTCGCCCACAGGACTGCCGCATACTGGATGCTTTTCCCTTTTCACACCATTCTTTCTAAACCCTAGAAATGGTCGTGCATGAAAATCCCAGTAACTGACCAGATTGTGAAATACTCAGACCGGCCCGTCTGGCACCAACAACCATGCCACGCTCAGAATATATATATATTCAGGGTAGATGGACCAGATATTTTTAGTGTAGTGTTGTGTGACATGTAAGCAATCAGAACTAGGAGTGCTTCTAGCCCCCCCCCCAACTCCCCCTATCCCCCCCCCAAACCCCCCCCCCCCCCCCCCCCAGGAGTGAAAAATACATCTCGCTCCTGTTCTTCTATCTTTGGAACGAAATGCAGAGTTTTAAATATGTACAGCGCTGTTCCTCCTGCAGAGAGAAATGTCAGTGTCGCTCAGACGCCCCGCTGCAAGCACACCAGCGCTGTGTGGTTTACAGTGACGTATAACAGACAGATGAGAGGATAACGCTCAGAGAGAGAGAGAGAGAGTTTTCTTCCTGTCTGTCAAACTTCCAGCAGGAAGTGACCTTGCTGATACGGATTAATGCAGTTACGAACCCCGACGCAGCGCATCACAAAGCTCAGCAAGTCACGGCAGACGGGAGTCACCTTGTTCGTTTTTATTCTCTCGCTTCGTCTTCCACTCGTGCGTACTCGCAAACAACACGGGGTGAAAAAAAAAAAAAAAAAAAACTGGTGCACATCCTGATATAACACGCATATGCTCGATTCTGATTGATCCCAAAGGGCCGATCCATTTCCTCGAACCACAGATCGCGATGCCTAGACTAATCATCTCGTCCTGATTTGTCATCTGTGACATGTTCGTTTATTTCATGTTCATGGCGTTAAGGAGTCTCCAGCTCTCCAGTGTCATACGCAATGGTAATTCAAAGTGCTTTATATTAAAGATAAAAGATAAAATGAAATGGAAAACAATGGCAATGAAACTTTTTAAGGAAATTTTTTTTAATTTGATATAACAATGATGAAACTTTTAAAATGAATTCAAATGTGATTTTAAAACAAACAAAATACAAACAGGTATAATTGTTGACAAACTGCTGAAACACGTCGTGCTGTTGTATGGAAATAATCAAGTACGGTGTGGAAACACTCGGCACACAATCGTCTTTGTGGCTTTGATTCATTTTCTGTAACAACACATGAGAAATCGTGTGGATTAGCCCTTAATTCCGTATGGACGTGTGAAAGCAACTAAAAATAAAGCTATAGCACAAAGTCTTTCTTTTTTTTTTTTTTTTTTTTAAGATATAATGCTTGTCAACGTAAATTAAAAAAACTCCTGCGATCAAGTTTCACAAGCTCCAAGGAATGTTTACGGCATGAAAGACTTTTAATACTCCTCGGCGCTTGCCTCATCGCTCCAGCGTCTCCCCTTGATTGACTACGTTTTGCGGTAAATCCTGAGTCAATCAGGCATCACATGACTTCATGACCATATGATAGTGAGTATCACTGAGTTTCAGTGTGGATATAAAGTGTGTGTGAGAGAGAGGAAACTCCAAAGAAGCTATAATAGCAGATCAGTCCGGTGCGTCTGCTCATCCTGTCTGTGTGTATGTTCAGGGAACATTAACGAGGCGTGCAGGAACAAGTCCTGACAGCAGCGACAGGCGCGAGCTGGGCAATAAAATCTGTCTGTATTCCGCAGCGCTCCGGACATTTCTGCGATGCGCTGATTCACTTTTTATTTCAGGTTCGCTGCATCACGGAGCCTGACCTCTGACACAAGCCGCTCTGCGCTTACGGAATATCTGTCCAGCCAGCTAGACATTTTCAACACCTGCGAGCCAGACATTTTCAACACCGCTAATCCTGTATAGTGCAACTCGGGACACAAGGCAGGGAATACACATACACACACACACACACACACACACACACACACACACACACACACACACACAATTTAGAAACCTCAGGAAGACTACACTGCATGTCTTTGAACTGTGGGAGGAAAATGGAGTATCAGTAAGCAGGGGGAGCACAAGCAATCTCCTCACACACGCAGACCAGAGGCATGACTCGAACCCTGACATGAACCCTGAAGAAGCAACAGTGCTAACTAATAAGACCATGTTCCACCTGGTACATGACTACTTTGACGGACTTTCTTTCAAGAATTCGCCTTGCACCACCAGGGACCAGGTTTGATTCCCACCTCAGGGCCTGTGTGCATCGTTTCCCCGTGCTTGATGGGTTTCCTCAGGGTTCTCCGGTTTCCTCCCACAGTCCGGAGACATGTCGATTACGGTAACTCGCGTTCCCAAATTGCCCCTAGTGTGTGAATATTGGCCAGAGGTCCTACCACGGTCATAAAACGGGAATAAATACAACAGTCACCATTGGCATCCACAGCCAGTTGGGCTAAAAAACATGCAGTTTAGGCTAATTGGTGTTCCCAAATTGTGTGTGAATGCGTGTATGAATGTTGACCAGTGGTCCCACCAAGGTCGTAAAGTGGGAATGAATACACTGGGAACCACCATTGGCCTCCACAGTCCCTAGTTGGACTACTGAGGTCCCTAGATGGATGGATGGATGGATGGATGGATGGATGGATGGATGGATATGTTTATGGCATTTGGGTGATGCCTTTGTTCCAAGTGACTAACCGGTTTATGTGATCAGCAAATCCCACCCCCCACAACACACACATAAGGGAAATGAGGTACCATGGATAAACTCTGACTGGTCTGATTCACTGTGTTGCTCTCTATAAAATATTCCTAGCACCGCTCCTGAGCAGACAAATACAGGTCTATAAAAATCCCAATTCGCAGGAGAGTATCATATGAAACGACCCTGACCTTCTCTAACAGGTCTAAGTGGTCTGGAGTATCCTCTCAGACAGGCTGACAGGCGCTGAGCCGGGAGGAAGGACGGGTAAATTTAGCCGGATCGCATTCACAGCGTGCCAGCGCCACATCGAGCTGTGTAATAAAGCCGTTTTCAGAGACAGGGCAGCCTCAAACGGAGAAGTCAATGCCTATTTGGCTTGATGTCTCGGATTTAAAAAGATGCTCACGGATGCTCGGCACGTCTCCCGGCGCCTCTGTGTCCTCAGGGGATGTTCCAAGATCCGGAAGAACGAAAACATGTTCAACTGCCGGCGTTCGAGGAGCGGCGGTTAATCCGGCCATATGTTCATTGGGACCTCATTAACCTGGCACCAATGAAACGTTCTTGTTCTGCACCATTTGGTCCTGGAAAGAGAAAAGCTTTTAGTCAGCTTAATGTGGTGGAGTATTAAAGAAGTTCTCGTGCCGGAAAAGAAGACAAAGGAGAGGAACACTGACTAAATTAAGTGGGACGTGATGTGTTTGATGAGAAGCGAAATATCCTTCATTTTTCGGTTTCGTTTAACATAAAATAAGAGAATTGATTTCGCACTTTCTTTTAATTACTTAATTAACGTACAGCTTGCAGATAGCTTAGAAAGTCTTAGTGTTCTCAGGAACATGATGCATTTCTGGAGAGCGTTTCCTGCCCCAGTATTAGCTAGATTTATGAAAAAAAAAAAAGAAGCATGTATTCATAAAACATTCATTTATAGGTGCAGTAGTTGTGCTTACTGTCTTCCTTAGTTTATTCATAAAGTTTAGTCTAATCTCAACAAATCTAATCTTAGTTGCTAATCATTAAGGCAATGTAATCTGTTAGCTAAAAGGGTATTAGCTAGGAAGTCGCTGACTTCCGGTCCAGGAACACTTTTTTATGTGTGTGTGTGTGTGTTTAGGTGTGAAACCTTGCAGTCATTCTATTGACACTATACTCTAGTGTAGATTCAAGGGGCGGGGCTTTGAGACACCGTTATTTTTACTTTCAATGTCATGGAACATTCAGGAAATAAGATTGTTCCTATTATGACGGAAAACAAAGTTGCAGCCTCACAAAACACTCACAAAAAAATGCTAAATAAACATAATTTTACAGAAAACCAAAAAAAATTAAAAAAATAAAGGTGACTTAATGACCAGTCAGAATGAGGACTTGTGTTAAAATCAGGTTGACTCTCTCTCTCTCTCGTTCTTTGACGCAAGAAACATAAGCGCAGGCTGCTTGCTGAGGAATGCGCCCACCTTGCTAATGACATGCTTATCCATGTGTTTTTTTTTTTATTTTCTATTTTATGAAAATCATAAAACTATATGAAAGAATGCTCTCCCTGTTAAGCTCGGAGGCTTCATCCACCAATTTATTTTATTTTTTTTCGGATATAAAACGCGTCCTGAATCCTGAAATCAGACGTCTCTCGTCTTGAGCGGGTCTCCTCGATTAAACCCGCGGTGCTTTTCACACCAGATGAAGTCTGGTATTTTGCCTCCGATGATGTGTGTTGGATTTTGATGAAACTAGTTCGGTCAGACGAGGTCGGGGGCCGCGGGCGTCCATGTGCTTCCGAGGGCACGTGGGAACCGCGGTACGTTAATCACTCAGGTGTAAAGCGGCTTCGTTTCTGCTCGGAGCTGATTATAGATAATTACGATAACAGTGCCTGGAGAATGAGCGGGGTGTGAAGAGGGGGCGTGAGGTTATTACGCTTCTGACGGAGGCTTCCGCGTGACCGTGATTGGTCTGATGAGTCATTCGAATCAGGGAGAGAAACTACCTTATGATTAAAGCTAATGGTTTTCAGGAGAAACACACACATATAGTCGATATAACAACACAGAAAGTCGTTTGTATGAAAAGTAAGGACATGGTACCCATGGAAATGAGACAGATTGAAAGGAAACGTCCACATTTCTCTCAGATGTTTTGACGGATTGCGAAAAAACTGCCTCCGTGTGACAGAAATGACAATTTAATTACATTTAGCGTTAAGCGTTGAGCGCTGAGGAAACGTCCATAGAGAAACGTCAACACTGTGTCACAACTAAGGTGCGAGTCTGAGCTCACACAGAAACGAATACCATGAAGGTTATTTCTTCATATTAACCGTATCGTTCAAATAAAGGACTAAATTTGCGATAAATTCTTTTTGAAAGCTGAGCAACTTGACCTGATTTGAGTTGATGAGGTAGCTAAATGGCTAGCTTGCATGTTAGCTATATTAGCCTGATTGGCTTTAATGGGAAGTTTAAATAATTAACTAAATAAATATTCAAGACAATTAACTTTGGTCAGGGGCAGTGTGGTGGCGTAGCGGTTAGCACTATGGCCTCGTACCTCCAAGATCGTG
>QNUK01000361.1:445000-740019 GCA_013621035.1 Clarias magur
GTCTATATAAAAATGATATTTTTTGTTAAAATTCTCATCTCTCTTTCATGTTTTCTTTGTCTCTCAAAAATATAATCTCTCTCTCTCTCTCTCTCTCTCTCTCTCTTAAATACCTCTCGTTAATTTTTTCTTCCACTCTTTTTGCCCAAAATCTCTCTCTGCCTTTCTCACTGTCTGCCTGTCCCTCTCTTTCACACCTTTTCTCTCTCTCTCTCTCTCTCTATTTTCTATCTTTTTATCTTTCTCAAATGTCCCTTGCTCATTTGTTTCTCTTTCTCTGACAAACATCCTTTCTCTCTCTCTCTGTCACTGTCTTGCTTTCCTGCTTTAAAAATATCCGTCTTTATCTGCCTTGTGTCTTTTTCACTCTTTTTCTGTCTCTCTATTCCTGAAATCTCTCTCTGTTTCTCTCTGTCTTAATCTCGGACATGTTTTTCTTTATCTCTTTCTTTCTCTCTCTTGCTGTATCTCTTCGCCTTTGTTTTTCTTAATCTATCTATTTCTGTCTTCATTTTATTGCCCCAAAATCTCTGGGTTTGTTTTTCTTTCTTTCTGTTAATTTCCCTCTGTTTTTTTGTTGTTGTTGTTTGTTTGTCTTTGTCTTTGTCTTTCTCTCTCTTGTTGTCTCTCTTACAAAAATCTCTGTTACTCACTATGTGCATCTTTCTCATGATGTCTCTCTGTCTCTCAGGCTGGCTCAGATGGAGCGTTCTAACGGTTCTCTGCCTACAGACAGCAGCTCAGCCACTGGAAGCATGTACGTATCAAAACTCCATTCCCCATAATGCATCAGTGCACCCTTTCCTCTTTCTCGAAATCATCCATTTTGTGAAATATATATTTTTAATCTGGTGAACAATTTATGTTGTTCTTTGAAGGACATCAAGGTGCAGGGATTTATTAGAACAATATTAGAAAGCATAAATACTGCACACACACACACAGTACTCCTTTTAATCTTTACACAAATGTGTCGCTTCTGTTAACACTTGACATTGTCCTGGACAGTGTGTGTGTGTGTGTGTGTGTGTCTGCACTCTACCTACATTAGATAACAGGCTCCGTCTCCGTCTCAGCAGACTGATGATGATAATGACGGCTGTGCTCGGAAAGAAGAATAAGCTAATTAAACATAATAAACGTCTGGCCGTGTGTCGGAATCGTAAAAACTACTTTAGAGCACAGAGGAGACCGTCTCGAAATGAAGTTAGAGTGTGTGCATGTGGATGTGTGTGTGTGTGTGTGTGTGGCAGAGACTTAGAGGCATGTGGTCTCTCTGAATAACTCTGCCGAGCAGAGCCGGAGGACGTGACGCACGTATAAATCTTCCCTCGACTCAAACGAGTCAGACAGTTAACACCTCGAACCAAAACGATCTGTGAACTCTGTGTAATGTTAAACTGTTGCATCGGAAACATCAGCCAGCAACCAATCGGTGCTCACGGGTTAAGTAGCAAATGCAAAAAATAAAAAATAATTATAAATAAATAAATAAGTAAAATGTTGTAGTCGTATTTACAAACAACGGAAAACCACAGCGTCTGCGGAAACGTGACAGAATAATCCAGAACGTCAACATTTCTGTCAGATGTGTGGTTTGATTTATAAAAAACGCCTCCGTTGGACTAATACGACACCATGTATGCGTAAAGCAGCTAGCATCACCTGCTAGCTTCTATTATGAGAAACGTTTTAGCGGAAGTAATTCACTTAAAGGGATAGTTCATTGTTTTCTTTCTGTCTTAAATCAAAATTGAGCTGCAAATAAGTACAATAGTACATATGGCTAGTTTTGACTCGATTTAGCTTGGCGGGACTGCTGAAGCTTCACGCTTTTCAAGTTCTGGATGACAAAGTTCAGGGACACTTATAACGACCAAGACCTATTGCAATGGAACCTTGGATTACGAATGTATTTATATCAAAACACTTGAACCAGATCATAATTCCCCATAAAAAATAATGGAAACTCAAATTATTTGTTCTATAGCCCCAAAAAATAAATACATAAAAATAATTAATATTAAATATAAAGTAAAAATAAAACAAATGAACAATAAAACAAAGTAACAATAAATCCCGACAGATAAATGTTTCCGTTTGTGCGTGGAGACGCTGTGTTTGTGTGTGCGTGGAATTACGGTACTCGTAAACCAAGTCTTGTTTGTTTTCCAAGTCAAAATTGATTAAAAATCTTTGCTCGTCTTGCGTAACACTTGCAAAACGCGTTACTCGCAATCTGAGGTTCCACTGTATTTATAAATCAGTTCTGACTTAAGATAGACTTTGATGAAACCCAAACGTTTCCTTTAATCATCACACACATTTATAAATGTAATTTTTATCACTTGTGTTTCTTGAACAAGTAAACTATTGTAGTGACGTCGATACTTGTATTGGAAAAGTTATTCATTCATTCATTTATTTACTTTATAAAATTCCATTTGTTTACAGTACATTTGACTGACCCTGATCAGCGCTGATGTGGCCCCTGAATCCACGTTTTTATTCTTCTTTTCCGTCTTACTATCATTATTATTGCTGTTTGTTTGTGGTGGTGATGCATTTTTTGCCAAACTTGGTATTATTATTAAAATTGATGATTATGAATTATTATTATTATATTTTATTGTTATATTGTTTACATGTACGCGGCACCTCCAGGGTCAATGATTTTATTCCCGTGCTTGATGGGTTTCCTCCAGATACTTTGGGTTCCTACCACACTCCAAAGACACGCACGTTACGTTAATTGGTGTTCCCAAATTGCCCATTGTGTGTCTAACGGATTGGCACTCTGTCCAGGGTGTACCACGTCTGGAAAGAGTACCATGTGTCTTCGCCGAGTGATGTGAAAAAAATGGGGGTGAGGCTATAGAAAAGCTGGAGATGCGTCATTCGAGCAGCAGGCCATTAAACAGTCGCTAATCTCCCAAACGACATCCGAGTCGTTTGAGCGGTTGATGATGATGATGATGATGATGATGATGATGATGATGATAATGAGTGCATGAAGGGAGAACGAAGGCGGTGGTTAGAATAGAAAACAGGCAAAAGCAGAAGAATGCAGGAGCCGAGGATGAAACTACGGGTCAGCTTGTTAGCTAAAGGTCGAGCGGCGTACCGAGTCATGTTTCAGTCAGAATGACGACAACTGACTGAACCTGGTGGCGCATTAGTGGGTAGCATGACCGATTTTTTAATAAGCAAGGTCAAACGTCTGCGCACGTTCTTTGTAGTCTCACAGGTCTAAAAATCCAAGATGGCCAATTAAGCGCGGTAGGATGTGCTACGCTTGCTTAAACGTGTAGGGTCACAATTTTCATTGCTAGGCAACACAATCAAACAGTTACTTATATCTGTAAGTATACCTGATCTACTTTTCTTTCAATGTAAAAAAAAAAAAAAAAACAACCTGATCCTACATGATAACCAAATAAAAGAAAAAATTTCCATTAACTTTATGTTCCGGCTACTTTCCAGAACTTAAAAGCTTTTTTTTTTTTTTTTTTGTAAAATGGAAAAAGTAAAAAGAACGAATTGAGTGAGACGATAGAGACGCAGACAGACAGGCGGTGTTGAGGGAGCCGAGTCGGCGATGGCTTTTATAGATTGAGCCTGATTGAGGGCGAGCGTTACTCCTCTGAGACCTACACTACATCTGAACTCCTTTCTAGCGCTCGCTATTCCCTTAGGTATTCCCTCTTATCTTCCTTTTATGTATAGTAGCTTTCCCACCTCTCCTTTCTACTCGTCTTTCTCGTCCGGGTCTGTTTAATATCTCTACTCCAAATTGTCTCGTCTAATCCGGTGACGTGTCAAGCTTTGGCTGTGTCTCAATAACGAGTTTGCTGTGAGATTGTCTTCTTATCGGGATGTTGGCTCGGTGCTTTGATCTGAAGCTCGCTAATCTGGATGATTACACGCCGAGTGGTAATGTGTCCTGGACAGGAGCAGCCATCCATCCACGTGACAAACCTGAGCCCAAGTCCTTACTTTTACACCTGGGATCAAAGAACAAGATTTAGGGAAAGTTTATCTACTAAGTACATTTAATAAATAAATGAATCTCCACAGGATCTGGGTATGAGCCTCGTTCTTTCCTTTATTCCGAACATTATCCTCAGTCAGTGCTTCATTTTCTGAATCATTTGTTTAAATACAGTGCAAGAATGTGACCCAGAACATGGCAGCATCATCATCATTTTTTTATAAAGCTTTCTTAAAGAATAATGTAGGCCGCAATAACGTAGTGGCGCAGTGGGTAAAGCGCTCGCCCTATCATCCGGAGATCGCTAGTTGGAATCCCGGGTGGTGCTGTAACCTCTCGCAGCCGGAGGTCTAGAGAGAGCTGATTGGCCGAGCTCTCTCAGAGGGGAGGGATGAGAGGTACATAGTGCTCCGACATTAATCACGGCTCTACAGCCAGTCAGGGGCGTCTGTGAGCTCACGCAGCGGAGGGAGCGGATAGCGCTGTCCTCCGAGTGTGTTACGCCGCTCCCAACGGTGTGCGAGCAAGCAGTTCGAAAAGATGCGGTCGGCTGGCGTCACGTGGTTCGGAGGAAACACGTGATAGTCTTCGGCCCTCACGGACTGAGTGGTAGTAGTAGCCTTAATGTGGGAGCGCCCCCTAGTGACGGGGAGGAATTGGACACGACTAAATTAGGGGAGAAAATCAGGGAAAAATCCCAAAAAAAAAAAAAAAGAATAATGTATTTATTTCTGCTCATGTAAGGTTCAATTAATTTTCCATTTTATTTATTATTTTTTTTTTTACACATTTTTATATAAGATAGATATTGTACTCAGACATTTTCAATTTAATTATATTGCACTTTTTGCAGTGGACATTCTTTCAAAAAATCTGATTTACAGAAATACAACTCAAACCAGAACTCGTGATGAAATTTCTGGTGAATGAAGCTGTACTTCAGGCATTTGAGACGCTAAACCACAGTAAAACATTTGAAAGGTTCAACCGTAGTAAAGAAAGCCGTACGTGAATGACGATCCCGGCTGAGGTGGCTCGGCAGTCGTTCCCATGAACATTCAGTGAGTGCCACGCCTGATCCATGAAAATCGATGGATAACTTGTTTGGGTCTTTGTGGGGGTTCCTGGGAGGCCAGTTTTTCAAACATGAAGCAGGTGGTCTGATCAAGGCTCTGGCATAGTGAGAGAACTTTCTACCTTGATGGTATCCAAGCACAATCAAACCAAACGCGGTTTGTCTTAAACGCACCCTGTAAAAATTAAAGAGAATATATATATATTTATTTATTTATTTATTTATTTGTTTATTTATTTATAGCTTGGTCAAGTTGGTTTCATTGTTTTTTCTCCTCCAAGCATTTCTCCCTAATGTTTTTTTCTTCCACTTGAATTCCCATAAAACTGCTTTCTTACTACACCTGTTAATATCCATGTAAACAAAAAGGATTTTTTAGGGCAATTTTCACACCATTTCATATTTACATAAATGTCTCTCGGGGAAGAAAAAGTATTAATGGACTTCCAAAATGATATTTCACTGGCGGTGGATTTAAAAAAATAATTCAAAAAAAGAGCCAAAGCGAATTTGCGACTCCGTCTTTACTCCGGTGCATTACTGAGGATGATGATGATGATGATGGTGATGATGCTGTTCAGAATCGTTGTGTTCCGCAGATTTTAAATCATTTGCATAATTATGCAAAAGCAACTTTAAATATAATTTTCCGCCACGTGTTATTTGGAGCTTTGGGGTTTTTCCCCAACCTTTTCAATCTTTATACTCACTTGAACACAAAACGTACACACTCTTTCCAGAGTCAGATTTGCCTAAGGCTATCATTAGGTCGAAATTGAACTATTTATTTTACTTATTTTAATGCCACCTGTGGTAGTAAGTAACACATAGCGGTTTTTTTTATTTTATTTTTCATCTTTATAATTTTTTTTAATTAATGAAACTTGGAAAATCTTTTTAGAGACTGTAAATGTTTGTTTTATGGGAAACTTTTGACGTAAATATAATTATTTTTATATTACTCGATGTTGAATTTCTACTGGAAAGGCAAACGCCACAATTTCCAGTAAAACCAGGAATAACACAATTAAGATGTTTGTTTTTTATTGAAAATAATTATTATTAATTTATAGCAGTTGAAAAATTTTAATAGCAGCATGTCTTGAGTACTTAATTCCTTATTTTTTCCTGAAACATTGAACATAAAATTTCATTCATCCACTGTTATAACCGGCACCTTCCAACCAATACCAATTAAGAATTCCTCAGCGCTGTCATGAAACTGATGTTTAAACTGATGCCGCTGAATTATACACTAATAATAATACTACTAATAATATTTGTGTTCAGGGACGAGGAGCACGCATTGATCTTGCAGTACTGCCAGGCCCTTGGAGCCGAGGGTGCGTCCTGCAGCCAGCCTCAAAGCCCTGCCCACACGCCCAAATACAACGCCGTGAGCGGGCACGGCTCCATACAGGGGCTTCAGAGCCCGGCCCAGATCCTGCAGGCTGTAGAACGGGAGGAGAGAGGAGAGCTGGAGCGCATCATCACCCGCCTGGAGGAGGAGCAACGGTAAACAAATGGGCTGTCTGGCAAAAAACACAAAGTCACACCCACTTTACCTGCTGAATATGCTGCACAGTAGGTCGCTGTGTTAACATATCGATAAAAGTTTTCACTCTGCAAAGTTTAGTAGGGAATAAATTAAACTGAATCGCACTCTTTTATGTTACGTAGCGGCGGAAGAACGTGTTTGCCTTCACCGCTTTGAGGTGAGATTCAGCGGACAAGTGGGAATTTGCAGTGACATTTCAAAGAATGGATTTAAATCTGCTTAGGTGTTTAGGGTTTTAATTAGCTGTAGTGTGTGTGTGTGTGTGTGTGCGCTTGTGTGTGTGTTTTTAAGAGAGCTGAGAAATTCTTGATGATTAGTCAATGAAAAGAGAACGACTAGCAGGTTTTTCCCATCAGGCAAAGAAACCAAGTGCAAAGTTGTTACTCAAACATTTGAGAGAATCGCACCCTCACATCTGGTCTGTGTGTGTGTGTGTGTGTGTGTGTGTGTGTGTGTCTCTGTGTGTGTGAGAGAGAGAACCGAACCAGAGAAGCAAGCCAAACATCCTGAGTGATAAGTGACGCAGCAGATTCTGACTGTGTTGTGAGCATTGTAACGAGATCACTGGCTCGGGTTTTGTTGATTTCTAGCCGGTGAGTGTTGACGTTTTGCGCTGTGTGTTGGTCAGGGTTGGCACGCATCCCAGGAGGTTCAGGAACTCGGACCGACTCGTCGGATTCCGTCGTAAAACAGGGCACAAGCTCTCAGCGGCCGTATCTCTCTAAAAACACAAATCGCGGATGCGCTGCGCTTATGAGGAACCCGTGTCGAAATGATTATTGACGCATCCGCCTCTCTGTAGGTCTCTGCGCAGGGAGTACGAGCAGCTGCGTGAGCAGCAGAGGCAGCGTGGTGCAGAGTGCGTGATGAGCGCTGAGGGCACAGAGGGCGCGGTCCCGGATGAGGCCGACCTGCTGGCCGAGGCTAAGCTCCTCCGGCAGCACAAGGGCCGTCTGGAGGCACGTATGCAGATCCTGGAGGATCACAACAAGCAGCTGGAGTCTCAGCTCTACCGACTGCGCCAGCTCCTGCACCAGGTAACACACACATTTATATATATATATATATATATTTGGACATGGAGGACATTTATCAGCTTGCTTAATGACATTCAAGAAATAAATTGAATGATTTGCAATATATTGATCGTGGACAGACTGTGCCATGACTACAGCGTCACTGCGTTTTTCATTATTTATATTTCCCAATTCATTTATCTATGTTTATTATAATTGAAAAGGGAACTTTTATTTAAACAAATACTGTTAGCTAAGCAAGCCTGACTCTCCCGGCTGGGTCACCCATTAACCACTGGGAAAAAAAACCATATTTCTTTGGTGCAGAGAGAAGCGCAAGGAGACACAGGGACAGGTCATTCATAACATGCAACTTTATAGTAGGTAATAGGAGACCTGGTAGCTAAACATGAAACAAATTTTGTCTTCCTAGCTTTGTCTCCTGGCTGTCTCGCCAGTTACCTTCAGTAATCATTTTTTTGAGCGCAGGAGGCACATTAATAACATAGATCTAGATTTCCTCATCTCGGATCACGTAAATAAAACAAACATCATGAAATCATCACATTATTAGAAATGCTAGTACTAATAAATATGCATTCTCGTGTCTCGTAGCCGGCTTGCCCCTAGAGCTGACTTTATTCTACATAGTAATATGACTGTTAGCTCCGCCTTACCTCTGGCTTCTGGTTGGTCACCATTACATGCAGAAAAAAGTCATAATTATTTTTTTTTTTAATGTGGGTAGGTTAACTTGATTTAAGTAAACCCTGATCACACCCCAGATCATTTTACAGTAGGTGTGTATCTAAGCTCCTTGCTGACTCAGCTATTAAAGGTAAAACATTATTTCTTGGATACAGAAAAGAGGCAGGAAGAAACAGGAAGGAAGCTGACGTGGAGTTGAGTAGATCTAGATCTGCTCATCCTAGCTAGCTTTGCAGCACATAAAGCGATATGACGTTGGATCGAATCTAGTCATGGTGATCCGCTCCTGGCTGGCTCGCCAGATGTTTGTTACATTGAAGGTAATGAATTATTTCTTCGATGTGTTAGTATTGGCCATTTTGCTAAAATCACTCAAGCCAAACAAGGTTTGGAGGGCAGCAGGTTTGTCCCTTGGTGTATTTGCTTTTTAAGTTGAACCTAACGCATCTGTTATAAAACACTCCCCTTGTGGGAGAAGCTCAATTAAGCGGCACAGCTGGGTATTTTTGGCCTGCGCTCATGAGCGTTATTCATTAGGGACGTGAAGCTGTCAGAATCTTTGTGCTAAACGGCACGGCTGGGTTTGACAGGAACAACACAAACATAAACACATGAAGCAGCCAAATGTCTGTGTGTCTATGAATGTGTTTCCTCAGTAACTTGCTTTTGTGATTGAATTCATTAGCTGATTTGTAACCTTCAGTACTCTCTTTATCTAGCCTGAGCTGGATTCTGCAGTCAACGGCGGTTCCTCTTCGGGTTCGCTGAGTCAGGAGGGAAGAGGTCATCCAGAACACAACGGTAAAACAAACAAACAAACAAACAAAAAAGCCGCACGCATAGGTTCCTCTGAATGCCTTTCAAATTCTACATCTGAAATGATTCCTTCTGGTTGGTTGAAAGCAAGTATTTTTTTTTCTTCTTTTATTTATTTATTTATTTATTTATTTATTTTTGGTGGGGGCTTGCTTTGTTGTGTTTTCCTGGTGCTGGTGCTTGTTTACTTCCAACATATGATTCTTTGAAGAAGAAAAACAAAAATTCCATCATTTCCACTACTTTAAGATCTTAACCATTTTAAAAATGCCATTTTAATTCAAACATGTATATAAAAAAAAATATTTAACCTCAAATCTTATGCAAAATGATGTGGCTCCTGTTAAGTTTTGCTATAAGACTATTATTTATATAATTTATAAATTGATTAAATAACCAATATTTGTTGCTTCTTTAAAACACAGGTTCATGGTTGCGATATTAATATTGCTATTTAAAAAAAAAAAAAATTCTCAACTATCTCGGGGCACAATAATTGTTTTTTTTTTTTATTGTGTGAACACCAGTAAGATGAGTTTCTAAGGTTGCCGTGGTGATGAAATGGCACCATCCCGAAATCGAACAGAATTTTTTCGTTCCCGACCAGAACCTGTGAGAACCTTTTTGTGGTGGAAATAATGTTAGTGTGTGGAACTGAGATCGCTTTCACATACTTGCGTGTGTGTCTTTTATGTCTGTGTGTTGGTGTGTGTGTGTTCTCAGATGACTTTCTGGATCATTCTTCCTCCTCTGATATGACTGACCTTATGGAGCAGATTAATAACAGCTTTCCAACCTGTGCTCGTAAGCCCTAACCCCTCCCTTTCTCGCTCTCTCTCTCTCTTTTTTTTTTTTTTTTTTTGAGGGAGTGTTTTCCTCAATAACTTTCTGCCATTGTAACTCCTCACACACTTCCACTTCACTGGATTTCTGCCTAGAACGATTCACCCCCGAACAGTAGGCAGTGTTTGCGTATCAAGTTAGTACAGAGTAAATGAAGGTGAGAGTCCAGGGTCGAACATCCATCAGGCATTTTAGTTAAAAATCCATTCTAATCTCTGCTCCAGTGTTCGCTCATTGACCGTCTCGAACATGTCAGAACGAGACATGAGTGGCACAGTTCCAAAAGAGTGAGCCAGTCGAGCTCCACTGGTCCGATCGGTTGCACTGGAATGAGGGCTTTATGGGGTTTCCATTTCTACTCCTGAGGAAACGAGCCTTTAAACATTAAATGGTCAGATGCTTTACGAGAGAAAAGCAGCAGTATTTTCGAGCTGGAGCAGCTCATTTTTAAGCTTTGCAGCCTTTGCAAACACGAACAACCTCATCAACACTGGCAATATCACCATCGCTAGCTAGCAACATCACCAACCTTTGCTAAATCACCAGAACCTAGCAACATCCCCAGAACTGACAACCTTACCAGCACTAGCAACATATCCAACATTGGCCACCTCACCAACACTAGTAACATCATTAACGCTAGTAACATTTTAAAAACCAGTAACATCATCAACAATAGTAACCACCAACAATTGCGCCATCACTAGCAACATCACCAGAACTGACAACTTTACCAGCACTAGCAACATATCCAACATTGGCCACGTCTCCAATACTAGTAACATCATTAACGCTAGCAACATCACCAACACTAGTAACATTTTAAAAACCAGTAACATCATCAACAATAGTAACCACCAACACTTGCGCCAACACTAGCAATATCACCATCACTAGCAACATCACCAGAACTGACAACCTTACCAGCACTAGCAACATATCCAACATTGGCCACCTCACCAACACTAGTAACATCATTAACGCTAGTAACATTTTAAAAACCAGTAACATCATCAACAATAGTAACCACCAACAATTGCGCCATCATTAGCAACATCACCAGAACTGACAACTTTACCAGCACTAGCAACATTTCCAACATTGGCCACGTCTCCAATACTAGTAACATCATTAACGCTAGCAACATTAGTAACATTTTAAAAACCAGTAACATCATCAACAATAGTAACCACCAACACTTGCGCCAACACTAGCAATATCACCATCACTAGCAACATCACCAGAACTGACAACCTTACCAGCACTAGCAACATATCCAACATTGGCCACGTCTCCAATACTAGTAACATCATTAACGCTAGCAACATCACCAACACTAGTAACATTTCAAAAACCAGTAACATCATCAACAATAGTAACCACCAACACTTGCGCCAACACTAGCAACATCACCAACATCCGCTACATCACCAGCACCTAGCAACATCACTAGAACTAACAACCTTACCAACACTAGCAACATATATAACATTGGCCACATCAACACTAGTAGCATCACCATCACCGGTAACATTTCAAACACTAGTAACCTCATCAACACTAGCGATATCACCAACGCTGGTACAATCACCGTCACTAGTAACATCTCCAACACTAGTAACCACTAAAACTCTAGCAACATCAGCAATGCTAGTAACATCACCATGACTAGTACTGTAACATCACCAGCACTAATAAAACATGCCCAACACTAGGAAAATTACCTACTGGTGCCTACCATCCTCACCAATAATACCATCACCACCAAAACTAGAAACATCACCAAATTTAGGAAACTTTAGTTCGGTTCAAGTTCTGTAAGGAAAAAAAAATGAAACCTGCGAGCTGTGTAAAATTACCTTAAAGCTATCTGAAGCGTACTTAAATAGCAAAAACCAGCACAGAATTGCGTCTATATATTCAAGAGCCAGTAATGATCCTGAAGCTTGTCAGCTGCCAAGTTTTTAATAGCTGCCAGAATGCTGTTGTGAAGTCGGCTGTAGAGAGCAGTGCATCCCAAGTTCCCGTTTTTGTCCACTTTGCTCTTGAGTGGTCGGTTTCCATTAGACTGGCAGGAAATGGCTAATTTCTGAGCGTTTAGAAGTGTTGGTGAGCGCACGATCAGTCAGTCCTGCAGCTCTCGACTCCCTCTGGAGTTCATTAACATCAGATCTGTTACAGAGCTCCGTTTCCCCGTGAGGCGGGAGATGGACATCCTGGTTAAATGAGAAGTCGCTCCTGTCTCACTGCAGTTTATAAATACCAAATCGCCAGTGGAGTGACCTAATTCTGTCTTTTTCTTCTTTCCCTTTTTTTCAGCGCCGAGCCTGTCCTCAAGATCGCAGGTAAGACCTGAGTAAAGTCTCACACGGACTGTAGATTAAAAACTGTTCTCGCCGTAACGGGTCAGCTGTTGTTTTAAGGCGTTAGACTGATGCACACGGTACATCTGTAAGCACAAAAGGTGCCACATTTCATCCAACGATGGCTAACGATCTGGAAATGGGATGGGAAAAAAAGAATTAATATATGAAGCAAAAAAAGAATGAGAAGAATTGGTAAAAACTAGAAGTATTGAACTTTTATGCCCCTGAATGAGTTTTTTTTTTTTTTTTTTTGCCCCATAGCCGTGAAGCGAATGTAGATAATGATAAGTCTGTGTCGCACAATATTTATTGCTTCTTCGCTCTGCCTCTGTCTTTCTGTCTCCTGTTTCACTCTTTCTTTCTTCATCTCCATGTCTGTCTCATTCTCTACAGTATTTTTTCACTTTTTTCACTCTTCACATTATGCTCATCTTTTATCCTCTCCTCTCTTTCACTGTCTCGCCGTCTCGACTTTCTGTCTCTGTCTCTTGGGCTTTTTTTTTTTTTATAATATATTATTTATCGTGGTATTCATCTATTATACTATTTAGATTTTTCTTTTGAGCTAACTGTTTACATTCTAACAAAAAGGAACAATTGAACAAAATTATTCATTTTTATGTTTCCTTAAGGCAGTAATAACATTCTTTATTTCATAATAGCCCACACGCAGGCCTCGTCCAAACGGTTGAGATGTACCTTTATGGTAAATGTAATAATATACAGGACAATAAAGTCAAAAGTTTGGATTTATTTTCTACATTCTAGAACAATACTGGATTTTTTCAAAATTATGAAGTTATTAACTACTATAGTTATCAGTTGTTATTTTAAGACATGACAGTCAGCTGTCCTGGAACAGTTCTAGCAAAAATAGTATTGTCAAATGCGCATGCCAAACAGCCATATCGCCCTCAACTTGAGAGTCAGTGTATAAACCTTGGATTACGAGCATAATTCATTCCGGAAGCGGGTCATGTATCACAAAACTCGTAAATCAAAGCAAATTTCCCCATAGGCAATAATGAAAATTCAAATGATTTGTTCCACAGCCCCAAAAAATATATACATAAAATAATTAATACAAAATATAAAGTAAAAATAAAACAAATTAACCTGAAGTTTACTTTGGAAAGAAGTCAAAATAAATTCCGACAGATAAGTGTTTCCGTTTGTGTTTGTGCGCGCATGCTCATGCGCTGTGTGTGTTTGTGTGTGCAGGCGTTGTGTATGTGTGTGTGAAGCTAAAGTAGGAGGAGAGGAGAAATGAGCCCCTCCCCTCTCCTTCTTCTCGTCTTACACAGTAACTCTTCCTCCTCTCTTACTTGAGTTTCACACACACATTAACGGAAAATAAAAATGAAAAAAATAACCTGCACTTTATCTTTGAGAAGAATCGCGACAAAGCAGTTTTTCCATTAAGACGGTGTGTGTGTGTGTGTGTGTGTGTGTGTGTGTGTGTGTGTGTGTGTGTGTGTGTGTGAAGGCGAGAGGAGGGGGAAGGGGTATGGTGTCCAATGGCGCGCGCCCACAGACACAATGTGCAGGCTGACACAGAGACAGAAAATGGATCTTTAACGTCTCTGATGAGACTTGCTTTTGCTTTACACATGTGCACACTGTTATAATAAACAGTACACGCACGCTGTACCCACACACATACAAACACAAACTAAAAGATGTGTACGCACACACACGTGGTCACAGAGTTATAGTAAACAGTACACATGCGCACGGATGTTGATTATACCACTGAGAGACGAGCACTAAGACCCAGCATGGTAGAAGATTGCCCACAATTCCGCAGCGCAAGAGAGAGAAAAACCATTAAAGTCAACAAGAAGCGCATGCGTGCTACATGGTACACTGTATTCGTAAACCAAGACTTGCTCGTTTTTCAAGTTAAAATTTATTTAAAATCTTTGCTCGTCTTGCGGAACGCTCGTAAACCTCGTTACTCGCAATTCGAGGTTCCTCTGTATGAGCGTTCCTGTCACAGCACCTCTTTTGCCTTCTCAACTAAGTTTAGAGTAAGCAGAAAACGATTCGGGGTTGTTGTTTTTTTTTTTTTTGCTTTTACTTTAATGCACTTTGCTGATGTCTTTAGCACATCTGGAGACGATTAACGGTGATGATCAATAAGCTTTCGCTCACAGGCTGCCTGGATGTGAAATGGATTTTTAACCTGCTTCAGCAAGCGCTCCGAAACCTCCTCCAGTGCATTAGACATCAATTAGAGGCTCATTTCATACACTTTTCTCTCAATAACATCCCTAAACACACACACACACATTCACCGGCCCCCACATTAGGCTGCATCAGATCTGTCCATCGTGGCCTTGGAGATTGTGTGTGTGTGTGTGTGTGTGTGTGTGTGTGTGTGTGTGTGTGTGTGTGTGTGTGTGTGTGAGAGAGTTTGAATCATTCTTCCTGCAAGCCATAAATGTAGTGGGAGGCAAATGAAGGCTAGACATAAAACACTTCCTTTTGCTCTCTCTCTCACACACACACACACACACACACACACATTCTCTTTCTTTCTTTCTCTATGCACACACCTACAAGCACTTTTTCTCATTCTCTTTCTGTCTCTCTCACACTGTTTTTCTGTCTAACATTCTGTTTCACACTCTCTGTCTCTTTCATTCATCTCGCTTTTTCTCTCCACAACTGTCTCTCTGTCTTTCTGTCTCCTTGACACACACACAGTTTTTTTTTTCCGTTATTTCTTGTTGTTCCACTTGTTCTCTCTTCATCTCCACATCTCTCATTCTCTGCTTTTCTCTCTTTTCTCTTCTTCCACATAATGCCGTTGTATTTTCGTTGCCTCTCTCTCACACACACACTCGCTGCTTAGCTTTCTTTTTCATTCTCTCGCTCTCTGTCTCTCTCGCTCTCTCGTTGTCTTTGTCTTTCTGAGACACACACACACAAACTGTCTCACCCTTACTATCTCTCACTTTTTCTTTTTCGCTTTCTCTCTCTCTCTCTTTACACACAGTTTTCCTCTTTTCCTTCTCGTCTCTCTCACTCTTTGTTTTTCTGTCTCTCTCATTGTGTCTCTGTCTCGTTGTCCCTCTCTTTCATGGTCTCACTGTCTCTGTAGCACTTGCTGTCTGTGTCTCATTATCTAAGTCTTTTTCTTTTTGTGTCTTCTTGTCTCTCTCTCTCTCTCTCTCTCTCTCTCTCTCTCTCAGTTCCCTCCAGTCTCAGTCTTTCTCTCTCACAGACACGCCCTCACACTGTTTCTCTCTAACGGTTCGCGGTGTGATGATGGAGCGCTCTCAGTCCCGCAGTCTCTCACCGCTGAGCAGATATTTAATTAAACCTGTCTGCTCGAGTCAGTGTGATCCCGCAGAACCGCCCGGAACGTGCGATAAAGTGCCTGAATAGGCTTCTGTGCTTTTTTTTATTATTATTATTCCCTTTTTTTTTCCTCCATTCGTTCCCTGTTTTATCTTCCTTCCATTAAACAATCATTCTTTTTAAACCGCTTTCATCACGACCAGCGTTTAAGAAGAAAACAAAGACGTACACCGCCGGCTAAAGCGCCGCTCTCCTCATAACTCTGTGTTCACCTGCTACTGCAGCTCACGGTGCGAAAACCTGTGTGTGTGTGTGTGTGTGTGTGTGTGTGTGCGCGCGTGTGTGTGTGTGTGTGTGTGAGAGAGAGAGAAGGGAGAAGGCTACTCCTCTATCACCTGCCCTGCCAAGACAAATGAGTTTCTTCATTTTGTTGCCGGTGGAAAATGTGAGAGATGAGATGAGAAGCGATCCCAAGCCGATCTTCTAAATAATAATAATAAATAAATAAACAAAAATAGACACAACACATTTTTATCTATATCTTTCAAGGAAGGACGGGGAGTTACAGACGTACGGTATTGTGCGAAAGTCTAGACACCCCCAATTCGTTATATAGATTGCGTTATATAAATGTGTTTTTGTTGTTGTTGTTGTTGTTGTTGTTTTGTTAAAACGATACTAGGGTTTAAAGATTTTTTTTTCTAACCGATGTCTGTACTTCTGTCAGACGTTTACTAAATTGTAACTTGTGTGTTTGTGTGTTTAGGTGATGTGAGAGCTGCTAACGATGAAGTAAAAAAAACAAAAGCATACCGGCGACGCGGCACGTGATGTGGTGAAGTCCCCGCCCTCACACTGAGCGGCGTCCCTCACGTCGATCCTGCTCCAGTCCCACCGCCGAGTTCCCGCCCACTCACCACGTCCATCACTCCGTCTGTCTGTACTATGCAACTGTAAAATTCCGTCACCTTGTAGATCCAACCTGATTTGAGTTGTTTTTTATTATTATTATTATTATTATTATTATTATTTTGCTTGGGATGTATCTGTATGAATAACCTGATCAGGTGATGTTTCGGCAGTTAACGGTGGGAACGTGTAACCGTCTTAAAGCTTGTGTTTCTATTCTCGCGCGCGCCCCACCGAGACCGTTTCCGTTTCCAACAGCCGGGTGAGATCACTCGTGCCCCACGTCTCCGCCGCTCACAAATCAATCCAGCTGCATGTTTCTCCCAGAATGCACCTGTCTGCCGCGCTCCTCGTGTTTACGCCGTCATCCATGTCTGGTCGGCTGTCTTTGGAAAACAATTTAGCAAACGACGTTTCCGTTCCCGCGTCACAGAATCGTTTTTTTTTTTTTTTTTTTTAAATTCACATTTTTAACTATTAAAGAGCGACACTTTTTTAATCCGCTTATCGCCATGGAAACGAATCCCCCGTGTACTGTACGCCCTTCCCCCCGTGTAAATACTGTACATGTTCAGGAATGCGGAGATGTTTTTTCGCCCTGTGTGCCTATACAGCATCCATTCCAAGGAGAGGATTTCGCGCAACGGAAATAAAGACAGATCTAAAATTCTGATTCGAGGAGTTTTTACTTTCTTTCTTGTTTTCTTTCTTTCCTTAATTTTTTTTGAGTCGACTAGTTTTCTAAAGTCAAATCAAATCGAGAAGAAAGCCATGATTGCCTTGCTACCTCAGACTCAACAGCATTCGTTTGCCAGATTCGTGCTTTTTTCTTTTTCTTTCTTTCTTTCTTTCTTTCTTTCTTTGTTTGTTTGTTTTTTCTTTGCAAAACCACAAACAAAAATCTAAAACCACAAATTGTACATTTTAAATTGTAGATGTTGATGTTTAGTTACAGTAGGTCAGAGATGATTAAGAATTAAGAGAAAGGCAAAACATAAAAGGAAAGTTTCGTGATTTGAAAAAACAAAATCCTGTGATTGGTTTGTGAATTTTTTTCTTCATTGTTTTATTTTAATTTTTTTTTTTTTTTTACTCCGTGATGTATTTCGTGCTTTTCCCCAGTGAAGCATTAACATCTACTATAACCGGTGTGATGTGTCCCTGACTGCGGGGTTCCCATGCATTAAATATCCCAGAGTGCTGACCCGAGATCGCCTCGCCTCGTCTCGTCTCCTTCGGTCTCGGGTCGTCCCCTCGTACGTCCGCGTCCTGACGTCGTTTTCTTTTTTTCTTCCGTGCTGTTTCACGTCCGCTGAGCTGTGTTGTTCTAATCTGAGGTAGATCGTGTAGGCTGACCACACTACATGTAATATGGTTTTATTCAGAATAAAATTTTTATAACAAGCGTTCCGTTGTGGTGTCGTGTCTGTGTTTCGTTCAAGTCTCATGAATAAAAGATGTAATCGTTTGTCAAATGCAATCCGGCCTTAATGCACATTAGTATTCTCGACGGGGGAAGAAAAAAAAAAAAAAAAAGCAGAGTGTTAAGGTGGATCTGGTTCTGCGCTCGTCATTAACAAGTCGTGTTTACTCTTGCCGTTGTTGGAATGAAAGCAGACGCAACAGTCTTCATCCACAGCAAGATTACAGATCAGCTCGTTCTGACAGGTGGGTGTTTGAGCTTTTCTGCCCACCATCACCAGACTGTCGCTTTTAACCTTTGAGCAAAGTCTTCAACCTTCAACCGTTCTGATGATGAGATGCTGGAATGATCTGAAATGTAAATATGAATAATGGCTCCTTATAGAAAACTTTAGTACGTGAATAACAATCATGTGGAGCGTCCACTGTCCAAGTCTGGGTCTGTATTTAGACAAATGCGTTGGTATAAACCTGATTTATTCTATTTATTCAAAACTAATCAACACCTTCTGATCAATTACGAACGAGTCCTAGATTCGTAGTAAAGATAAGCGTCCGCTTCCGCCAGACTTTGGATTCAAACCCAGTACCGGGTGTGTTTGTACTGTACAACGCCTCGTTAATAAACTGGCGCGTCCCTTTAAGGTTTAATTGTTTGGTGTGACTTCATGAGGCTGCCGCGCTTCTCGCGCTTTCATTCCAGACGTTCTGTAGAATCCTGACTGGACTGGACACTTTTGCTCGCCAGAGCTCCTGTGTACTGCAGCAGCGCCACAACCGACACGACACGACACGGGGACGGACTTGTCCTTTAATTATGCGTGCGCATGAACTTGTTTTAAACTCTGAGGATCTGGGTTAAACATGAAATCTCAAATGGGAACGTGGTTCGTTCTTTAACTTGTTCAAGTGCAAAGAGAAAGAAAGAAAGAAAAAATCTTACAGCTCCTGTTGTTGATCCTGAGAACAGCTCTTAAAACGGTTTATGATTATGTAGTCGAGCTCCAGCTCGTGTTTTTGTTTGTTGTTTTTAAGCTGTAGTCGCTACCAGAGGATCCCCTGTGCCGACTCCGACTGGTCCCTCTTCATCTTCCATCTCAGTCAAAGTGGCAACTAAACATGACCGTAACTACTAAAGACACACTAGCGCGCTAGTCCGTATTGATGTTTCTTCCATGCCATCTGGTCTTGAAGAGCCACGTGGTCTTTTTTGGAAAACATGTTCACATTCCAGGATCTTCATCACTCTCTGTACTTGGTGGACAACTTTCTACTGGACCTTCAGATCGAGTCAGGATGGTGACCCGGTGGACGGTGTTGTCGCCGCGCACCTCTCGCGGAGTCTGCCTGTTCTCCGGGTGCTTTGTGGGTTTCAACTGCTTACTCCAGGTTCTCCCGATGGTCCAAAGACTTTGGGTTTGGGTTTTTCTAAAGGGTCCGATTGAGTCGCACCAGCTTGTGCTCTCGCATCTCAGGGATAAGATTTAGACGTTTAAAAAAAAATTCTTTTATTATTTCCTACGTTCTAGCACGATACTAGATTGTTTATAAAACTATAAAATAGCACATGTACATAATTAAGCAATATGTAATTAAGTAACACCAACAACAACGATCTCTCATTAAACTGTCTCTCATGAAACTTCACGGGAAAGCAAGACCGAAACTGACCTCATTCAGAGTCCCCAGCCTCGGAAAATCGCCAGTTAACATCCGGCACCTCGGATTAGAGCCGTTATAAATAATACGTAGCAGATGCATCTCAGTATCAACTGTTCAAAGGAGATTAGTGCAGATTTTGGTTGCCATCAGTAGTTCTTTACAGGGGAAAAAAATAAAATAAAAATTAGAAAAGACCATGGAGATGAAACTGTTCACTGGTCGCGTAACTCTATTACCAAACATAGATCGTCAGAATTGGTGCGTTTGCTCTACAGAACTACAGTTTTGTGAACCGTCATTGAACGTGAAATCTTTAAAAGTGTCTGTTTAAGAGAGACTATTAATTACTGCACAATTTACTGGAAGGTTTGATGCTACAGTACGATCTGCAGAGATGCGGCTGGTCAACAGGCAACAGTGGGCGCTGGCTTGAGGGCTCCAGGCCAGTAGGGGGCTCCACAAGGCATGACAAACTTGCTTGTTATTTATAAGATAATGGCGATGGTTGCTGGTCGAAGAGGCGCCAACAGACTCCACAATCTCCGCTATTGGGAAAGCAAGCGAACTCCATGTCCAGCCAAAGCACAGGTTTTCTGCTACTCCCTTTCGATCCCTTTTTTTTTTTTTTTTGGAAAGACACATTTAAGGACAGCATAAGGTGAACCCATGGCTATAGGCCATGTGATCAGTTTGTGGAATCGATCAAGCGAGTCGAATGAACCACAGAAGTATCGCAAACCTTCGGACCAGGTTTCTGGAACCTTCGGTGGGAATTGGAGTTGTACACTCCGTTTCCTTTTTCTCTGAACCCTCATCTTTTCTTCTTTGATGTTCCACAAGAACAAGAGCTTCTAGAAAGAGCAGGCGGAGAACTGTAAACGGGAAAGACATGAAACAAACATGGGGCTGTAGGGTTTCGCTCAAAGCAGGGACGAGAGGGGGAAAACACACTCAAGTCATCTGGGCCATGAGGCCACATGGTCACATGACTCGCACCGTGTACACTATAACATACTGTAGTGAGAGTAAAGATTTTTTTTTTTTTTTTTTTATAAAAAAAATAAATAAAACGAAGCAGAAGGCGTCCATGGAGTCTGTTTTTAACACCGTCTCACACACACACACACACACACACACAAACATCACACGTCTCTGAGTAATCACATTCTGATTGATTTTTGTCTTTTGTGTTGAATAAAACAAATCGGACTCCGTAATATTGGTCTCTTAGTTCTGTGGCTTCATCGATCACAATTTCCCTCATTTAGATTCAGTTATGAGAAGTCTCGAGCTGAGGGATGTGTGTGTGTGTGTGTGTGTGTGTGTGTGCGCGTGTGCGGAACTCATCATTAAACATGCAGTTCACACCACAGCGCCACGGAAGGTTCCCTCAAATCCTCAAAAGGACAAATCACCGTGTGTTCTCTCGTCGAGCTTGGACGAGCGGTGTTCAAATCAAACCGGGACTTTTGACTGCGCGGACCACAGTTCCGAGAGTAGAAACTTCCTTTATTTCTCGATATAATCCGCTGCTACACGAATGCACTTATGCCGGTGTTTCACTAGAGCTTGGACACCATCAAAGTAGAAAGTCCTCTCGTGATCGGACTGCCTGCTTCATATCTGAAACCTCGGCCTCCCGGGAACGCCTTTAATGCCCCAGACATGTGGAAATGGCTTGGAGCGAGGTCGGGACTGTACGGGAGACGTGGTAATAACTCTCAGCCAAGTTCTTGTAAAGTGTGAGTGATGTTGGTGAAGGATTGTGTGGACAGCTCCCACAGACAGATGCGTCTCTTTTTGAAACTGGTGACAATTACTGTACTGTATGTGTGGATACACAAGGATCAGGTGGTGTTCTTGATCTGGTTTTTCCTCCCTCAGGCCAAAGACGTATGCAGATTAGGCTCGGCCAGATTAGACGAGTTTGATGATTGGCACTCTGTCCAGGGTGGACCACCATTTCATCACACGTCCTGGTTCACCTTGAACGCCCTCTGTGCTAATACATAATCATTTCTCAAAACGTTTGCCATCCATTTTCCAAACGTTGTAGTTATAAAAGTTTGCCATCATTGAACAATTATAAATGTTTGTTATTCATTAAAAAGTTACTAAAAGGATATCACAATATAAATAATATTTTTTTTAAATAATAATAATAATAAAATGGTATTGTTGTCCTGAGATCAATATTTTGTCCTTAGAATATCATATGGACCTGAATGTCATAGTGAAGGGAACTTCATTCCAGCTGATAAGAGGGACGTCTGTGCTTCTGTATAAGGGATGCGCCTGAATCCGAATATGTTATTTGGAATGAACGGATACTTTTTTTCTTCTTCTTTTTCATATATAACGTTTGAGAGTAAAGCTGGAATCCAATAGCATGCAAGAAAACTCAATTCACACTAGGTCTGTTAAGGCTACATGAGAATATAGTTGTATGAGAACGAATAAAAATGAAATAAAAAACATAAATTAATAATAATAATAATAATAATAATAATAATAATGAAAATTATAACGCACCCATGAACTTGTGCAAATCCATGAACTTGAGTTAATTATGAAGTGAAGTGATGAAGCTGAGGCGGAGGAAGTGTCAAAGCCAGGATGTGCCGCGATCGTCGCCTGAGCATGTTTCTTTCATTTGAAATTTCATTGATTATCCATAACCTGCTCGTGCTGTGAGGAACTCTCCTCATTACAGTTATAAAGACCGCAAACTGCAGAGTAACCTGCCTTTTACGGCAACACCAACATTCTGCATCTAGCACACGTAAAAATTGACTTCCTATCTACTTTATATCTTTATTGCACTTGAAACTACGTATTGACGATGCGTGCGGTGTCGTGTCTCCGCCGCTCAGGTAAGTGCGCCGCGGAAAACTTCTTCCCGTCTGGCTTTTAAAGCTTTTTAAAGGTACGTTTTATCGCCTGGTTTATGATATTCAGAAATAGCATCATAAAGAATCTGGTTTTAATTATAAAATCTGTCTAATCTTTGTAAGTATTGTGCCTCGTGCTCAGTCATAGTCACTGGCTGTAAGGTGAATCCGTGCTAATGCTCCGTCCTTTACCGCGCACTCGGGAAGCTTTTAGCCGCCGTTGGTTTTGGAGTGACTCAGCGCTGGAGCGGGCAGGGAAGGAGTGCTAATGTGTGCCAAGGTTAAAGGAGAGTACTGCTTATCCTCCTGAAAGTGCTGCACACACACACACACTACTCAGTAACAGCACATGTGTGTGTGTGGTGGACGTAGGAGTGGACGCAAACCGCCCAGAATTTACTGTAAACTTGAGGAAAAAAAAAGAAAAATCAACATCACCCCAGACTGCAATGAAGTTCCACCTGAGTGCACTTAGATATAAATCATGTTACAGTAATTGGCAATAATAATACTGCCTCAGGGTGCTTAACCTTATCAACATTAAAAGCATCACTATAGTAACAACTGAACATTTAATCCACTTATGTGGAGCATCTGATCTAAAAGTCCCTGTGAATGAGGCGTTGCTATAGAAATGATAATGTAGTGTATGGGATTATTTATTTTTATATATACTGTATTCCATATATATATATATATATATATATATATATATATATATATATATATATAATATGTAATTATAATGTATAATAATTCTTATTATATACATGTATAGTTATATATACACTGTATATGTATATGATAATTATAGGAAGTTATATATATATATATATATATATATATATATATATATTAGAATTATCATATAATTACATTATATAATATATATATATATATATATATATATATATATATATATATATATATATGTGTGTGCATTCATATAAAACTTCCTATAATTCTGTACATGCATTTAATGATAATGTAATTATCATATAATTAATTATATTATTATAATACATAGCTTTAACTTCCTATAAATATATATGTCACATTGTCTAAATGTTCGTGTGCAGAAAAAAGATCCCGTGGGTTTGAACGCGAACTCATTTTGATGTCAGTGGAGACACCTTAGGAGACAAATTACTCCCGACATTCGCAGAACTATTAAGGTCTGCTACGACTGACTGTTAACGCAGCGGTGCCAAAATAAACCCGTCAGACGCAAGAGAGGATAATGAGGAGGAATCGCGGCATCATGGGAGCACGTGAGATGTGAGATAAACAAACGCAGAGAGACGATTTCTCCATGAGAAGCCTCTCCGGATTTCCACAAGGTACTGATGGAGCTAATAATGGAACTGAAAATTAGTAGACATCAGAACTAGCGGCCTGGCTCTCACAGAGATAGATCTCACATGCGCTTCATGTGTGAGTAATTCGTGATCGATAAAAGAGTATGTGAAAAAAAAGTATGTATATGTGGAACCTTGGATTACAAGCATAATTTGTTCCGGAAGTGGGCTTGTGTTCCAAAACACTCGTAAACCAAATCATTTCCCATAAGAAATAATGAAAACTCAAATTATTTGTTCCACAGCCCGAAAAAATATATACATAAAAATGATTAATACAACATATAAAATAAAAATAAAACAAATTAATCTGCACTTTACCTTTAAAAGAAAGTACAAATAAATCCTGACAGATAAGTGTTTCCGTTGGTGTGCGCAGACGCCGTGTGCGTGTGTGTGTGTGTGTGTGTGTGTGTGTGTGTGTGAGAAAAAGTGAGAGAGTGACGCTCTGTGTCAAAATAAGAGTCATGTGCGTGATACATGATACTCTGCGCTCGTAAACTAATACTTGCTCGGTTTCCGATTTAAAAAAGTTTGCGGAACACTCGTAAACCAGGTTACTCGCAATCCAAGGTTCCACTGTATTTACTGTATATGTGACAATTATCATGTAGGTGGGGGGCACTTGGAAAATAAATCATAAACAAAAAAATCATGTGAAAATGATCGGATGTTTAGAAAAGTTTTTTTTTTTTTTTTTTTAAGGTAAAAGATACAATATATGAGTAAAAATTTTTAAATAGAAAAAAATAAAATGAGTAACAAGTATAAGTGATGGTTGAAAAGTGATTATAATCATACATTATTTTACACACACACACACACACACACACACACACACACACACACACACACACACACACACACACACACACACACAAGCAAAATGAATAGAAATAAATGAGAGAGTGAGAGAGGCCAGCAGTTCATCCAAATTAAGCAGCTTCCGAATAAGCTCGAGCTCGAAACTAACGCCGGCGCTGTGATCGTCCCAAGCTCACAGACAAATGGTTTAGTGCTGAACAAAAACTTTTACACTGAAACAAACTCGAGCTCATTTCTACAGCGGAGTGGAGGAGACGAGGAAGAGGTGGAACGGACTCGCCTCTGCTGAAACGGAACGAGAAGACTGTAACATGATTAGGCATTAAACAAATTCCTCTAAATAATGAATGCTTCTTCTGAGACATTCGAGTATACAGCTTTGTTTATCATGGAATTAAACAAGCCATTGGAACATTTATTTTAATAAGGCACTTGATTAAATTCAGTTTTGCTGAGTTAATACAGAAGGTTGGAGTGTTTTCTCTCCACGTCTCGGGGAAATCCGCTCGAGTGTTCTCTCTCTCTCTCTCTCTCTCTCTCTCTCTCCTTAATCATCACGTTCCTCGCCGTAATGAACAGAAACGCGGCCTCGTGTGAACGCTGAACAGAGCAGATATGAATTCCATCATAATCCCATAACCTCAGACGGGACTCGAACACGTCCCTCAGTCTCTCAGGCCTGAGTCCAATAATATCATCTGGTGTCCTTCCACAATGTGTTCATGAGGAAGGCAAAAGTAATGGAACGAATTTGTATTTAAATCCAGACAACAAGACAAAGTAAAGATCAAATAAAAGCAAGCTTGATTTATTCTCAGTCTTTCGGCTGCTCCCGTCGAGGGGTCGCCACGGCAGACCATCTGATCGCACACGTTTTACACCGGATGACCTTCCTGACACAACACTCCCATTTTATCCAGGCTTTGGACCAGCGGAATATTGTGACTAAAAGACTTTATTTCATTATTCAAATAAATAATTTAAGTTTGTGTGAAATGAGGGCCTCCGAGTGGCGCAGTGGTTAAAGCGCTCGCGCTAGCATCCGGAGATCGCCAGTTCGAATCCCGGGTGGTGCTGTAACCTCTCGCAGCCGGAGGTCTAGAGAGAGCTGATTGGCCGAGCTCTCTCAGAGCGGAGGGACGAGAGGTACATAGTGCTACACCACATTAATCACGGCTCTACAGCCAGTCAGGGGCGTCTGTGAGCTCACGCGGATAGCGCCGTCCTCCGAGTGAGTGTGTTACTCCACCCCCAAACGGTGCGCGAGCGAGCAGTTCGAAAAGACGCGGTCGGCTGGCGTCGCGTAGTTCGGAGGAAACACGTGATAGTCTTCGGCCCTCACGAATGAGTGGTAGCAGTAGCCTGAATGTGGTAGCGCCCCCTAGTGACGGGGAGGAATTGGACACGACTAAATTAGGGAGAAAATCGGGGAAAAATCCACAAAATGTTTTTTTTTCCCTTGTTCTTAATGTCCTTTTAAAAGTAAATGAAATACTAGTAGTTAAACTGATTAAAGTTAAAATATTTCGATGGGGACTGTTTGATGTAATGTTGGCCTTATAAGATTTGTATCGTTTATATTAAAGAAAATCTGGGAAAAGTGCAAAAAAGAAAGGATTTCACTCTGCAGTGACAAATAAAGGCTTAACTTAACCATTATACAACTTCCGCAGTTTATTTACTGTTTTTTGTTAACAATCAATAAATTCACTTTTAGATGAAATGTAATAAATTATTTACTAGATATCAATTAGTTATTAATGAAGTTCTTTAACTCTCTGCCGTCTTAAAGCTTCCTGTACTGATATGATTTTGTCTTCTCCGCTACTTTCACTTTAAGCTCAGTTCACCAACAGACAAATACACCCTGGCTGTTCTTTAGAGAAGTAAGAATAAAAGGGTTACTGTTATCCAGCACTTTTATTTCTGCGTTTCGAGTCACAAAAAGCGCTGGTTCCAAGTTCAGATTCACCAGGCAGTACATACAGTTCATTTTTGATTTTCAACTTCTAAAACCTTGAACGCGTGAAAGTTGAAAACCTTGTTTTGAGAGCATAATGAAAAAATCTGATTCTCCAGCAACATATTATTGGATTTCTGTTCTCTGTCTCTCCACAGAGAAACTCATTTAAAAGTCAACTGATTTAGTAACTAATTTCAAATGCAAGACTTTTCTTCGCGCAAGTGTCAGTCACTCCGGAGCAGCGCACCAGCTCTGGCAGATTTTGTATTTTTTCCCCCAGAAGTAATTCTGGCTGTCATTTGAAGATGTTGCAGCAGATTTGCCATGGTGTAATGGTCCGGATAATGACCAGGCCTTTGGTCGGAGTTTTAATGTTCCACCGAGACTCCTGCTCCGGGCTTAAGTGCGTCGTGCTCGTGAAAGAAGAATCATCACCTCAGGCTTTATTTCCTTTGGCACAATGAACGATGGTTTCACGCTGCGCTTGCTCATCGCTTTCCCTCTGCGTTCCGTCCTGCCGCGGAGCTGCTTCCTGATTACACAAAGACGCTCCGAACACACGCCTCTGTTCGGTTTCTAACTTTTTTTTCTTTCTTTTTTTTTTTTGTTGTAGTGTGTGTATGTTATGTAGTGTGCTGCTTATTTTCACTTGAGCTTCACATGCAGTGGGGACAAAAAACCTTTGGTTTTAATTTGTAGAGTGCTGCTTGTAATGCCTGGCCTCTTCATTCCAACCTCTCCTGGTTCTGTCACTTCCTGCGGTAGAAACCTTGCCCAGACATGCATTTAATTTTTGTTTAATGCCAGAATGATTCATTATCTCCAAAGGCACTGAGGCTTCCAACCTGTAAATTCATAAATTATAATGGATACACCGAGGGGTGGGGGATTGATTATAGCTTTACTTATGGCTTTATTCATGCAAAACAACTAAATCCATCATTTTTCAAAAAAAAAATTTGAGAGCCCAAACGTGGCTACAACTAAGATTTTAGCAATGTAGCAATGATTAGAGCTGGTGAAGAATTTGCACACATTTAGTGAAAAAGCACTTAATGATCTTGTGATCAAAATGATTTTGTTTGAGGTTGAAAGTAACAGATAAAACATGTGGTCTTAGGAAATAATCAACGACTACTTGGTGCCTTGGGTAAAGATTCTATTCTATAAATCTCTCCTAATGTGCTTGATTTCTTTTATGGCACAGTATTTTCCTGGTTAACATTTATTTATTTATTAAAGAATGACTTTTCATCCATCATAGATACATATAATGGACATGTAACCATCAACTTCCCAATGCTCCATTGTTTTCCCCCACGAAATGGATAAAAACTTCAATTTGCCCGATGTTCATATTCATATAGTCCTATCCTGCACAATAAATAACATGGGGATATATTGCGGGGATTTCCTTTAACAACAACAAACACAAGTGTCATATTGCTTTTAGTCAAAAGTTCTACTGCTGACGAAATGTGTTTAAAGACACCAGACTGTGTTTTCATGTTTGTGTGATTATGTTCCAATTTTGCTTGGAAAAATCGTTTTACAGGCTCTGGAGTCGAGCTTTGCCAAGCGAAGAACACTTATTTCACGCTGTAGTGAGGCGGTTTGAGAAGCTGTTTGCTCATCACTGTAATTTGTAGACTTGGGAGATGTTTCATGTCAAATTCCTCCAAATTCATCTGCACACTCAACGCTTGTCAAAAGTCTCGGCGTTTTCGATTTTACTGTCTGCGGTCAAATTTGCTTGCTCGCATGGAATGACGGTATTGGTGATGTCCCGTAATTTAACGGTTTCATTCTCCAGGTGAGTACATACCAGGTGCGATTTCTTTAAGACTGCAAGGGAAGCTCAGCTTCCCCTATAATGTCACAAAATTAATGGTCAAATTATGTACTATTGTATTAACATTTTATTGACTAAAAATTCCCGTAGCGTCACAGCGCATTTCCCTGTTGAAGCCCAGCGTCCATTGACTTCAATGCTTTTTTTTTTTTTCAGTGCTTTGAAACTAGACGGTCATTGGATAAACGCTGCGATTATGTCCCAAACATCTGGCTCCATTGGCAAAAATGTATTTAAAAGCATGAATTAAAGCTCAGCACATCAGAACTGATGATTTCCTCCTTTTTGACTTCAGATCAGCCTGAAACAAACAAACAAACAAACAAAAAAAAGTTGACTAGTGTCAAAAGTACAGTACAGTAGGTCTGGTTCTGTACCATCTTCTATTGTTAGTTTCAAAACAATCTCAGGTCCGAAACTGTGCAAGAATGATTAAACTTCACGTGGGGGAGAAATGTCTGAGGATCCATCCTGTATACTCGTCTTCATGCTAGAATACGAAAGCAGAACTGGTTAAAAGTTTAAAATCAGAAGAAAGTTTCTCACGTTCGTACTTAATCAGCAAGCAGCCACTCATACAGCATGCAAAATTCAATTTTATTTAACTTAAATGTATTACTTGGGTATGAGTTATGAGGATCATGATAATAATAATAAATGCTACAAATTACAGTCGTTGTCTTGTTATTGTATGTTGAGGTTAAGTGTGATTACAGAGTGTTAATATTGGCAGGCAGCAGTTTATTTCCATGTTGCTCTGTCTTGATGCTCAGATGTTTATGAGGCTTGAATATTCTTGTTTCTGCCTTTGGGACCAGCTATTTCAAACCAGCCATCTGTTTATGAGGGCTTCTTCTTCTTCCTCTCTCTCTCTCACTCTCTCTCTCTCTCTCTCTCTCTGACGGTCTCTCAGTATTCTGGAGCTCTGCGTGAAGTTAATGATCATGCATCAGCAAAGAAAAGTTCTGACCTCTTTTGGAAAACAATGTAGATGAAATGAAGGTTATATAAGAGATTTAGAGCAGCCATAACTGAAGAATTATTGATCTCAGCGTAAGCATTTTTCATTTCTAGGTGACAGAAGGTTGAAACAAAAACTTGTTACTCAAAAACTGCAATAAAATCTAATGATCCTGGGGTTCAGCAGAAAAATGTCAGCAGGAGGGAGAAGTGAAGTTGAAGTGAGATAGAGTTGGGAAACTGACAAAAAGTGTTTGAATAACAAAATGTGATAATTAGTCAACTTCATGCTTGGCAAATTTCAATACTCCAAAAGTCAAAATGGAAGTTAAAAAAAGTTTTGTTTTAATGAAATAATTAATATTAGGCAGCTTTTAATACATGTTGTTTTTAAGCTGCCAGCGATCATCAGCCAACTAATATTAGGGTCTCATAAAGAGCATTCTAAGCACTGGAGCATAAAAAATAAAAAAAAAACACAGAAGATAAAAACTTCAAACACTGTGAAATGAGAATGTTGGCTCATGTTTGATATAATTTACATAAAAATCTGGATTTGTGAAATATTTGAAGTCATAAAAATTATAAACTCAATTCTATGTTTATAATATTTGCTTATTGATTTTTTTCCACGTTCTACAACAATACTGGGAATTTCAAAACTATGAAATGGAATTAGGTAATTATGTAACAACAACAACAGTGTGTTGTTATTTCAAGTCAAGTCAAGTCAAGTCAATTTTATTTATATAGCGCTTTTAACAATTGACCTTGTCGCAAAGCAGCTTTACACAATAAAAAGAAGTAAGTTTTTATGCAATGTGTATGAATCAAAATGATAAGATTGTCCCTGATGAGCAAGCCGAGGGCGACGGTGGCAAGGAAAAACTCCCTGAGATGGTAATAGGAAGAAACCTTGAGAGGAACCAGACTCAACAGGGAACCCATCCTCATCTGGGTGATAACGGATAGCAGAGAATGATCAGCATAATAATGTGTACTGGAAGTTCAGTGTAACAGGAGATGTGTTAAAATTTAAATTAAAGTTTGTTCCCGGAGGCTCAGGTAGTCTGTAGGAGATTCCAGTCCTGAGCTATCGAACAACTGAAGTCACAGGTCCCCAGAGCATCAATCGATGATAGGACAGTCTTAATGGAAACCATCCCCAGCCACCATACGAATCCAGGCAGACCACAAGGGGCATCCATGTGACGGGATCTCCAACCAGAAGCAGGACTCCAGGACGGGTTAGACAGCTCCAGAGGGCAGAGGGGTCTGCATCACTGGCAACTCAGGAGCGAACATGTATAGCTCGACAGAGAGACAGAGAGAGGGAAAGGAGAGAGAGAGAGGAGAGAGCAGAAAGTTGGTGCCGGAGTTGTGATTATTTGGTGATGGATTCGCTTGTTGTTGGTCAGATGATACGCGCGTTCTCCCAAAAAGCGCAAAAAATCGGATAAAGTCCAGTAGTATTAAAGCGTAAAAATGGGAAAAATATATAATTATAAAAAACTAAACAAAATATAATCTAAAACGCCGTTCCAAACAGACGAGGAACTTTCGCGGGAACAATACGAAAAACAGGAAGCTACGTCACCAACAGCCAAATAGTACACTCTACCAACAGCTCGACAGAGAGACAGGGAGAGGGAAAGAAGAGAGGGAGATGGAGAGGGGAAAATAAGGAGAGATGGCAGTTAGGTCTGGTCACAGTCAACATGTATAAGGTGAATGTATATTAGTGCAAAGTGCAAGCAGGGACTCCGGCAGGACTAACTATAACAGCATAACTAAAAGGGAGAGCCAGAAGGAAACACAGACATGAGGGCTCCCTGAGATGTAAAGCAACCAATCACCTCACCGTCAACAAACCTGAGTGAACAATGAGAGTGGGGAGGACAGCATCTAAACGAGACGTGAAGGTCAGCTGGAACAGTTCTGGCAAGAACAGGATTGACAAGGGCATTTGCAAAACCCATCAAGCACCATGATGAACCTGGCTCTCATGAAGACCTTTTCATTTTGAGTTACAAACAGCACCTCAGATTAGTTATATAAATATATACCCAGTACATCGAAGACATATCCAATATATCCAGCAATATGTCCAATACATCAGGCAATCTCAGTGTCAAAAACAAGTAAATGGTTAAGATTAAGAGCAAACAAGATCAAAGATGAACTTGAAATCAAAGTCGGGATCAGACTGAGACAAAACTAACAACACAAAGACAAAACACATGGATTTGTAATGCAGAATTGGGCTGAAATACTGAACAAGCCCAAAGTGCATATAATAAACTGCCTTAAATAGCATCATACCAGTAAGTATTGCAGTGTGTGGAGACCATAATCTGCAGACTGCAGGGTGTTAGGGGAATTAAGAGTTCTGAAGACAGCCGAGGTATGGCAGATGCTATGGAGACAGGGACCAGAGTGTACAAGTCAGAGATCTGCAGAGAAGCAGATCAAGAACATCGTCTGCTGGGACCTACCTGTATGAGTTCTCCTTGGGGCCACAGCAGTCACACTCAGTCAAATCCCTCGTTTGAGGCTTTACTGATTTATTCTTCCATTACTTTTTGTTAAGACAGGAGGAGAGGCCAGCGTTGTAACAAGGTAACAAGTCAATGGTGACCGCAAGCTTTGATTTTAATGAAAGGTTCTCAAAACTCCAGATACATGAGAGGAACAGGATCAACAGTAGACTATTCTAGTCCTTTGACAGATTTGGAGACTACTTGGAGTACCAGTGGATGGATGGACAGGCAATGAAGAAGGCCGACCAGTTTTTCGCTCTGACTCGGAGGATCAGAGGTGAACTGCACTTTTTTTGGATTTCCTGCACGAATCGGACCTCGGTCAACATCTTGTCGAAGTCGTGCCGTACGAACGTTCAGTTGAGAAACGTTGTCTTCTTCTCCGAGTCGATTAAAGATGAGAGGAAGTGAATATGGTATAAGTACTTTATCTGGACTTCTAACGTTAAAGATTTATTCTGGATGAATTGAAAGGATCTCAGCAGGCGTGCAGCGCTTGAAGAAATTGGTGATTTCTGTGAGAGAACTGGTTCTTGTGAAGAGTAGCTCCAAGAGATTAGACTGACATTAGATGAAGTAGATGCAAAGCCTTTGTCTTTTTCTCTTCTGCTCTGCAGCTGTGAGCTTGGTACTTGGCACTCGCATGGGTTCCAGTGATGCTGATTTGGCAGCTCTCCCAATGGTCCGCTGATGCTGCTGTCGATTTCAGGAGAGATGGTCGAAATGGATAGCCGAGTTAATGAATAAATCCAGAGACGCTTGATCATCGTGGCATGCGAGATCATTGAGCACCTTTAGGTTCAATGCTAGTTCATTCTAGATTCTGCCTACAGCCAATGTACAATGCTAATATCTTTCCTTGTTTGATGCAAAGAAGTTGTTTTCCAGTTTCTTTCCCTCTAGAGACCGATCAAACACCCAAGATCTACTCCAAAAACAGGGCTTTTTGAAATGGCACAGAGAAACGGTACAATCCACAAAGCAGCTGTATAACGATACTATATGAGTCCAACTACTAAACTACTGTGTATGGACAAAAGTAATTGGCCAAGTCTGCAATGTCACTCTATCCAAATACACTCTACTGCCAAAAGTATTCGCTCGCCTGCCTTCACATGCATATGAACTTGAGTAACATCCAACTCTTCATCCATAGGGTTTAATATGATTCTCACTTGCTAAACCTTGTCGAAAGCTGTTATATGGATTAGGAATTGGATGTTCCTCAAGTTCATATGCATGCGAAGGCAGGCAAGTGAATACTTTTGGCAATATAGTGTACATTTACTTCATTATGATGGAGTCGGGCCCCCCTTTTGCACTCTTCTTGGAAGGCCGTCCACAAGGTTTTGGAGAGTTTCTGTGGGAATTTGTGCCCCATTTATTCTGTAGGGCATTTATGAGGTCAGGAACTGATGTTGGACCAGAAGTCTCCATTCCGGTTCATCCCAAAGATGCTCGATGGGATTGAGGTCAGGGCTCTGTGTTAGGGCCGGTCAAGTTCTACCAGACCGAACTCATCGAACCATGTCTTTATCGTCATTGCTTTGTGCACTGGGGCTCAGTCATGTTGAAAAGTTGGAAGTATAGCGTTGTCCAAGATGTCTTGGTCTGCTGAAGCATTAAGATTGTCCTTTACTGGGGATAAGGGGCCTGATTGAAACACCGGAATTCAATAATTAACAAGTTTGTCCAATATGCTGTATCTGTATATGCTCAATTCTGTCCATCCTTTTGTCCATATGCCGTAGCTGAGGCACAACATAGTGCTTTGCAGGTTGAGGAACCAGGCCATTGTTATCCGTCCTTCCTGGTGAGTGAAGAGCAACGAGCATTGTAGCAGGAAACCTTTACACGGTGCTCTCTCTTTAAAAAGGAGAAAATAAACCAGATTATTCCCAAGAAGGGAATAATGTCCTTTCAAAAGATTTCCCCTCAGCCAAGTTTTTAATGATGGGTGTCTAATAGCCGTCGGAATCTGCGTCATCCACTAGTCACTGTGTGAAGGTCATAACATAATTAATTATGATTTACATTATTTTCATTGAACCCTTTGGAGAGGCGGAGTCATCCTGCATGAGACGGAGATGTGGAGACAAAAAATAAAAGCCCCCAGAGCATGACAGTGCCAGTGTTTCGTTTAGGTTTCCCATTAATCTGTGACCTATCTGAGTGTGCCTGTGTGTTCACTGCTCATTCTTCTCAAATATGTGATCATTAATGTCTAGGTGGACCGTGTGTGTGTGTGTGGGCTTATTTGTGCGTGTGTTTGGGTGGTGCCCTTAATGAATGTTTACAAAATTTTCATTTTATTGTTACAACCCATAATTCCATTTCTCCGTCTCCTAGCAACAGCCTCATCCTCACTGACCCATGTCTATCAGACGTGAGCTGTAATCGCCGAGAGACGTGGCCAAACAAACGCTTTCATTTCAAATGTCAATATGTGGTGCCGTCGGTGGGAATTGGTGTTGACTTTTCTTACTTTTGGGGAATTTATCACCAGTGAGAATCAAGTCCCAGGGTGGTGTGAAGGTGATGTTAAATAGTCCAGGGTAATGTTTATAATAATAAAAAAAATAATAATAATAACAAAATTGCATGCGTGTGTTTGTGTGTCATGTCCGTATGTGTTTTTATTTATTTTTTAAATCACAGTGCTGTTAAATTCTCAATTCTGATTGGCCAGAGTGTGCTGGTCATGAACATGTTACAAGAACAGGCTGATTTTTCCTGTAATAAAAGGTTTACTTAACATCTATGGAAGGAGTCTCCAGTTTCACACAGCAGTAATGCTGTGCCTTTAAAGGCCACCTATTGTGCATTTACTAACATTTGCTTTTTAAACATTCCTGCACTTTCATATGGGTTTCCAATGTGTGACTATACAGATACAACATGAGGAAAATACTCACAACATTTTTTTCTTCTTAAATGTGCTTGAACATGCCTGTTCGAAATTCCCTGCCTGTTATGATGTCATTGCAGGTACGAAAAAAAAAGGAATGTGTGTGATGGAAGGATGTACATGGAAATATTGATTGCCCCTCATTCAGATCTAGAAGTCTGGCATTTTCAGGAAATTCCCTTTTTCTGTGTTCTGATTGGCTGGAAAAATGCACGTCCAAAAAAAGGCGATTAGCTCATTGGCATTAACTGTAAAACTACAGACGCAGAAACAGCATATGAAACAAACGGGATTTCAGGGAATCCAGAACGCACGATCTGGTGGGTATTTCAGCCGGAAAACCAGCAGACACATTTTGGTGACATCTAAGACTAGAAAATAAGTATAATAAAAGGCAGTTAATTATACTGAACTGTCACAGGAACTCTAACATGGACGGGTTTCTGGTTTCTTGAGTATATTATGAGCTGTGTGTTTGTCTAATTACCTCGAAGAAAGATCAATAGATCAAGAGGCCACGGTTACCATGAGTGAGGAAAAAACAGACACAGGAACCTCGGACAAAAAGTTCATGCAGTGGAAGAATGCATTATACTGTATATGGGACAATAGAAATGATTTAGGATATTGTATCTGAAACCTCTGCACTTTAACGCTTAGTCATTAATATTAGCTTCGTTATTTCCAATTACATTTTCTTAAAAGCTTTGGACTATTAATAATAATAATTATTATTATAATTATAATATTTATAACACACCCCGTCATAAAAAATAAATAAAAAAACTTTTGCCTTCATACATATGGGACTGGAATCACAGTGAAATAATGCTTAACAAGTCCAATGAGGTTCACAGTGTAGAAAAAGCATTAAAAGTGAAGATACAGCAAGCAATGTATAAAAAAAAAAGAAGAAGAGAGAAAACAAAATCAAGATGGGAAATGTTAGAAAAATTCTAAAAAAAAATAAAAAAAAACAATAAGTTAGCAAGCATTAGACATTGTAAGAAAAAAAAAAAGCTACAACAATTGTGTTATAAAAAATGCTGGGTTGTTTCTGTAAACACATTGTTGGGTTGTTCATGCTGGGTCAAAATTCTGGGTTATTTCGGGGACTTTAAACACATTGCTGGGTTGGGTAACGCTGGGTCAAGTGAGATGTAGTGGGTCATTTACACATGAACACCTGGTTGGGTTATTTTTGACCCAACAACTGGTTTATTCTTTATTTCTCCAAGCGGCAGCCTGCAAAGTGTTTGAAATATTACTGTTATTGTGTCACAAAGTGTAGTTTTAAGAGTTGTTTAAGCGAGAATGTATGTGTGTACAGCTCCAAACATCACTCGGTTATTAAAGATGGCGTCTATTTAAAAAATTGCCTGAACGATTTCGGAGATTTGAGCTCCAGGCAGTCCTACGGTGCTCCGCGGTTATGTAGCCGCAAAACACAGCCTCATCTCGGCAGAAACGTCTGAAAACGACCGCTGGCTGCGGTGTCTCTAAAGTGGTTAAAACAGCGGGTTTATTTCATTTTGTGTATTCCTAACAGGTAATCTTTGGTACAGTATAATACAATTATAGTATAATATATCGCGGCTGTGAGACGCACCCTGTACGCGGCGTTACATTATTATACCCGGAGTCCTCAAACCCTCGAGTGTGCACTTCCAAGTCAACTCCGCTCTTTGCGTTTTTGGAATTGAGACACGGCATGAGGAACTTTCTGGATTCTTCGCTTCTGAAGCGAGGGGGCACGAGGTCACTTAATGCTGGCAGGATTTTATGGTAAGTTTATATAAATCTTTACCTAAATTTTAAATGTTGTAGTTGTGGTAGGAGCTCATTTTCATGTTTATTCGCTTTTCCGACCTTTTTAGTCGCACTTTGATATGGGAGTGTGAGGAGGTCATGGTTTAATATTCTGTGCCAACAGTCGGCTATAGTGTATTTTATGATAAAAGTGCATTTGTAGCACACACAGCTAAAAAAAATCACTAAATGTAATCTTAAATGTAATTTGAGGTAAATTACTACATTAGTAATCTTCGCTAAAGCCGTGTGTGTGGAAAGTCTCTTGGCATATTGGGATAAGTTTAATGACAGTCTTAATATGTCTTCTGTTAAAAAAAAAAAACTTTCTGGATTCTTCACTTCTGACTGGATCATGCTCAGAGCACTCAGTATTTTATGGTAAGTTAATGTAAATTTTTCCTTCTTTTTTTTTTTTTAGTAATTTGTGGTAGAAGCAAGCATATTTTATTGTTTAAAATAAATGTTTTGTTATTAATATTGTGTGGGAGTAATATTGTTTTGCCATTCTGTTTTGTTATTCAAAAAATGAGAAAGCGTCACGGTTAAGTCGTAGTTTAAAACAAGCTAATACGGTGTTTGACCCCCTTTCGCCTTCAGAACTGCCTTAATTCTACGTGGCATTGATTCAACAAGGTGCTGAAAGCATTCTTTAGAAACGTTGGCCCATATTGATAGGAGAGCATCTTGCAGTTGATGGAGATTTGTGGGATGCACATCCAGGGCACGGAGCTCCCGTTCCACCACATCCCAAAGATGCTCTATTGGGTTGAGATCTGGTGACTGTGGGGGCCATTTTAGTACAGTGAACTCATTGTCATGTTCAAGAAACCAAATTGTAACTGAGCAGATTGTGAAATAGCGGATCGCGAGTAACTCGGTTTACGAGTGTTCCGCAAGAGTGGTTTTTGACACCGACACACGCACACCGACACACACACACTCTCTCACCTTTACACCCCCCCTCCCCGGCTTCACACAGACACACACCCTCTGCTCTACACAGAAACTCTGCTCTGTCGCGATTCTTTTCAAAGGTAAGGTGCTGGCTCTTTTTTTTTTTTACTTTACAGCAACGATTTCTTTAGTCTGCGCTCACGCGAGTGTCATTAGAGAGATTTATTTTTTCCTTGTTAAAACAGTGTTTCCGTTATGTGTGTGTTTGTTGTGAAACTTAAAAAGCGAGGTGGGGGGAGAGAGGAGGAGTTTTACTGTGTAAGACAAGGCAAGGAAAGGGGCTAATTCCACACACACACACACACACACACACACACACACACAAATACACGGCGCCTGCGCACAAACAGAAACACTTATCTGTTGGAATTTATTTGAAAGATAAAGTGCAGGTTAATTTGTTTTATTTTTACTTTATATATTGTATTAATTATTTTTCTGTATTTATTTTTTTGGGCTGTGGAATGAATTATTTGAGTTTTCATTATTTCTTATGGGAAGATTTGATTTGGTTTACGAGTTTTTTGGAATATGAGCTTGCTTCCGGAACTAATTATGCTCGTAATACAAGGTTCCACTGTACTCAGACCGCCCCGTCTGGCACCAACAACCATGCCACACTCAAAATTCTTTAAATCACCTTTCTTTCCCATTCTGACATTCAGTTTGGAGTTCAGGAGATTGTCTTAAACAGGACCACACCCCTAAATGCATTGAAGCAACTGTCATGTGATTGGTTCATTAGATAATGGCATTAATGAGAAGGTGAGTGTGTGTGTGTATATATATATTATGGTGGGGAAAAAAGTCGGTATATATATATACCGACTTTTTTTCCCACCATAACACTCACTCACTCATCATCTATATCGCTTTATTCAGGGTCACCTTGTGCCTATCCCAGGAGGACACCCTGGACCCTGTACCCCTCCATCGCACACACACTACAGGAAATTTGGGAACACCAATTAGCCTAACCTACTGTGGGAGGAAACTGGAGTACCAGAAGGAAACCCACCTAGCACATGCAAACTCCATGCACACAGAGACGGGAATCAAGCCTGGCCGGGACTCGAACCCAGACCCTAGAGGTGTAAGGCGACAGTGCTAACCACTACACCCCTGTGCCGCCCCACCCGCACGACTGTTCAAAAGATATCCCAATTAAGGGTAAAAACCATGACTCTGGTAACCCTGGGTGAGAACTCTGCTATAATATAAGTGACACTGTAGCAGCAACAAACTTCAGATCTTGAAGAAATGTATTTCAGTCCAAATGTTTTACTGTTTCACAATATCTCACAACTGTAATTAATACCTGATCCTAATGCAACTATAAAAAAAAAAGAAATATAAAAAAATTACAGGCAACGACGCTGCATGCGTCATGTGGTGCGTCTGTACTCTGCCCACGCGTCGTGCTTTCTGCTTCCTTGTTTACCGTAACTCAAAACCCCTGCAAGGCAGGCGGTGAGACAATGAGACGGTGAGGTGCAGTCTGTGTTTTGAGAATTTTAGCTGAGCCGAAACTGGAACGGCCCAATTTACTTTCGCCAAATTATCCCACAGAATACGTCTAGTGGTGCATGCTTCTTAGTCCGGCTCTGCCTTGCTCTCCGCGCCCGGCGATAATGAGCGATCGTTTTTACCTTCCCCGTTCTCTTTGGCTGATTTTTCATGATGAGAGCCATCATCTCATTTTTCACGCCACAATGGCCAAATGCCTCTCCGTCCCCTCATTAGATTCACCTGTCTTTCCTTTTCTCTCCACGTTCAGGTGTTCAGGCAGATAGCACGTTATAATAAGCGTGATTCTTCCTGATGTTCATTCGCATCTCTCTCTCTCTCTCTCTCTCTCTCTGTATCGATCATTAGTTAGAGCTGGATAGACGTGAAATTGCTGCAGAGGAGGACGGATGTGAAAAAAAAAAAAGAAGAAATGATGATATACAGGGCGAAACTGGGAATAGTTTTCTTTCCTTTCATTTTACTTGCGTTTGTCATGGTGCTGGCGTGCCTCCACGGAAAATGCGCTACTTGGTGCCAAACTCGAACAAGCCAGACTGGTTTAACAGAAAGCTAATATTCTTCTCCTGTCTGACTTTATTTATAACTTTGTGGTCTTGATTTGGGGCAAAATGATCTGTTCTTTAATTAAATGTCTTTAAAAACAAAAGAAAAGACAAATGATGTAATCAGTACCAGCTGCAGTTTTTCTGTTGAATCATATGAAAAACCATGATAACGGGAAGCGCTATCCACCCTCTTCCACATACACAAGCACACAAATGCTTGTGTTCCTCCTTTCTATCCACAGGCTAATGATTTGCTCTTTTGAATGTATAACGCCTTACTGGAATTCAAACCTACGCTCTCCTGATTGCATGGATAGAATTTAAGAGTTAAGAGTTGCTAATTAGCTAAAACTATCAGCTTAATATCACTTAATAATCAGCAAGTTCTTACGCTATAAATCCTGTTTATATTTTCTGTTTGTTTATTCGGCTGACATTTCATCAGATATGCAGTTGACTCGTCTCGAGTCGCTTCCCAGTTACAGGCGAGCGCTTTAAGAGCCGAACGTTTCCGCTCTGAACGGGGAAGAGTTCAGCCGTGCCGTGTCGTTCCACTCGAGCGCTCAACCACAGAAAACTCCACGGAGGAAGCTTTTTCTCTCAGACTCTAAGATGTGGTTAAGGTTCAGTTCCCTGTCACTCCACTCACTTTCGCACACAGGTGAAGTTTTTCAGTCGGGTTAAGTAGCTTTGTGTGTGTGTGTGTGTGTGTGTGTGTGTGTGTGTGGTGGCGTGGTGGAGATGGTAATCCTCTCTCTCTCTCTCTCATTCTCTCTCTGTCTCTCGTTCTCTCTCTCTCTGTCTGATGGAAAGAACCAGACAGCCTCCTCTCTGATGTGCGCCATGTGAAGCTCGGTGTACAGTACCTTCAGCAGGAAAGGTCTCATATCACAGGAGGGTTTGCATACGTTTGTTTTTTTTTAAAGCAAAAGTTTTTCTCCTTCTTTAGCAGCACTAATTAAAGAGGTAATAAAAAAGGCAGATTAAGTAAATCCCTAGTATTCCTTCACCATACTGTAAGAGTTTGCTGTGAATAAGGTAATACTGTGAGTTAGCAATCTCAACATCGAGCTGGGATTTTCTTAATGCTATAAGTTCAAACGTCTTTGTGGTCATCCATTTCATTAGTTCCCTGCTGCTCACAACATCACATAATCAATGTTCAGTTCATGATTGCAGGTATGATAGTTTTATATATAGGCGGCATGGTGGTGTAGTGGTTATCACTGTCAATTTGCACCTCCATGGTCCAGGTTCGATTCTCGTCTCTGTGTGCATGCTCTCCCCGTGCTTGGTGGGTTTCCTCCCAAAGACATGCACTCTCACTTACCGTCTATACCGCTTAATCCTGTATTCAGGGGGGCCTGGAGACTATCCCAGGAGACTTAGGACACAAGGCGGGGTACATCCTGGACAGGGTGCCAATCCATCGCAGGGCACATACACATACACACACACTCATGCCAATTTTGGAATGCCAATTAACCTAACCTACATGTCTTTGGACCATCGAAGGATACCGGAGTACCCAGAGGGCAACGTGCAAACTCCCTCTGCACTCTCACATCAATTGAGGCTCTAAGCCAGTCACTGGTGTCTGTGAGCTTAGGCAAGCAAATGGAGCGGATAGCGCTGTCCTCCGAGTGTGTTACCCTGCCCTCCACAGGGCGCGAATAAGCAGTTCAAAGAAAATGCATTCGTCCGGTATCATGCGGCTCAGAGGAAACTGCTAATGATGGGAGGGAACCGACTTTGACTAAATTAAGGAGAAAATCAGCAGAAAAACAATGATTAAACAGGTGCTTGCCAGGCTAATTTGCATCCCTTCTTCCTTTTCATCTTCTACTAACACGCTTTCATGTTTTCAGTTGAAAGTTACATTCATAAGCACTGTAAATTACAGCCAGTTCCCTGCTGCTGCTGCTGTAACTACTGTAGCAATGGATTTGGAGAATGAAGCCAATATGGAGCATAGAATCTAATATCTAAAAGAAAGAAACAAAAGAAACTTTAATTTAGATTTGTAATCTGTGTTAACTTATCTATCTGCCCTTGAGAAGGTGTAAAGGTGATCCCCCGTACAGTCCTGATCTCGTTCCAAGATCAAGGGCTTCCAGCTGTTCAGAGCGGACCTCGGCACAGAATCAACGGGGAAATCGCGAGGCGGCGGGACGTGCTTTTACATCAATGAACGTTGGTGTACAAATGTGAAGCCATTGGGAAAAAAAGTGCTGTCCCGATCTAGAGGCATATTTAATCAACTGTAAGCCTTCCTATTCGCCGCGGGAGTTTACCTCGTTTATTCTTGTGTGTGTGTCTACATTCCTCCACAAGCGTGTGTGAACGCAGCATTACAACAGCTGGCTGCTCAGATCTCAGACACGGAGCAACAACACCCGGACCCTGTTATGATTATACTTGGTGATTTTAACAAAGCAAATCTCAAACGTGAACTGCCTAAATACGAACAGCACATTACACGCCCCACCAGAGACAAAAATATTTTGGATCACTGCTACACCACAATAAAGGATGCATATCGCTCCGTCCCCAGAGCAGCTTTAGGACTTTCTGACCACTGCCTGGTTCATCTTCTCCCGACCTATAGGCAAAAACTTAAATCGGCTAAGCCTGTAGTAAGGACTGTAAAAAGATGGGCCAGTGAAGCAGGGCAGGAATTACAGGCCTGTTTCGACTGCACTGATTGGAGTGTTTTTGAAGCTGCTGGACGAGCTCACAGATTCGGTAACATCCTACATCAGTTTCTGTGAAGATATGTGCATTCCTACCAAGACATTTTTAACATATAATAATGACAAACCATGGTTTACAGCAAAACTCAGACAGCTTCGTCAGGCCAAAGAGGACGCCTACAGGAGCGGGGACAGGATCTTGTACAACCAGGCCAGGAACACACTAACAAGGGCGATTAGAGTGGCTATGAGAAGGTACTCTAAAAAGCTGGAAAATCAGTTTTCTGCAAACGACCCTGCTTCAGTGTGGAAAGGCCTGAAAACCATCACTAACTACAAGACGCCATCCCCCAACTCTGTAGGCAATCAACAACTGGTTGATGACCTGAATGAGTTCTATTGTAGATTTGAAACTCCCAGTCTCACACCACACTCCTGTCCTGATCATCTTTCCACACCACCATTATCAACTCTGACGACCACCCCCCCTGCACTCCAGGTCTGTGAAAAAGATGTTCGCCAGATTTTCCTGAAACAAAAGAGAAGGAAAGCTCCAGGTCCAGACGGCGTTACACCAGCCTGTCTGAAATCCTGTGCTGACCAGCTGGGCTCCCACCTTCACACAGATCTTCAACAGATCACTGGAACTATGTAAAGTCCCTTCATGATTTAAACGTTCCACAATCGTCCCCATTCCAAAAAAAAACTAAAATCACAGGACTTAATGACTACAGACCAGTTGCCCTAACATCTGTGGTCATGAAGTCATTTGAAAGACTGGTGTTGGCCTACCTGAAGGACATCATTGGTCCCTTATTGGACCCCCTGCAGTTTGCCTATAGAGCAAACAGGTCTGCGGATGATGTGGTCAATATGGGACTGCACTTCATCCTTCAGCATCTGGACAAACCAGGGGCTTATGCAAGAGTCTTGTTCATAGACTTTTCATCAGCATTTAATACGATCATCCCAGCCCTGCTTCAGACCAAACTAATCCAGGTCTCTGTTCCTGCCTCTGTCTGCCACTGGATCACCAGCTTTCTGACAGGCAGGCAGCAGCTAGTGAGACTGGGGGATTTCATGTCCAACAGCCACACCACCAACACTGGAGCCCCTCAGGGATGTGTCCTCTCCCCATTGCTCTTCAGCCTCTACATCAATGACTGCACCTCTACAGACCCCACTGTCAAGCTCCTGAAATTTGCAGATGACACTACAATCATCGGCCTCATCCAGGACGGTGATGAGTCTGCATGCAGAAGGGAGGTCGAGCAGCTGGCCGTCTGGTGCAGTCACAACAACCTGGAGCTGAACACGCTCGAGACAGTGGAGATGATCATGGACTTCAGGAGAAACCCATCTGCACTTCCCCCACTCAACATCATGAACAGCACTGTGACAGCAGTGGAGTCATTCCGGTTCCTGGGCACGACCATCTCTCAGGACCTGAAGTGGGACATTCACATTGACTCCACTGTTAAAAAGGCCCATCACAGGTTGCATTTCCTTCGCCAGCTGAAGAAGTTCAACCTCCCACAGGAGCTGCTCACACAGTTCTACTCAGCCGTCATTGAATCCGTCCTGTGCACTTCAATAACTGTCTGGTTCGGCTCAGCTACAAAAGCAGACATCAGAAGACTACAGAGGACGGTTCGGACTGCTGAAAAGATAATCCGCACTCCCCTACCCACAATACAAGAACTGTATATATCCAGAGTGAAGAAAAGGGCTCAGAATATCACTTTGGATCCCTCACACCGAAGCCACCTTCTCTTTGAACTTTTGCCGTCTGGCCGACGATAGAGAGCATCGAACACCAGGACAGTCAGGCACAAGAACAGTTTTTTCCCCAGGCAATTTACCGCTAAAACATTCTTCTCACTGTGCATTAAATATATGAGCAATATTATGTGCAGCACCACTGTGCAATATACTTTGCAATACTACAGATATTTATTTAACTTATTGTAAGTATCTCACACCCTACTCCATTTGATGTTAACCCAAAAGAATTCATCCTACTCAATTTGTTGTAATTTTCTATATATATATATATTTTTTTTTTCTCCTGTTTTGTGTCATGCTGTTTTGTCTTATTTGTTTTGTTCTGGACCTCTGTCACTAAAACAAATTCCTTGTACGTGCAAGCAATAAAACTCTTCTGATTCTGATTCTGAAAACTTCGGCGCATTGAGAAAACGTTCTACCTTGTTGGTGTCCAAGCGCTAGTGAAACGCTGGGATAAGTGCATTAGCGTAGCAGGGGATTATATAGAGAAATAAAGGGAGTTTTTACTCTCATAACTGTGTTCTATAATTCTTCCAAATCAAAAGTCCCGGTTTGACTTGAGCACCACCCGTATATCTACAGATGTGGCCATTAAGAATGCGAGTCTCAGGGAAAGGGATCTCGCGAGATGTCGCAACAGTGCGCGAGCCGCTGTGAATTTCTCAGGCACATGGCAGACATTACCTGTAGGGGGCAGTCGTGCTTCAATCTCAGGTATCGCATGAGTAAATGTAAGTAAATATCAACAACATTAAGGTCCCTGGAGCACGGAGTAAACCCTGGACATCAAACACAAATCCACTTCCACCTCCAGCCAGGCTGCTGAAACTGCTGCACTCTTAACAACACACATTTAGCCAGAATGCTAATCTCTCAGGCTCATTAATTATTACATAAGTCTGATAAGCAGAGGACAAACATGTTTTGCTCTTATCTCTGATGTTTCTCAGATATTCACTGAACCACCTCCTTTATCTCCTCCTGCTTCTGAGCTTAATTTATGCTCTCACTGCAAAGCACTCAACGCGGTCGCGCACCTGACCACAAGATTATCTAAACCTTTAAAGAAGAATTAAGCTAAACCAGCCCTTAAACGTTATTATAATACGTCCATCTGTTTCCTTAATGAACTATAGAAACATTATAGACTACACAACCTGGAGCAGAGACACAATAAACTCCATCACACTTTAATTCAGTTTTTTTTAAATATTCAGAAACAGAAAAAAAATCGGTTTAGAAGCTTATTATACTAGAATTTACCAAAATGTGGATTATTGTAATTAAGGATTATTTTTGTAATAAATTTGCATATTTAATTAGATATAATTAATACAGCCTATTTTTTTTAATTATTCAATTATTATTATTTTTGTTTATTTTTTACAAAAGCCCAATAAACATATTTAGAAGGGTTGACTGTGATATTTACAGTGTGTGTGTGTGTGTGTGTGTGTGTGTGTTTACTTACCCTTTACTTTGTAATATCTTTCCTTAATTATGATATGTCAGGTCTTGTTGCCCTTCAGTCTCGGAGCATTTTTGCCATTCTGCGTTTTGGGGTTTATTTTTTAAATAAACATCTACAGGGCTCAGGATTGTGTAGTACAGAGTGACATAGTCTTTTTATGAACTATAGAAACATGACCAAGCAAAAAAAAAAAAAAAAAAAAACGGGTCACATAGGCAATGAAATAGCACAGATACACATGATCATGTGTTTTGTTGTTTTTAATTGTTTCTATGACCAAATAATAATAATAATAATAATAATAATAATAATATGTTCATTTTGAGAGTTCTACATTTTTGTGACACCATTCCCATATTCCGGTAGCCGTCAAATCAAGTGTACCCTTTATAAAAGTAATAATAATGTTTGTTCTACCTGTCATATCTAAAACCCCCAAAACCCACAGTCTGAAGTCTGAACACACACCAGCAAGGCTTCCATATAAGTACATTTTGTTTTTAAAATCATTATTAACCTGTGCCGGCATGGATCTGCGCCGCTTGAGTTTTAAGGGACATTATTAAGTCATTTTTTTCATTAATCATGCACATTCTTGTCATTCAAGTGACTCACACAATGTACTTTCATCCAGGATCGCTGTCAAACAGCTACTGTATAAATAAACATGATGAAGAGCTTCTAACGCTTTCCCTTTTGTAAGAACGATCGTGTGTGAGCAAGGCGTCACTGTTCCGCCATTAGAGGACCAGCAGGCTGAGCAGACGGCTTCACCGGCGGCGACGTGACGCAGGGTCAGGGTCTAATTGCCCCCGAACGGAAACTTGTGTGATTACTCAGTCCAGGTGCAGCTGGAAGTTCAATCAGCTGCAGCACTAACCAATCCGTTCCTCTTTCTATCCGCAGGTTTCTTCAAGTAAGCTGAACTGCAAAACTTTTACTTTGCACTTTTTAAACTTTATCCTAAAGGAAGACAACGTCTCCAACTAAGTATTCCTGTGATACTTCCTGGCCCTCGCTTGCATCAGAGTGGCCTTGAGGTTTTTTTTGTTTGTTTGTTTGTTTTTTCATCCCAAAGCACAGCTCTATTAATCATGAGGTTATAGGCGTAACAATCATTACAGCAAAACAACAGAGTTACTCTAGGTCTATTTTCTCTGAACCTGAAGAGAAGAGTGTTTCTAAATTTATGAGATTTTATACACACTCTAATGTCTTTTAGATACAGCAGCAAAGCCAGGTCTCATGTCTCAAGGCAAACTGGAAATCTTCAGAAGAAAAGAAAACAATCGTTCTCTTGGCTTTTTTCCTATTGAAAAACCCAAAACATTCTTGGCCATTTTAAAAGGAACGTTGTTATTCAAGTCTTTTGGGCGTATTAGTGGGAAATTAGCTCGCATTAGATTTTATTAGCACTTACTGTATAAAGCTATTTTGACCAAGGATGCTTCTGAAACTTTAAGGGAAGTACGAGAGATCCTGTTCACTTCTCCTCTCAAGCTGCAGACCACAACAGGTTCTCTATCAAAGCCAGAAGTAAAGGTAACGGCTGGATACGTCAGAGCTCTTTAGAGTATAGGGGCTTGTACAAATACCATGCTGCTTTAGATGCACGTGATACTAGAATGAAAAGTTATATGCTACTATATGATGAAAGCCTGGTGTATCTTTATGCTCTGGCAAACAGATAACATGATATAAGAATGCATTTCACAACCCTGCAGTGAACACTGCCTAGCTAAGAGAAAAAAGTCTAGAGACAGCGGTCTATCCGTCTATTTAAACCGCGTCCATGAACGGTGCTTGGCTGCACAGACCTACAGTATTGCTTCATGCTGTAAAAAGTTATTATGTTTCTGAAGGACCACAACGTCTTGCAACATACTGTACAGTACAGTCTCACACACTAGGGGCGATTGGGAAAAGCCAGTCGGCCTACTGTACAAAGCAATGCTGTATTACTAGTTAGAAAACTCCTCAAGCATGAGGACATTCTACACACACGGACCTTAGGAAAGATTAAAAACCCTCAACCCTGAAGGTGTGATGTTGAAAGTTTTAAATTTTCTGGTAATCCCTCTAGATGAGTTAACCAAACAATTTTCCCAGTAAGTTATTCTTACAAATAGCCATTATTGGTTACTGATAATGATAGATTTCGAAGCACTCTCACTCACTCATTCTCTATAGTATTTATCCCGTGCAGGGTTGCAGGAGTCACGGAGCATATCCCATGGGGACATGGGACACAAGGCAGGATACACCCTGGATGGGGTAGCGGTCAATTGCACAACACTACAGGTTAAGGGCCAGGGGTAGCTCAGTGGTTAAGGCATTCGACTACGGTTCAGAACAACCAAGTCGTCCCTGTTGGGCTCTCGAGTAAGGCCCTTAACCTGCTCCAAATAAGGTCGTCTGGCAAATGCCTTAATGTAAATGTACTACAGGCAATTTGGAAACACCAGCCTAATCTGCATATCTTTGGATGGTGGAAGGAAACTGGAGTACCCGGAGGAAACCCACCAAACATGTGGGGTGGGGGCATACTCTACAAACTCCACACAAACAAACCTAAAGGCAGGACTTCCTTTAGGAAGGTCACAACATCGACCCTGGAGGTGAGAGGCCACGCTGCTAACCTCTCCGACACTTTGCTGTTGATTTCGAAGCAATGAAAAGAGAAAAATCACGTTCTCCGCTGCAACTCAACCTTATCCAAGGTAGCTAATGTAGCGCATAAACGCAATATGTTGAAAAGCAGATAGCTAACATTATAGTAGTGGAGGAACTGCATAAATATGTACACATGTACATGTATAAACTTAGGACTTATGAACTAAGATAAATAAAATGAATTTTTTATTGATTAATAGTTATGTATGTTACTCATTTTTGTACGAGTATTAGCGAATACCTAAAAGCTTGTTCTTGGTCAAGCAGTGACTTTGGGTGGTCCACATCTATGAAATGCCCAAGCTCGTGATTTAGCCGTGTTCTTTGTAATTAGTAAGCTACAGTAGCCCACAGGCACACATTTGAAACAGCTGGTCTCATTTTCCAGCCTGCCTCTGTGATTGTGATGCATTGTGCCATGTTGGAAGTGAAGTCCTCAGCACTCCGTCAACAGCCTCCAGCCTCATTCATTTCTCTGGCACGTTTTAAGAGTCAGACAGATTTGCTGGACGAACGAGTTCGAACAGGTGCTATTGAGTGAACTGATGGATTTATAAAGCTCCAGCTCGCTTTTCCAGCCGATTGGCGCTGCCTGGCTGGACTGCCACCATCTCGCTGGAATTACCCAATTTTTTTTCTTTTCTTTTTTTCTTTTTTTTTTTTTTACATGCAGGAAAGAGTTGGTTTCAAATGTGTGTGTCTGTCATTTTATGTTCGGAGAAGAGCAGGCAAGGGTAGATGGCGAATAAAGGAATAAATTGCCTATACGCCTTGTCAGTCTTGAGTTATGAGTTGCGGTGACATGGTTTCTGCCTTTGTTTACAGAGCTGCAGACATTTAGCCCATGGACCCCTCGGGAATCTAACACACCCCGTCATAAAAATAAATAAATAAATAAAAACTTTTGCCTTCATACATATGGGACTGGAATCACAGTGAAATAATGCTGAATAAGTCCAATGAGGTTTACAGTGGAGAAAAAGCATTAAAAGTGAAGATACAGCAAGCAATGTTTAAAAAAAAAAAGTAGAAGAAGAGAGAAAACAAAATCAAGATGACAAATGTTAGAAAAATTCTAAAAAAAAAAAAAAAATACAATAAGTTAGCAAGCATTAGAAATTGTAAGAAAAAAAGCTAGCTAGAAGACATTAAACATTATGAAATTTCCAAACCAAAGCAGGCTAGGAAAGCAAAAAATAAAAAGTTTCCAAAATAAAGCTAGCTAGGAAATACAGAACGTTTCAAAGATAAAGTAGCTGTCGATTGTTAGAAAAAATTCCGAAAGAAAGATAGCTATTAAACTTGAAAATGTGCTAAAAATACAGCTAGCTTTTAAACAATAAATACTAACACAAAGCTAACAAGTAAACGTTACAAAATGTACTGTGCTAAAGCAAAGCTAGCTATTAAACAACAAACCTGATGATTGAAACCAAAGACTTACTGTACGAAGCCTTGTTGATTGAAAAAGAAGAGTTACAAAGACTGGATTGAAATTAGAGTTACAAACTTTTATTTATTTTAAATCTTTAAGTTTATTAAATTCTTGTCATTTTTAGTCTTCCAGAGTCCTCCTAAATCTTCTGTGCATATCTTTGATTTCAATCCATAAGTGATCGTAAGTCTTCTTCAGTTAACAAGTCTTTCTAAGTCGTTGTAAGTCTTTGGTTTCGATCATCAAGTCTTTATAAGTTGTTGTGTCCAATAAACAAACCTTATGAAAACTTCTGAACACAACAACAAACAGTTGTTGCTTAAAGACCGAGACTTATGAAGACCTAAAAAGACTTGATGAGTGAAACCAAAGACTTATAAAGACTTCTTAATTGAAAAGTTTACAAAGTTACAAAGACTTGTCGATTAAGGAAGAAGACTTTGGAAGACATAAAAGACTTTTTCATCAATGTCAAGGACTCTCTAAATCTTGCAAAGTCTTTCAAAGTTTTCTATTTCAATCATAAATTCTGTGTCAGTATTTGTCTTCAGTTTCCACCAATAAATCATTGTAACTCTTTTATTTTAAGCCAGAAGTCTTTGTACGTCTTTCCCTTTATTTAAAATAAAGCTAGCAAGAAAATCATTAAAACTGCACTATAACAGAACCAGCCAATAAGCATTAGAGAACGTACGAACACAAAGCTAGCAAGTAAACTTAACAAAAGTGGCTAGTAAATAAAATTGTTCAAAAACAAAGCTAGGTAAAAAAAAATTATTTTTTTAAATTAAGTGAAAAAACTAAACAAAGTGAGTGATTAAAAAGCAAAAATAAAAAACGATCAAGGCACAGTCTTTTGTATGGAGACATTTTATAGTACTTATAAACGAACTCTGCAGACCTTAACTATATAAAACAAATTAGTAAAAAAAAAATTTATGTATTTATTTTTTTTTACTTTTGAACATGTGTATAAGAATCAGTAATGGGATGCTGATGGTTCTTCATATTCTCCCAGTCGGAGGTCTGAAATGCTGATGCGCTCACACGTACAGCTGCCGGCTCACGGATAATGTGATAAATGTTCACCCGCGCGAGAAGACGCGGAACAAGATAGATGTGAAGGCCTTTCCGGGCTGCACGCCATGTTCCACTAGGCTGTCCCTAAATACCACGCCAATTGCCCTCATGCCCGAGTTCCCCTCCCCCTCTGTCACAGAGGCTTGGGCAGTGCCACTGAGGGCAATCTGTATGGATGGCGCTTGTGTAACTATTTTACACTATTACAATACTTACACTAATTCAGTGTAATTTATGTTACAGTCTTTAGACACTAATGAGGTTTGTTTCAGACAGAAGTGAGCAGCTGACAGGTCATGGCATTTTCACACGTTAGGAATCACATGGCTGTTTTCAGACAGATTATTTAAATGTTAAAATGAATTTCATATGAGGTATTTACAATAAGGTGTTCAAGTCAAACCGGGACTTTTGGTTTGGGCTTTATTTCTCTATATAATCCCCTGCTACACTAATGCACTTATCCCAGTGTTTCACTAATGCTTGAATTCCTCAAGGTAGAACGAATTCAGCCGCCTTTACCATCGATACTCCTAACTCAAATCTAGGAACCTCTGTAGACCAACCTGGGAGCGTGGAGGCCAGTGGTGACCATTGTATTTATTCCCATTTTCACAACTGTGATAGGAAATTAGCCTGATCCGCATGTCTTTGGATTGTGAGAGGAACCCTGAGTACCAGGAGGAAACCCACCACACCTTTATACTGGGTGGGTATAAACACCATCTGACCATCTGCTGAGCACCATACCATCGTGTACATGCCCATGTCTTTCACATGTTCTTTAAAGTTTGCTTGCTTGCCCTCTATCGTTCCCTCTCTTTCTCTTAGCGTCTGTTGATTCTTTATTTTTGAATCCTCCCGTCTTTCTCTCTTATCTCTCTCTGCAGCACGGTAATGAAATCACAGTGTGTACTGTGTGAGAGGCTGAGGGCCATTAGCTCACCGAAATCAGATTACAGAGGCAGAGACAAAGGCTAATGTAACAGATGTTCGCTTACATCCCACAGCTTTACTGTCTCTCTCTCTCTCTCTCTCTCTCTCTCTCTCTCTCACACACACACACACACTTGTTAAGGAGTTAATCTGAAAGTGTGATGCTATATTAAAAAAAAAAAAAAAAAAGTAACCCAAGCAAGTGATCAGTGCTAGACGTATTAGTGCTAGACCTTGAGTTGCAAAGCCTCTGACTATAAAAGAGAACATACGCTTGGAATATTTTTTTCGAATTTTGTGAAAATACATGATGAAAGAAAGAGTTAGTTTTAAGTCTTGCTATATATTTTAAATTTTGATAACTTTTTTAGTGTGTATTTAGTGTATTTAATGACGAACACTTTCGTGCATTGATGGTCAAGTCTAGAAGTTCTTCTTCAGTTTCTTTGTTAAATATAACATAAATTTTATGCTTACAGTACATTCTCTGTAAAACAATCAAACTCCAACCAAGAGGTATATATAATAACCGATTGATGTTTTGAGCTGTACACACATACATTCCCGCTTAAACAACTCTTAAAACTACACTTTGTGACACAATAACAGTAATATTACAAACATTTTGCAGGCTGCCGTTTGAGAAACTAAATTTTTGGGAATAAATAATAACCCAGTTGTTGGGTCAAAATAACCCAACCAGGTGTTCATTTGTAAATGACCCACCACATCTCATTTGACCCAACATAGAGCAACCAAACAGCGTGTTTAAAGTCCCCGAAATAACCCAGAACTTTGACCCAGCATGAACAACCCAACAATGCGTTTACAGAAACAACCCAGCATTTTTTAGAGTGTTGTACCCAGTACATCCTCAGCGCCAGTCCCAAGCCTGGAAAAATGGATGGGTCGCAACAGGAAGTGCTTCCGGCATGAAACCTGTGCCAATATCTTGCAGATCGAATGATGTAATGTGGCGACTCTGACAAAGGGAAAAAGTCCAGGAAGTAAATTAGCTGTGACTATAGAAACAGTAATGTAGTAGCTCGCCTTCTGACCAATCAGGTTTCAGTATTGACCTTTGCTAATAAAGTTAATAATCTTCCCTGTTACCGCTAGCCAGCAAACATCTACAGAGCAGGGCTCGTTCAGGAAAATTCTATTAGTTTATCTTTCTTTTGCGCACACAGCATTTATAATATGAAGAGACATTTTTTGTGCCTTGGAGAAAGAACTCCTGAGTCACCGGCTTGTGCTGAGAACTCAGAACAGAACAGGACTGTTCAATTATGCAGACAGAAAGCAGCAATATTTCCGCTTTAAGCTGCATGTCATACTTCAGTGAAGAGTAAATTGCACATCACTGCAGCTATTATGTCTTTTATCCACCCCTACTGTCACACTAATCAGTTTCAGGCTTAGCCAAGTGAGCTTCACAGTTCCTGCATAAATGCAGTCTGTTAGCATCGCATACACATAATGTGTTTGTTTACAGACTAGCTAAAGACTTTTTTCTGCCTGTTGAGACAAGCGTGCCATAAATCAGCCTCCATCAATAAACGAGCTGACAAATATCGACTAGGAAGAGTGGTAGAGTGGGACAGAATTGAATTTCAGTCTGTGATGGAAAAATATTGAAAAATGTCCGAGGAAGTAACAGAAATTCCACTTTTAGTTCGGAGAAAACGTTTCTAAGGCAGATGCTCAGTCACATACAAACAAACCATCATGAACCACACAAAACGGAGACGCAGCCACACGGCCATGCTAATTAAACCGCTCCTATTGAATCTCGTCTTCTGTTAATTAGAGAAAACACCAGAGGATTTTTTTTCTTTAATTAGCTCCATTACCATGTTCACTACTGATACTGATACCGAGAGCAAATTGCCTGATTACAAATTACATCAAATTACATCTCAAGGACAACATGGGCAATCGAGCATAAGGGTTGGCTCATTTTGCAATGACTGGCTACGATATGTTGCTTTTTGTAAAAAAGTATTTGGATCGATAGAAACCCAATCTCCTTGAAAAGGGAAAAAGGAATTTTGTTTTTGAATTGAATTTGCCTTCCAATAGTTCCAATGTAATTACACAAACCAGTAGCATGGTCTTCAGTAAATCTCGGAAACCACACCAATCCTGTCTATCAATCAATCAATCAATCAATCAATCAATCAATCAATCAATCAATATTAACTTTGCTAACTAGCTTTTTAAAAAAAAAATTCCTGTTACAGTAGTTTTGACTCATTTTGAAAAATAATAAATAAATGCATACTGTAGATGTATCATATAAAACTTCACCATGTTAACTATAACGTGTTCCTTTTATTAAATAACAAAATGATTTTCTTTCTTTCTTTCTTTCTTTGTCTGTCAGTTAAAGTCTAGCTTTGTTGTGGATCATTTATTTATTTATTCATTTATTTATTTATTTAAGATAGCTTCTTTAGGAACATTTATTTATTTATTTAAGATAGCTTCTTTAGGAACATTTATTTATTTATTTAAGATAGCTTCTTTAGGAACATTTATTTATTTATTTATTATTTGTACTATTTCTAGCTTTGTTGTGGAACATTTTTTTATGTATTTATTTAGAAACATTTTGTTTTGAGACATTAATTAATGAATCAATCAATCAATCTATTAGAATGAAATAAATCTTTAATTAATCTATTATAATTCATTCAATTATACATAATTGCTAGCTTTGTTTAGGAACATTTACAAGTAATAAATATTTGTTGAAATTTCTTTAATATGAAGCAAAATGTTTCTGTTGCTCTATTTAATCAAAAAAAGAATGCTTAATCCGTCATCAGTAGAAATTCAAACAAACTAAACTTTTGCACTAAAGCACTTTGTACTCTGAGAGAGACACAAAACTAAAACTGCTTCCCATAATACATACTTTGTTAAAGTAGCTGGACATGATTGTATTTTTTGTTGTATTTGAAAAGAGCTTCTGTATATTAGGGTTGGAGTTTATGAAAACACTCATGGATCACTAGTCAGAGATAAATGTCACTAGTCCGCGTGTGTAATAAAATGGATTATAAATCCTTGGCTTTGTTACTGATCGTTCATCCCCAAACAGTATTACTGCTGCCTGAGTAAACAGAAATGTACTTTATTCTAGCCAAGTACATTTTACTGACATCGAAGCTGTAGATGACGCACCATTATGCTGACATGGTGGCCAGTTCAGGACTAAATTCAGGTATGTTTACGGCCAGTCATGGCAAGAAAAGCGGACTTTTTATTTAATTTTATTTATTTATTTATTTATCACATTTGGAGTCTGGGTCACAAATGTCTGTAGGGGCATTTTAATGAAGAACTACAAGGCATCATTTGTAAAAGCTGAGCCAGACAGTGTATTAGATTAGATTAGATCATAATCAATCATGAGCAGAAGCAAAGCGCCACAGGTGGAACGGCGTCAAGATTAAACAGGTAACAAGGTTCAAAACCTGAAAGGACAGAATTACACCACTGAGCTTTTGTATTACTGCATTGTATTATCAGTTCTATGGTAAAACCTCACGCTGTCACGAGCAACCAGTTTCTGTGGGTCCATGGCCACACCCTGGGGCGAGATGACAAAGCCCAGGAACGTGGTGGAGCGCTTGTGAAAAGCGCACTTCTTCAACTTACAGTACAGTCGGTGGGCGAGCAATCTCTTGAGGACCGCCCTGACGTGTTGGGTGTGTTTTTCGGTGATGCAGGAGTAAATCAGGATATCGTCTAGGTAGACGAATACCCATTGGTCCAACATGTCCCTGAGAACGTCATTAATGAAGTGCTGGAAAGAGCATCCAAAAGGAATGACGAGTTCAAAAGGGATGACCAGGCTTTCGTGATGTCCAGTTGGGGTGATAAACGCTGTCTTCCACTCATCGCCCTCTCTGATACGCACCAAGTTGTAGGCGCTCCGGAGGTCCAACTTTGTGAAAATGATGGCACCAGAGAGGGCGTCCAGGGCTGAGTTGGTAAGAGGCAGCGGGTGTTGGTTTTTTATGGTGATGTAGTTTAGCCCCCGATAGTCGACACAAGGGTGTAAGTCGCCCGAATTTTTCTTTACGAAGAAAAATCCGGGCGAGGGGGAGGGTCAGATGGTACCTTGGCGGATAGCGGATGACACATACTCCTCCATCGCCCGCGTCTCGGTGGTGGAGAGAGAATATAGACGGCCACGGGGTGGAATGGAACCTGACTGAAGTTCAATAGCCAGGTCGTAGGGGCGATGAGGAGGAAGGTGGTTGGCACGTTTCTTACAAAAGACTTCAGCCAGGTCCTGATATGCAGTGGGGATGGCGTTGGTGTCGACATCAGGGGCCTTGGAATCCCTAGAGCACGTCCCAGCTGGCGCCCATAGGCAGAATTCGAGGCAGGTCGGCCCCCATTGTAGGATACGGTTTTGAGACCAGGAGATGAGAGGGTCATGTTGAAGCCAGTCCCTCGTAGTAGGCCGTCTGGAGGGCGGCGTCGCCCCAGGTGGTCTGCACGGCGAGGGTACGGAAATCCGCAGTGTAGCGGCTCACGAACGACCCACCCTGCCGCAGATGGTACAGTTTGCTGTCGGTCTCCACCTCAGCAGCAGCAGGATGTTCAAAAGTCAATTTTAGTTGGCAGGTGAACTCTCCATACGAGTAGGCCGTGAGTGGCCCACTCGGCTGCCTGCTTGGATAGCAGTGAGACGAGAAGCACAACGCGGAGTCGGTCTGTGGAGTACCTGGTGGAATTGAACTCAAACATAAGATCCAACGCAGTTAGAAAGACACTGCACTTCCCATCAGTACCATCCCATTTATCCGGCAGGGCTATGAAAACATCAGAGGAAGGAGGGGGGCGACGGGCGTGGCAACAGCCGACTGAGCAGCCGCCCCGCGGATGGACGCGTTCTCCTGCCGTAGCTCCGCCACCTCCGCACAAAACCGAGACGTCTTGGAGGTCCTTTCGGAGAGACGTGACTTCACCATGGAGCTTATTGATCAGCTCAGCATGCTGGTCAACCACATCGCAGACGCAAGCAAACTCCGCTGGGTTTATTGCTTTGGGCTCAGTCATTCTGTCACGAGCAACCGAAGGATAAAGACAACAGCCTTAGCAGTTAGCCCGTGTAGCATGGATGGTAAACCCAAACGCGGAAGTAGCGCAAGTAGGCAGGATAACCACGCATTTAGTCTAAGAACTCTCTTACGCAAAGAGCAAGGATCTACACAAATAAACCCGCGTTCTAGCAACACACACTCAATCAAAGAAGCAACCCGAATCGGTGAGTACTCACAGAATAGTCGACCAAGCGTAGGCAAAGGCATGTGCGAACTCAATGTCTGAGCATTGTGAAGCGCCATTTTGTCTCCTTTTATGTTTCCTGGTTCGCGACCGTACTACTTCCGGGTCCTAGTGCCGGTCGTGTTACGAGTGTGCATGACACACGCTAAGGATATGGAAGACCTTATGCTTTCTCTAAGGAGATGTTTATGGAAGGAGTCTCCAGTGTCACTGCTTTGTAACATTATATTTATTCCAAAACCTGGGGGGGGGGTCTTTCTTTCTTTCTTTCTTTGTTAGTTAGTTTGTTTATTTATTCTAATGTAGCTTTGTTGTAGGGCATTTATTTATTTATTTATTTATTTAAGCTAGCTTCTTTAGGAACATTTATTTATTTAATAATTTATTTATTTGTTTGTTTGTTTGTTTACTTATTTATTTATATTATTAGCTCCAGCTTTGTTGTGGAACTCTTATTTATTTATTTTTTTACTTATTTATTAATGTAATTAATTAGGAGCATTTAGATTTTAGACATGAATTATTTAATTATAATAGAATTTGTTAATTTATTAATTAATTATATTATAATGGATAAAGCTACAATGAATCTGTCATAATTAATTAAATTGTACATAATTGCTAGCTTTGTTCAGGAATAATTTCTAACGTAAGGGATGATCTTCCCAAGGAAGAATAAAGCACTTTCGGTCATCCTGTTGTTGAAAAAATAATCCACTACCAGGCGGTGACAGTAATTTTGCCTCACAGGGTTCATCTTACTGTTGATTATTTTAATCTCTCATTATATTTTATTCCCTAACCGTAACATTTGCAGGCCTTGCAGAGATAAAGAGTGCGTGAATGGAATTTAAGGATTTTAAGGTTGATACAGTATAACCACACATGAGCATAAAGAAGCGGAAGCCTTTATGATGTTTTCCACTTGACTGCTGTAAGATCACATGATCTGAGCCGTCCCGCTTTTCATCCCAGGTCTTCATAAAGTCTAACATTTTTTTGTTTATTCCTCTGCCAGATACTCACTCACTCACTCTCTCACTCACTCATTCATCTATACCACTTTATTCTGTGTACACGGTCACAGGGGCCAGGAGTCCATCCCAGAAGACTTACTGAATGAGACGGTTTACCCCCGGGATGGAGTGCTAATCTATCACATGCTCATTCACACAATACGGGCAGTTCGGGAACGGCAGTTAGACTAACCTGTGCGTCTTTGGACTGTCGCACTGAAACTGAAGCACCCAGAAAAAACCCCTGTAAGCACGGTGAGAACATGCAAACTCCATGCACACAGATCCTTAGGTGGGAATCGAACCTGGACCTTGGAGGTGCAAGGTGACAGCGGTAATCCCTACGCCACTGTGCGGCCACTGCTAGATACTGTACGTTGCAAATTACAATATAACTCATCATTACAACTATGATGAGCTGTGCTGATCTGAATGAATCTGAATGAAAATGCAACGATTAATTAAGCTCGAGAGACGAATCTCCCATGATGCATCACAAGCATGGCTGGAGCAGGGGCGGGGGTGGCTTGAAGCACGGGAGTCCCATGATGTAGAACGCTCAGTCCGATTCAATTAACATTTAAATAAAACGAGAGACACATGGACTGAGTAAAAGAGTCCAAAAAGACAGCTTTGCAGTGATGTATATTAATTCTGAAAACGGCCGATGGCCATCGTTCCTAGCTAATAGCTAATTTTTCAGAGGAAGGTGGACTGTTAGCTTGGGAAACTTTGTCATCTTGCCCATTTGCATGTATCTGTAATGATTCTGCTGAAATGAAAAGCTTTTATGGCATGTGCGCTATAATCATAGAGCGTAATACGCTGAACGGAACGTCTAGTATTATTAAACTGTCTATAATATGAAAGATTTCAAAGACTTGTCCTTAGCCTCCCTAGCGCCCACATATATTCAGCGTGGTGCTGACAATAATGCTAACACATTTTGGTTACAATAGTAATCATTTAATTAAATAATTATATTCCCTGTGCTGGAAACGTTTTTTTTTTTTGGGTTACAGCCTTGAGGTTCAGTAATCAGCCTGAATTATGCATGCGGTGGAAACACTTTCCTCAGACGCAGCGAGTCCGCTAACCCTGAGTCACTCTCTCTCTAACCGTGTGTGCCGTGACCCCACTGAGGCTCTTTCAGCACTCAATCACAGCTCTCGGCCTCAGCTCTCGACAGGCAAACTGCTCGCGATTGAGCTGAGATAGCAATCTGCAGCGGCTCAGAATGCTGCCTCAAGGCCTGTGCGGAGAACAGGGCAGGAAAGATTACTCACTCCGGGGCTCGTGCTGTTGAGCTGGAGGAGCTTGATCTCCCACTCCCACGTGGGTGTGCCGCTAGTCACAGCACGAGACACAAGAATACGGAAAGTTACTCCTAAATACATTATGTCTCACTTAGAAAGTAGAAAGTTGATCTGAAATAGTCACAGCAACGGCGCTTGCGTTGGCGCCAAGATGATGTTATTTCTCAGAACCTGTCTATTTAAATTCCATCCTTTATCTATATACTGTAAATAAAAAAAAGGTATGGTCTGGACATTACCAAAACTCAGCCTTTCAATGATATCTTTATGTTTCATACATGGGGGACCAGAAACCAGCCTCAGAAAAAAACAATCTGTATGTCTGTCCGGCCAGATTTTTTTTTCCGCAGCATCACGCAAAACTGTCTGGACCGAACTGAATGGGTTCTTTTTATCTACAAGTTTAACCTGCATCATGCTGAGTAAAAGTGATGTTATGAACAGTTATGTCCCAGGTTTTACTTCTACTACTTTATAAGCTTCTAACGTGCTACTGGCTCAATGTAAACAAACACATGCACCAATAGATATTCATTAGAAAAGCTAAACTTAATATTTTTACTGGGATTAGTTCACTGAAATAACAGCGCTGAAGTGGTATAAGTGAATTTTAACACGCTGGAGTTGACTTCGTCTTTATTACTGAACAGGGAGTGTATTTGCCCCCTAGTGGAATAACAAAGACTCTCTCTTAGTCACTCATTCATTCTCTGTACTGCTCATCCAGTACAGGGTCATGGAGGACCTCAGGCCTATCCCAGGGGACTTGCATGACTAGATGGGGTGCCAAACTCCCCAAAAAACCAAGCCGCACTTAAACTGTTCGGAACGGGCAGATCCGTAGGCTGCTACTACGCGGAGTTCTGAACAGGCAAAGGCGCGGCCTTTTATACACTGGGTTGCCAGGCAACGCCGCCATCAGGCAATCAGCCTTAACGAGCCGCACCTGGCAGCGTGTTTATTTAAGGGTCCTGAGACCTCGGCACTTCGTGTGATCATTTAGGTAGTAAAGGTATCAGGGAGAAAGAAAGAAAGAAAGAAAGAAAGAGCGCCCCAGTCTCTGCCTCCGTAAGATGCCGGCGAAAGCAAAAGATAGAGAAAGAGAAAGTTCAGCGTGCGCGCTCAGTTTAAGTTAAAACTCTCCCTCTCCTCGGTAAGGGCGAACGCCCCGAGGGGATCTTTAGTTTTGTTTTGTTTTCCAGAGCCCCGTCCGTTCTCGCGTAGATGGCGGAGCTCTGTTTACTTTGTGTTTTCAGTTTTCATTTGTTTCCTTTTAGGTTTCTTAATTAATAATCCCACGCCATCTCCAAACGAGAAGGTCTTCCCGTGCGTATCATAAGCACTCTCACACACTCCTATTTCGTTGACCCCCTCTAAAGCCCTGCGTCAGGGCTCTTATCCTTAAAAAACATCTCATGGTGCGGCGCTCCGTACCACGCCACGTAACAGGAATAAGTTGTGCACGAGGAATCTTTTTCATACAGTGAACAGGCCACCACATCGAGCAGTGTAATCAAATATCAAGCGAATCCTTAGTGTGTGTGTGTGTGTGTGACTTTTTTTTTCTGGCCTGGCTGTGTATAAACAATCATATAAACAATCTTATGAGTATACAGAGTTTATTCTCATTATACACTTTTTTTTTCCACATTTAAAACATTTTAACAAAGGTGATGCATTAAAAATAAAAGATCCATTGTTAATGTATTTGAGTGAACAGAGCAGCTTTAACTGGTGTATGAAATAATACATACAGACAAATGCTAATGAAGACATCCCATAATTTAACTATGGTGCTTATGAAAAGAGACAGATTAAAGTGTCATGTGACTCCTGTTCAAAGCTTTTGTGGCTTTGTGTGTGTGTGTGTGTGTGTGTGTGCGTGTGTGTGTGTGTGTGTGTGTGTGTGTGTGTGTGTACAATGTCATAATGTGCCGGTGGGGAGGTGGGAAGCTTTGGATCTGCCGGTCTCCTGCCGAACGAGGATGCACACTCCATTACACATCGCTGTGTCAGTGTAGGTGTGTGTGTGTGTGTGTGTGTGTGTGTGTGGAGAATGATAAAGCACAGCAGGAACCAGATGACCATGCAGGACTTGTGACAGCAACAAATGGGGATCAGACAGTAACCAGAAGGGATTTAGACAACACTATGAAATCTGCTTAGCTTGCCTCATGACATTGTGTAGAGAGCAGACAGGAAGTGGCCGAAGAGTACAAAGGAAATTCAGCAGGATGTAGGGTCAAGAGTAATTAAATATTAATCCCAATGGTAATTATATTGTATCATGTAATAACATTAATCCAAAGGAGATTAAAAAAGCAGGTTGAGCAGATACTTAGCCATTTTTAAATCCAGACGGTAGCTTAGGTTTCTGATATGACTCTAGTTACTATTTATAACACCTTTATGACAGTCTAACAATATTGTCTTTAATGATATTGTAATGACAGCCTTATGTGCACTTCGTCTCTCGATATTTCGGTTAGTATTAATATTGTGTAAATAAACTGCCAATGATGCTCTAATGATATCGTGATTATGGCATAATGATCATTTTGTATACTCTTTCTTAGTATTATTACATGTTTATGAATGATGGCTTAATAATAGCAAAATGACAGTCATGTACATATTCTCTGTCCTTTATTTAGGTTTATCGTGCGGTATGTGGCAAAATATACAGTACTGAAACTCGCGTATCTCAGACGCCCATTTGCGTGTGTCGATGGGACAAAGAAGAAGAAGAAGAAGTTGTGTTGTGCAGTTGTTGTTGAAAATCGGGTCCCTAGACAGAGGATAAAGTATTCATATTTGTGCATTATCTCCGCTTATACGTGATGAGTGGTGAATCAGGACCGAGTTTGAGAAGGGTGGCAGAACAATCCCCTCCCGTACAGATGACAACAAGGTGATATTGTTCGTTATGACTATTTCCTCTGACCTCTCAGTTAGTGTTTATAAGAAACCCGTCACCGTATCTTAATCATAGCTCAAATGACAGTCATGTTAATATTCTCTCTATTAATTAGTGTTATTAGAAACTTATGTAAATAAAAACCTACAGAGACACTGTGATGAAATCTTATGGATAACATAATGACAGTCATGTAAATATATATATATATATTTGCATATTCCTTAAAAGTTATAAGATGTTTATATTTATTTAATAAGATAACGGTGTCTTATAGTGCAATGACAGTTATGTGTATTTGTCAATCCATTAATTAGTCTCTATAACATGTTTATGAAATCTTAATCTTCTTAATAATACTTTGAAAGGCTATGTGTATTTGTCAATTTATTAATTAGGACTGTTTATAAAAATCCTATGATGTTGTTTGTTTAATTAGTATCTTGACATAAAACCCCACAACACTCCACAGACACAGTATAATGAGATTTTAATTATACCATAATGACACGTCTTCATCTGGTTATCATCTATAAGATGTTTATAAAAAACTACGACACTATATCCAGATATTCCAGAATCATTTGTTTTGACACAGCATGAGCTTCCATCGCTTCACAAGGTGTTTATGTCAACATGAGAAGTGACAGCACTGTTTTTTATGGAGGTTGTTCACATATGTTCATATCAATGCTATGTACGTGTTACAGTATGCATGCTCATGAACGCTGAACTTAAGCCTAGTGTTAAAGTCGAACATAACATTGGTATACGGTAAATCACAAGAACCCAGTCACAGTAGGTCTCATCAGTGTTTTTTTTTTTTTTTCCCCATGATGGTCCTAGAAAAGAAAGAAGTGTTTATGGAGTTATTTTAAAACCCAAAAGTGGGAGGATACGTGCCGTCTCTCGAGCCGTGTGTTGTTATGAGCAATTTAACCTTTTCGCCTACGTGCTGAGCGAATATCTGGAAAAAGAAAAAACTCAGCATCACGCCCACGATCAGAGATTCAGTACATCATGTTTCATCTCGAATGTGTCGATTTTAAGTGGTTTATGATCATACTATAACTGTCACTTTATTCATGCCGGTCAAATATACTTTGAATAGATTAATTTATTTACTTTTACATACCACAGTCGAAGTCTTATGATAAATGAATAAAAACTGAATAAAACTGTTGTTATTTAGGAAAAACATATAAATGGCGATTCTAATCTGTTTCAGGAAAGTGGTTAAGGTTAATCTTTTCCACCATGAGAGTCGGTTTTTATTAGATTCAAGATAGAGAAAAAGAGAGAGAGAGAGGTCTAGTGAGGAAACAGCATACGGTAAGTACAGTTTATAGCTACTATGGATGCTCCTTGAAATGACTTTGAGTTCACTTGTGGTGCTGGTTAAACTTCAGGCAGATATTAGAGTACAGTTAAACCTTGGAATGCACGACAAATTTGTTATGGAAGCATGCTTGTATATCAAATGACTTGTATCAAATCACTTGTATATTAAAGCAAATTTCCACATAAGAAATAATAGAAACTCAGATGATATGTTCCACAACCCAAAAAGATTCATATTAAAACAATACAATAAACAAAATACAATAATTATTGTGAAACAAAGAACATTTTGGACAAGTTCATATATATATATATATATATATATATATATATATATATATATATATATATATATATATATATAGAGAGAGAGAGAGAGAGAGAGAGAGAGAGAGATAGATAGATAAAAAAAACTGGCATTCATTGAAAATGTTGGAAAATAGCTGTGGTACAATAGGAATAAAACACAAGAGATGATGTCATAGGAATATAATACCAAAATGCCTGCAAATGTTATTCAACTCTTTACATATAATTTATTTTCTGATCCTTAGTCACTTAGCCTTTATTCACATTACCAGCCACATTGTTCATTTCCAATTTTTTGTTCAGATTGGATTTGCATTTCATTACGGTTCAAATAAAAAATTATAGGTGACTTTTATCTCACTATAGGGGCTAGAGCGGGGTTCTAGAGGGGGGCACGGGGTGGCATTGGCGCCCCTTGAAATATGATAGGTCCCCCCTTTGGTGCCTCCCAAGATTATTTATCTGGTGTGCTGTCAACCTGACAATGGCAAATGTCATTGGATCAGAGCACTGTCAATCACTTATTCGGTCAGAGCACTGTCAATCAATCATTGGCTCAGACTGCAATCAGTCCCTCATTGGCTTATAGTGCCTGTTAACCACTCATTGGCTTAGAGAGAGACGTCACTTACAGTACTCATTGGTTTAGAAAGCGGTCAATCACTTATTAGCTCTTATAAGACTGACTGGCAGACTCCTGAATAGAGATGATTTAGAAACGGTGTTCACTACCACATAAATAAATAGATAAATGCTACTTTATCAGTTGTTTATTCGTGAATAAATGTACAAAAATAAAATATTATGCATAAAAAGAGATGCATTACTTGCTAATAGTTACCGCATTCCATAGCCTGTATACAGTAGGTTGGGATCCTGGAAATGTAGCCTAATAGTGGAGATGTGGGCAGATCTCCAGACGGTGTCATAGTCCCCTGGTAACGGTGTACATACTTTCCCAATGACAGAAATAAAACGACAAGCCAGTCTATAGTTTTACTCAAGATTCGCCACCAAAATCACTTTCTGACCACTTTAAAATGCTTTTGAATAAATACAGGTCAAATCGCACCCAGAAGATAATCAATGTACACACATTTGTAGTAGTCACATGGGACAAAACAAGTAAATTACTGCGTGCTCTGGATTTTACAATTTTTAGGCAAAAATTATGTGGGTGTTTGTACTGCTCAGAAACATTAAAATGGGTCAAAAATGGACCTGACCTGTTTGTAAGGGTTAAGGATGGTCAATGAGAAAATGATGTCAAAGATATCCAAGAAATATCAGATATCCCATCCTGGTACACACTGCAAGGACTGGGTTAGATTTAAGAAAGAATCTTTTTTTATTATTCAAATTTTATTCGTCACGGACACAAGCGTGCAGGTTAAATGCTTAATACGACCGTCTCTTAAAAATAAACAAAAATTATACCAAAATTAAAAAGGAAAGAATCACATTAAAAATGTAAATTTTATACTGAACTAAAGATGAAATTTGTAATAAAATAAAATACATTTTCCAATTAAAATTTTTTAATATAAATTTAAATGACAGTGTATGTACAGTAAACGAAATTTACAAAATGAAAATGTAAAATATGAAAACAGGAACGGTAAGGAAATATTTACATATAAAGAGCCCTGACTGTTTTTTTTTTTTTTTTTAGAATTGATTTTCTTATACATATTTACAATCTTATACATATTTACAATGTCAAGTGCTTTCCCCCCCCCCCCCCCCCCCCACAGTCTTCATTCATGGAAACACCACCTTTATATTTCTTTTACTGTCGAGCGCCGACATCCTCAATCAACGGTCACCTTCGAGCTCCTGTCATGTCCTGGAGTTTGTGAAAAAGCACACACTGGTGTCTTCATCAGTAGGAGCAGCTCAGGGTCGCTCCTTTGAGCTTCCTGCTCCCTGATGCTTTTTAAAAAAAATGATTATTATTCTCCTTTTCTTTTCATATTCGCATCGCTGTGTCACTCACGATGATGGATCGGCGACATTTGATGACATTTAGCGCACAATTGAAGTCTGCGCTCCGCCGCCGAGCTCGAGACGAGTCCATTCAGCGTCGCTCCTGACGGATTTGCACATGAAACAAAGAAGGGAAACGGTTATTGAGATTTCTCAAAGTTTTTCTTTGTTCTTAGATTGTTTTGTCGTTTTTTAAATATTTGCTTTCCCAGGGGAGAGACTGAAGTTCGGTCTTGGGAAACTTTTAGTCCCAGTGCTATTCTGACTTTAAATATAATATTATAATTCGAGGTTTGACCCAATCCTCTAGGACGCATTAGACGCCACTGTTTCCCCCTGCCAATGACGTATCTGTGAATATTATTTCCACTTTTATATCTTTTTTTTTTTTTTTTTTTTTAGGAAATCCCAGCTGACCCTCTGTAAGCACTTCTGTAAGTGGTAACTCTCTTTCTCCCAATTACTGAGCTTTTTCAATTACCTTTCTAAAAATCAAGGCAGTTTCCAAAGATTTGTTTGTCTAGACCGAGCGCTCAAGGGTGCTAAAGGAACGTGTCAGCGGGTTTCAAACTTCCTCCTCTGTCCAGGCTCAAATTGGTTTCAGTCGCGGTGGATGGCGCGGTATTGGGCTGTTTGTTTCCCTTTTCTGCTTAGGAAAGTTGTTTTTCGCTTCCTGCGGCTATTTGCTAGCTGTAATTAAGGAGCTTTAGCAAAGATCGGTTAAGTGGAACACCTTTTCAGTCAAAAATCCAGTTGCTATTAATCTCTCTCTCTCTCTCTCTCTCTCTCTCTCTCTCTCTTCCCCAAACTAATCCACAGCTCAGGGCTATCTTGTCTGGGTGACCTTGTTCAAAGCCAGTAAACAGGCTTTAAATGGATTTTCGCTCTCACAGCACAGATATGTTTTATTTCCTACAATTTCACTAAGGCAATAGTTTCTATTAAAAAAAAAAAAAAAAAAAGCGAAAACGAACAAGACGGGTGAAACTTTATGATGAATCTTGCACGATTGGCTCGTTTTTCTCCTTCTGCTGTTAATCCTGCCGTTTTAATGAACTTTCTTGTTTCTTGCATCATCCCCAGCATTTTAAATCCAGAATTATTGTTTTCTTTTTTTTAATATAGCATAGCCATTCATGTAAACTAATATGAACGGATTACACTAGAATAGATTTATCTGCATATTTGTGCTCGGTCGTGTTTACTGCTCATTTTTCCCAGAAACAATTTTCAATTGTAAGCCTTTATTAAAGGTTAAATCACTTTTATTGTGAAGTGGTTGGCGTAGTTACTTCCAATTGTGTAAGAAAACCCAGCTTTCTTTTGAGACCTGTACTGTAGACGAGTTCGGTCCTCTTCATGTTCAGTGTTGAGGAGCTGGACCTCAAAAAGAACCTCAGATCTCAGCTTTGCAACATGATAGACTGAAACTAAGTGCACGCTTGATGAGCAAGTCCTGATGAGTAAATGGTGTGAATTTGGGGAAGAGTTCAATTTTCACTCTAAAAATCGTTTTTTTTTTTTTTTGTTATTTTTTTTTTTAATGACAAATTAAACAAACTCTAAATCAAATTTTCCCCCCAAATTCACAGTACAAGCTACTGAAGCACAGAAACGTCCAGAAATGCCCTTTCTCTCCCTCTATCACGCTCCAAAGCCGCGATCTGAGACTCATTTCACAGCCACGCACTGTGAAATCACACACGGTCGTCACCTAAACCACGTCATTTGTTTTTCTGCATCTTGCAGTGGAAGTATGCAAGACCAGCGGGTTACTCGGGCCACTGCAGCTCGAAACCATTCAGTGCTTTATGGCTCAACAGTAGGTTTATATAATCATAGGAAAATCTGAGTCATGGTGTCAGTGCAGCGTGGATAAGATAGAGGTGATGTGGTCGTATCCGCTGGTTACTAGATTGTAAAAAATCTGCAATAAGGTCAAGCAAGAAGACACAATCCTGATCAGCAGCCTGTAGTGGTTCATTTACCCACTTTAACCAGCGCCGTCTCTGTGTCCTGATGAAGCCTAAATCCTGACTGAACTCGGATCCAGGAGATTATTAATTCAACTGCGTCCTGATGAACAAGCTGATGGGAACCTATGATTGATGCAGACACATTTTTTTCCTCACTGTGATTTTAGGGTCATGTGACTGATTAGGGTTAATTCTGCCCGGAAATGCAAAAATGACATGTAAAACACCTCTGTGTGAGACTGGTAAGCTCTTCTTGTTCGCATAATAATCATAATAAACTCGAGTACTGTTATGGTGCATGATGCTGTATAAAATCTCACCAAGGACACCTGATAATCCTGATTTAAAGCATTTAGAGTTGTGTGTCTGTGTGTCTGCACAATCATTTATAGAATCCATATCCTGCATTGAATGTTCTCTCTCACATACTGTAACACATTATTATTATTTACAACAAATAAAAAAATAAAAAAAAGTGGAATTTCATCTCTTTCTATGTAAAGTGTGTTTCTTCCCCTTCTTCGGTTCCGGTTTTATTTTTCTTTCTTTCTCGAATTCTCGAAGCTGCAATACCCTCACTGTTAGTATTAATACCTATTCAATCTGATTTTAATCCTAGTCTGAGCACAGGGAGCCGGCGCTTTGGCATCTGTGCATTGTGGGAGATAAATGGATTTTCTTACACAATCCTGCACACACATACCCACCGCCTACTGTGATATTCTCAGCCTCGTATGGAGGAAGCGCCACCCGGCTTACGCTCAGCACTGAAATCACATTGTGTACACAGAGAGAAATATTAAAAAACCTCTCTGTGCACAAAAGTTTTGTGACCATCTTTTTTTTTTTTTTTGCCTCAACACTTTTGAATCAGTCGCTCTTTCCTTTTCCAAGAAAAACGTGTCGTGATCGGTGTGTTTTCTCACCCTGGCTTGTGATGTACTGGGTGCAAACGTTACATGAAATTAGAAGGTGCTATATTTGTAGAGTCTTGACAATATTGTTAGAAATGAATAATACATTTGCTTGTGGTTGCCGTGGCAGCTGTTTGTAACCGCCGGTGGTCAACATGTGCAGATTGTGGAGCCAAATTAGATATCGATTTGACTTGCATCATGTTTGTTTTTCATAGTTTTCTTATTCTCGTCAGGTTCGTCGAGCTCCTCGAAATGCCTGAGAAAAGCTGAACGCGACGCTTCTGTGATTATTTAAATATAAAATTTTACTTTAATTGATGTGTCCTGCATTTGCACCTATAATAATACGTCCCTGAAATATATTGTTTTTATAGGATTATATAGGGATTATATATTTTTTTCTTGTAAACTTGTTTATTTACATATTTACGTATCTATTTAGTTGGTTATTCGTCTCTGTTTATTTATGGTTTTTCTATTATTTTTGGTCTCGTCTGTATATTTGTTTATTCGTATAGCTGTTGATTAATTTATTGGTTTACTCATTTATTTACCATTATTTATTGTTGTTGTAATGCTTACTGTATTTATTAATATTTAGTTGTTTATTTGTTAGTTCATCTGGCTTGTGCATTTGTTTCTTTAATTGATTTATTGATTTGTTTTTGTCTTTTTTATTTATTGCTTCTTCTTTGCCTGTGTTTATTTGTTCCATTGTTCATATGTCTATTTATTTGTTTATTTATTCATATTTCTTTGTTTGTTTGTTTGTTTGTTTGGCTAGTTATTACTTAAGTTAGTTATTCATTCATTTAGTCTTTCAGTCGGTCATTCAAATGTAATTTTTTCTTTTCTTTTTCTTTTCTTCTTCTTCTTATATAAATTTTTTATTATTTGCTTCTACCTGCCATTTTTCCCCGTCCCAGGCTGCTCACTCAAAGTCGTGAATATTTCGAAATAAAAATAGTCTTTCTGGCAATCAGCCGTGCTTGGCCCGGAGGTGCGATGGGAAGATGGTAATAAAGACGGAGCAAAAGCGTTTCAATCAACGAACGTGCGACGGATATTACAGCAGACGCCTAAGAAGGACTGCAAGATTTATAGAAAGGGACAGAGGATGGAAGAAGAAGAGAGGAGAGACAAATGCTGCCACTTACAGTATGTATTATACAGTGCATACGTATTATATGAAGCAACGTGTATGTTATAAATATAGAAACTAAATTAAAGTGTATATAAACCGACTGTAGCAGAATCAACGCTTTGACATGTTCGGGATGAACGACTGCAGTGACTCAGACTGCACATGCACCAAATACATCTACGGGATGTTACGTGAGGCTCGTTTCCAAGTGGCTAATTGGGGTCTGGGTTTTGTTCGAGTCAGCATTTTTAGCTTAGACACTTTCAAAAGTATTTGTCTTTCACCATGGTGATGTGAGCAAGTACTTGATTTCAGCTGGAGCATTAACACACACACACACACACACACACACACACACACACACACACACACACACACACACACACACACACACTTTGAGGGGGAAAAAAAAGGTGTGAGACCTTTGTTAACTTTTTTTGTTCAAAATATTTTTGTTAAAATATTGGACCTTTAAAGAATGACACTTTTATTGTGGGGTGTCAGTTTCAGGTATTACATACAGAAGAACAGCAACAGTCTCAGTTTCTGTCCCTTTTAAAGATAAAGACAAACAAATCATTTTGTCATGTTACTGGGGGACTGCAAATGTAAAATTAGTTATATATTTTCTCACATCTAGTAGTCCTAAGTAAGACACCCTCCCAGTCAGTCCTCTACCTCGATCACCATCTGGGCACCATTGAGGTTAATTAACCCTCATCTTCACATGGGGAAAAAAAACGCAACGTGCATTTAAACAAGTAATAGAAAAGCAATCACACAAGCGTTAATATAATTCTAAACGCTGCCTTTTTGTCCCCATTCGCATCTCATACAAATCTTAGTAAGTCTTAGTAGTCTAACTTAGTAATATTTCTCTCCCATAGATATCTCCTTTTTTCTATCCAAAAAACTCATTAAAGAGCATCCTGTACATGTTCAATATGAAACAGATTTCAATTGCTGTTTTCTGTTTTCATCATCTATACATAACTAATGTTATTACATGTCTATTACATATCTATTATCTGTCTGTATGTTATTACACTGACTAACTAATGCTTAACTAACATCAAATGCTAGTTACATTTCAGTGTACACGTTCGAGCTAGGTGCTTTCATAACATTATGTGCTTCATCTGGTGTTAATTCACTACAAATATATAATGGTGTCTTAACCATAGTTTTATATGAGCTTTAGATGGTGTTGGTTTTTTGGGTTAGCTGTTAGTTTTGTTAGCTATTATTATACCAATAACATGTCACGTGCTTCTGATATGTTGTAACTGTAAGTACTTAAGTAACAGTAACTGTCACCTTAAAGTTCCACCAACTTAAAATCTTCCAGACTAGTGATTTTGTGTCTGACGTCATCGGGGCAATAGGGCACTGGTGGCTCAGTGGGAGGTGTTTCAACTGCCATGTGAAAGGCCCGGGTTCGATTCCCAACAACTGAATGAAGTGTCTGTCCCAAGCCCAGAGAATCTGGCGTAAAACCTGTGCCAAGCTTGTGTGCGGACTGATAAAATTGGAAACATCATTAATTGTTAGCTATTATTATGCCAGTAACGTGTCACATGTTTCTCATGTGTTGTCATAAATAACATAGACATAATCATGGCTGTCATCTCATCTGTTAAATTCAGGTGATTACGGAAGAAAGTGGGACCGCAATGTCCTGAGTATTGTTTCTCCTGTTTTTCAAAACGGCATTTCCTCAAGATCATTAATCTGAAAGAGCTACTCAAAAACCTGCTAGTTAACTACTGGAATTAAGCAACTAGACTAGAAAAGGTTGAGCTATATTCTTTGGGGTCACGCAGCCCAGTGCAAGTGGATTACAGGGTTACTCTAAAGCTGTGAACGTCATAATCGAAATGCCAGTCAGAGGTGGTGTTGGCGAGACTTACTCAGCACCTTCTATTTATGAACTACAGCAACAGGCTACTACAGGATACATCTTTCACTACACAATAGCAAATGTGCCCTTTCAAGGCCTGCATGAACATCGTGTAGCATAAAAGCGCTTTAAATGTAATTTGTGTCCTACTTTCAATGGTAACTCCTGGCCTTCACAGTCCTGAGTTGAACTACAGAGGTTCCTAGACGGATGGATTTTCTAATAGGGCAGACAGACACTGTTAGCTTGGCGAATTAGAGCTCCGCCGTGTGGGACTGCTTTCGTCGCCGAGCTTCTTCAGACGGACAGATTCATCTCTCAGCAGGGGCGCCGTTAATTACCTTTTGTCACAAGTGATTTAGCGATTTTGGCTCTCTGTGGGCGTGAAGACTGTGTAAAGACTAACAGGGAACTCCGACCTCGCTGACTTGTATGTCCATCATCCTTCCATGAAACAAATAACACAAGTCAAGCTTCTCATGGACTATCAATTTTTTTTTTTTTCATTCATTTGATTTAAATTGTAAAGTTCCAGGGACAAGGCTTCACGCTGACTTGTGAATCTAAATAACATTAAATAATGTTATTTAAGCATTAGTTAAAAAAAAAAAAGAAATATAAGTATTAGTTTAAAAAAAAGCTGCAACCATGATCAGAAAAAAAAATGTTGGTCTGGAATGCACTATCAAAACCTATCGTGGGTCAACAAGGGTTAACATTTGTAAAGACATCCTTTTCACATCCATCCATCCATCCATCCATCCATCCATCCACCCATCATACCACTTTTTTATCCTGTGTCAGATTGAAGGGACCTTAGGGAACTCAAGGCACGGCGGACACCATGCACGGGATGCCAACTCATCCCAGGGAACAAGCACACAGGCAAATTGGAAAAGGCGAGAGTCAAACCCACAACCTCCTGGAAGTGTAAGACTGTGCCACCATGCCACCATATTTTCATATTCCGTAGTCACCTCTATAGACATGCAAACATTTTCAAGATAATAATTTACAAGTAGTAAAATGGCTTCATCTACTATATGTAATACACTTGTTCTGAATAAGCAGCTTAAGCTAACACAGTTAAACCCCAGATTGCGAGCATAATTTGTTCCGGAAGCATGCTTGTAATCCAAAACACTCATAAATCAAAGCGAATCCCCCCCCCCATAAGAAATAAAGGAAACTCAGTTGTTTCGTTCCACAGCCCAAAAATATTAATATGTAAAAATAATTAATACAAAATATAAAGTAAAAATACAACACATTAACCTGAACTTTACTTTTGAAATGAATCGTGGCTGGTGTGAGGGAGAAGAGAGAGAGGAGTGAATAAAGGCATAAAAGCGATTGACATTTACAGAGGACTTCAAGCAAAGTACGGTGATGAGACTCTTAGCCGACAGCAAAATATTTGGATGATGCAAACGGTATAAAGAAGGTCGTACGCCCATGAATGACGATCCTGGTTGAGGTGGCTCAGAGCCCACTGTATTTGTTCCCGTGAACATTCAGCGAGTGGAACTCCTGACCCTTGAAAAATCAACATATAATTTGTCGCCAACTTGCTGAAGAGAGACATCTGTCTGTTTCTATCTTGATGGTGTCCAAGCACTACACTGTAAACCCTAATTCTCAAAGTAATTAAACACATTGAGTACTGTTAACTTAAATAATTACAATTAGTTCAAATTAATAGACCTTGATGAGTATTTAGAACTTTTAGGTATTTATGAGTTTGTAGAAATGACACTTTTCAAGTTAGCTGCACAAACTTGATATTTTAAGTAACTGTAAGTACTTAAGTAACTGTAACTGTCACCTTAAAGCTACACCAGCTTAAAATCTTTCAGACTAGCGATTTTGTGTCTGACATCATCAGGGCAACAGGACACTGGTGGCTCAGTGGGAGGTGTTTCGTCTGCCATGCAAAAGGTCCAGGTTCGAGTCCTAACAACTGGATGAAGTGCCTGACCCAAGCCCAGATAAAATGGGAGGGTTGCTTCAGGAAGTGCATCTGGTGTAGAACTTGTGCCAAGCTTGTGTGTGGAGCGGATTGTCTGCTGTGGCGACACATTGCTGGGAGCAGCCGAAAGACCAACAACAATTTATTTGATTTGCAACAACAACAACAACAACAACAACAACAACAAAAATGCTATTAAATAGTATGAGTTCGGCTACTCAATAATGCAAGTAAAGAACGATTAATATGAATGAGTACAACAAACTCAAAAACTGATAAAGTTCTGTTTACTTAAAATTGGAAACATCATTACTTAAAGTAAAAATTATGTAAGTGATTACCTCAAATTTTTTTGGTTTTGCCAACTTATTCGGGTTTACAGTGTAGTGATACACTCGGATAAGTGCATTAGTGTAGCAGGGGATTATATAGAGAACTAAAGGGAGATTTTACTTTCAGGACTGTGTTCTGTTATTCTGCACAGTTAAAAGTGAACTTATACTGGGCATAACAAGTGCTTCAAGTTTAGCATGGTCACACCACACCTCCAGGGTAATGGAGATGTGACGCCCAGCCCAATACAAGCAATTTCATATTTGCCCTAATTGTCATTGGAATGCTTCTGTTAGTTTGTTTAGCACATTTTTTATTTACACTCTAAAAACTGCTGGGTTAAAAAACAACCCAACCATAATTGGACAGAACGCGTGTTGGGTTGTACCATCTAACCCAGATTTCTGGGTTGTTCATTCTGGGTTAAATTGACACTCTTGCTAGGTTAAATTGGTAAAGTGCTGGGTTATTTTATTTGACCCAAACAGTGGGTAAAATTAACACTCTTGCTGGTTTGACACATTCCATTTGATTTTTTATTTTCTAAAAAGACACAAAATGTACACAACTTCACACAATGTAAATAGATAGTCACAGAATAAGAAAATGTGAATAACTTAATTTTTACCAAAATGTCAGACAAAACCATATGATCCTAAGACGACCATTTGTTAAATATAAAATAAATGTACTGTAACATAAACACTTTGTAAAACAAAAACAAGAGACCCCTGTAAGTCTGATCTGAATAGCATTTTTTTCATTTAATACAATGTTTAAAAACTTTTTATATAGAAGTGTCATGCACATTCGTAACACGACCGGCACTAGGACCCGGGAGTAATACGGTCGGGTTTCCAGGAAGCATAAAAGGAGACAAAATGGCGCTTCACATTACTCAGTCATTGCGTTCGCCCATGCCTTTGCTGACGCTACGCCGACTATTCTGTGAGTACTCACCGATTCTGGTTGCTTCTTTGATTGAGTGTGTGTTGCTAGAACATGGGTTTATTTGTGTAGATCCTTGCTCTTTGTGTAAGAGAGTTCTTAGACTAATCGCGTGGTTATCCTGCCTATTCGTGCTGCTTATTCGTGCTGATCTTGTGTTTGAGTTCAATTCCACCAGATACTCCACAGACCGACTGCGCGTTGCGCTTCTCGTCTCGTTGCTATCCGGGCAGGCAGCTGAGTGGGCCACGGCGGTTCTCCGATCAGATTCAGACACAACAGGGCGCCAGGGAGCCGTTTATCGTCTGGACCGACCATCAGAATCTCATCACCATCCGGAATCTCAAACAGCTAAATCCAAGGCAGGCGCGGTGGGCTCTGTTCTTTGAACATTATGATTTCCACCTATCATACCGCCCGGGGTCGAAGAACACCAAGGCTGATGCCCTCTCCCGACAGCATGAGGAAGACGCCCCCCCGGGCGGACCCCGCGCCTGTTCTTCCCCCCTCCAAGATCATCGCCCCACTACGCTGGGAACTGGAGATGAGGGTTCGCCAAGCACAAGCCGCAGAGAACGAACCGGCAGGTGTGCCGCCTAGACGACTCTATGTCCCCAAGAACACCCGGACTGAGGTCATCCAATGGGGACATTCCACCCCTCTATCAGGGCACCCAGGTACGCAGCGCACCCTACAATACGTGCAGCGTGCCTTCTGGTGGCCATCTATGGCCAAGGACATCGACGAGTTTGTTCAGGCGTGCCCAGTGTGTGCCAGGGCCAAGGACACCAATCAACCAACACCCGGGGAACTCCAACCGCTTCCTGTTCCCCGTCGGCCCTGGACACACATTGCCATCGACTTCATCACGGGCCTGCCGGCCTCCGAAGGGAAAAATGCCATCTTGACCATTGTGGATCGGTTCTCTAAAGCTGTGCACCTGGTGGCCCTCGCCGGACTCCCGTCAGCTAAAAGGACAGCCGAGCTGATTTTAGAGCACGTAGTCCGTCTGCATGGGTTCCCCAAGGACATCGTCTCGGACAGGGGGCCCCAGTTCACTGCACGGTTCTGGAAGGCCTTCTGCTGTCTGATCAATTCCACCTGCAGTCTCTCATCAGGTTACCATCCTCAGACTAATGGTCAGACAGAACGGACCAACCAACAACTGGAGCGCTACCTGAGATGCTTCGTCGCCAACCGTCAGCGCTCCTGGGCCTGCTACCTCATCTGGGCTGAACTTTCCCATAACCTCCATGTTTCCTCTGCCACCAAGTTAAGTCCCTTTGAGGTATGCCAGGGTTTCCAACCTCTGATGTTCGAACATCAAGAACCGGAGGTTGAGATACCCGCGGCCCAACAGTTGGTCCGCAGGTGTCGACGGTCGTGGGTCCTAGCCAAGGAAGCAATCCAACGTGCTAACACCCGTTACACCATGCAACATCGCCGTCGACACCCTCCGGGACGATTGTACCACGTAGGTGACAAAGTGTGGCTGTCCACAAAGAACCTGCACCTCCATACAGAATCAAAGAGATTATCACCAAGGTTCATCGGCCCCTACCGCGTCACCCTCTGCATCAACCCTGTCACCTACCTGCTCCAGCTGCCTGCGGCGCTCCGGATCCATCCGGTTTTCCATACCTCACAACTCAAACCCTTCACGACGTCACCCATGGTTTGATTCACGTCCTCGGGGCAGAGGGCTCCAGTACCTCGTCGATTGGGAAGGTTACGGTCCCGAGGAGCGATCTTGGATTCCGGCTCGGTTCGTCTTAAACCCCGAACTCACCCGGGACTACCGTCGTCGGGTATCCTCCACCCCAGGACCGTCGAGAGTCGGTCCTGGACAGGGGGGTACTGTCATGCACACTCATAACACGACCGGCACTAGGACCTGGAAGTAGTACGGTCGGGTTTCCAGGAAGCATAAAAGGAGACAAAATGGCGCTTCACATTGCTCAGTCATTGAGTTTGCCCATGCCTTTGCTGACGCTACGCCGGCTATTCTGTGAGTACTCACCGATTCTGGTTGCTTCTTTGATTGAGTGTGTGTTGCTAGAACGTGGGTTTATTTGTGTAGATCCTTGCTCTTTGTGTAAGAGAGTTCTTAGACTAATCGCGTGGTTATCCTGCCTATTCGTGCTGCTTCCGCGTTTGGGTTTACCATCCACGCTACACGGGCTAACTGCTAAGGCTTTTCAGTTTATCCTTCGGTTGCTTGTGACAAGAAGTTTTCAATACAAATCTTATAATGCGACATGACACAAATATTTCCCATCTTAATATTTTAACTATCCGTTATATAACTATTACTATTTAATTTCCTTCAAAAATGACATTAAAAACAAAAATGATAAAACTTTAAAAAATATTATTGATTAAATGTTGGCCGAAAAAACTGTTGTCCTCAAAAATGTAATGACATGAGATGAGTCCTCGTGTCCATCAATCTGATCTACAGTATGCTGGAGAAACTCCCAGGTGAGAAGACACTTCTTAACATCAATGACAAAAAAACAGCCTTCACCAAAGAGTCTGTATCAATAGCGTTACCTCCAACAATTGAAAAGGTCTGTCAGGTCCTTCTTGTATCATCCCCAAGGAACACAACATGGAACAATGCTCCAGTCATCTCCATATTTTGCAGATATCATCCTCATCATGTTGGTCCACCTATGGATTATACAGCATCACTTAGTGTTGCAATATTAATAATTTACGCTGAGCATTTTTGTTAAGGACGTACAGCTACATATGCATTTAATGCAAAACATTTTTTCTCTTGTCGATACACAAAAATACATAACGTGAACATGAATTTAGTGTATATTTCTGAATAATTTACCTCACTATTTAACATGTGAGGGATAACAGGATACGGCGCTCCATCTGGGTTTAATTTTGAATAACAAAACAGAATGGGAAAACCATATTAATCCCACACAATATTAATATTAAGAAAATTATTTTAAACAATAAAATATGCTTGCTCCTACCACAAGTTACTAAAAAAAAGTAAAAATTGACATTAACTTACCATAAAATATTGAGTGCTCTGAGCATGATCCAGTCAGAAGTGAAGAATCCAGAAAGTTCTCCAAAGACAGTAACAGACAGTAACAGAAGACATATTAAGACTGTCATTAAACATATCCCAATAGAGTTTTCTGACACCTATTAAATATTATAAAATATGCCAAGAGACTTTCCACACACACGGCTTTAGCGAAGATTACTACACTGCAAAATTCCCAGTGTTGATTTAACTCCCCAAGTGTGACCTAATGGTCACGAATGTACTCTGAAAGTGTTAAATCAACACTCTGGGTGTTCATTCAAGACTAAGGATTTTGCTGTGTAGTAATTTACCTCAAATTACATTTAAGATTACATTTAGTAATTTTTTTTAGCTGTGTGTGCTACATAAAATGTATCATAAAATACACTATAGCCGACTGTTGGCACAGAATATTAAACCATGACCTCCTCACACTCCCATATCAAAGTGCGACTAAAAAGGCGGAAAAGCGAATAAACATGAAAATGAGCTCCTACCACAACTACAACATTTAAAATTTAGGTAAAGATTTATATAAACTTACCATAAAATCCTGCCAGCATTAAGTGACCTCGTGCCCCCTCGCTTCAGAAGTGAAGAATCCAGAAAGTTTCTCATGCCGTGTCTCAATTCCAAAAACGCAAAGAGCGGAGTTGACTTGGAAGTGCACACTCGAGGGTTTGAGGACTCCGGGTATAATAATGTAACGCAGCGTACAGGAAGCTTCTCACAGCCGCGATATATTATACTATAATTGTATTATACTGTACCAAAGATTACCTGTTAGGAATACACAAAATGAAATAAATCCGCTGTTTTAACCACTTTAGAGACACCGCAGCCAGCGGTCGTTTTCAGACGTTTCTGCCGAGATGAGGCTGTGTTTTGCGGCTACATAACCGCGGAGCACCGTAGGATTGCCTGGAGCTCAAGTCTCCGAAATCGTTCAGGCAATTTTTTAAATAGACGCCAATCTTTAATAACCGATTGATGTTTTGAGCTGTACACACATACATTCTCGCTTAAACAACTCCTAAAACTACACTTTGTGACACAATAACAGTAATATTTCAAACACTTTGCAGGCTGCCGCTTGGAGAAATAAAGAATAAACCAGTTGTTGGGTCAAAATAACCCAACCAGGTATTGATTTGTAAATGACCCACTACATCTCACTTGACCCAGCGTTACCCAACCCAGCAATGTGTTTAAAGTCCCCGAAATAACCCAGAATTTTGACCCAGCATGAACAACCCAACAATGTGTTTACAGAAACAACCCAGCATTTTTTAGAGTGTATGTATGGTTCGAATCAGAATCATCACATTTGTTTTTAGAAGGTTAGACTTAATTCTCCTCTTTTTAATCATTTTCAACTGAACAGAAATATGTTTTTGTTTCCTAATTCTATTAATGTTGTTAGAGAAATATAGCAAGCTCTGTGTGCAGTAGATCATAATTTGCTCCTAGAACTTAACCTTTTTTTTTTGTCTTCATTTCCCAAGCACTACATCATTATGATGTCACTTTACAGGGCAATAATACTGCATGAACATGGCATGAACCTAGCTACATTATTCCTTGGCTTGTAGGAACAGATCTGTTTTTAGAGGCAAGCCCATCAGTTTCCATCACCGTGGGGGTTGTGCTCACTTGCCGAGTGTTCAGACGATAAGGAACGCGAACCCCGAAGGAGTGATATTTCATCCTACTTGAGATATGGCCTGTTGCAAGAGCAATGAATAAATTTAATAATGCCCATGTTTGGAGTCAGCGTTTTACAGACACGTTCAAAACTTGTGGAGAAAGCGCGAGATCTAAAAGAAACATGGGTAGTTTTTCAATGCTTAAAAAAAACAAACAAAAAAAAAAAAACAATTAATGATCCAAGAATGTTTTCACAGCGATACTGCAGCCGTGGGAAATTTGACATGGTTTAACTGAGCAAGGACAATCAAATCGAAATGCCTTTTGGAAAGCTGATAAAGTGTGATTGATAAAAAACAATTCCATACTTATTTTTCATAGTTCAATGTTTCTCTGTGATTAGAAAATGAAAAAGCATAAAATCATTATTTCCCTTCAACTGAGGCAGGAGAGAAATGGATGACGATTTATTACAAAACCCGTGACAGGAGCATTAGGATGCGAGCGCCTACGCACGCTGGGTTAAAATAGCATTCACACAGCGTGCAAATAAATAACCAAAATATAGGAAATACATATGCAATAAGACAGGGAAGAGATAGGCCTGGAGAATGAGCTTGATCAGGATTGTGGTGCAAACTGCATTGAGTTATAATACACATAACATCGTCTTTATTACGCCAACACATAAATACATGTTCATGTTTATTTGTAATCTTTATTTCTCTTTGGTTTTGTTTAGTGATTTATTTGTCTATATTCTACAGCAATACTGAGGATTTCGAACCTATGAAATAACACACATGGAATTAGGTCATTATGTAACAACAACAACAACAACAACAACAGTCAGGTGTTATTTTAAGACACGGAGGTCAGCTGTTCTGGATGAGTTTTTGCAAGAACAGTACTGTGTCGAGTGCATTTGCAAAACCCATGAAGCACCATGATGAAACTGTCGCTCATGAAGATCTTCCCAGGAAAGCAAGACCAAAACTTAGCTCTGCTGCAGAGGAGAAGTTCATTTAGAGTCACCAAGCTCAGAAATCACCAATTAACAACCAGCACCTCAGATTAGAGCCGTTATGAAGGATTTACAGATCATGCATAGCAGATACATCTCAATATCAACTGTTCAAAGGCGATCAAACAATCAGAGCGCCAAACCAAGAACCTAGAACCTAAGCCGTCCTGAGCCAGTAATGTGTGTATATACATATATAAAATGTAGGAGTTTGATTGGAGGTAAGGCAAACGTTGATGGTAGCAGGTCTTTACAATGCTCAACGATTCCAAGCAAATCGTGAGGATGTCATACAGTAGGTACTTCATAGGTACAGTAGTCGTGTAAGTTCCTACAGAGTGTGTGACACTTCGGCAGTTTGTAGTAGAGTCATTACGACATAATCACAAGCGTGTATGATTTCACGGCTAGTGCATAGCCAACTAACTGTCAAGATTTGGCTCGCGCTCATGAACAGTTCAGTAATGTAATAATTTACAGCAAAATAAACAATTGTAAATAAAATTACATACAGTAATAGTAGCCATACTCTCTCGCGCACTCATTCTATATACCACTTACCCTGTACAGTGCACTACAGGGTTGTCTGGAGTCTTACCGAGTGAACTCAGGTGGGGTACAACTTCGACAGGATGCAAGTCCATCACCGGACACAGAAGTACAAACACTTATTCACTGTTGGCAATTTGCCTTCCAGTAGTCATACTGTATATTTTAATTAGCAGTCATTAACTAAACCAGTTAGGTGGCTTAATCAGTTTTGTGTAAAACAACCTGCAGGGATTTCTTTTTTAGGAATTGTGTATATATATATATATATATATATATATATATATATATATATATATATATATATATATATTATATATATATATATAGATATATAGATAGATAGATACATAGTGAAATAATTTTTCACATATCCAAGTTAGAAAGCTGGGGTCAGAGTGTAGGATCAGCGAGGATACGGCACCCCTGGATCAGATAGGTTAAAAGGCCTTAAATCACTGTACAGTCCTTAGTCATACTCAGAGCCTGTAAACACAAACTTGTGTTAGTAGTGCCTGTATGTTTTATGTATGTATATATGTCAGTATGTGTGCTTTACATTAAAAAAAAATATTTTTTTTCCCTTCCTCAAATCTTCTTGTTGTTGCTGCTGAATCCTTACTACAGTGGAACCTTGGATTACGAACATAATTAGTTCCAAAGCATTCGTATATCAAAACACTCATAAACAAAAGCAAATTTCCCCATAGGAAATAATTATAGAAATAAGAGGTGATCGGTTACATGAAATTTTTTAAGTAATGATGTTTCCAATTTTAAGTAAACAGAACTATCAGTTTTTGAGTTTGTTGTACTCATTCATATTAATCGTTCTTTACTTGCATTATTGCGTAGCCTAAATCTACTATACTATTTAATAGCAATTATCTTTTTTTTTTCAGTTGTTGCAAATCAAATAAATTGTTGTTGGTCTTTCTGCTGCTCCTGGCAATGGGTCGCCACAAGTACTTACAATTACTTAAAATATGAAATTTGTTTAGCTAACTTAAAAAGTATAATTTCTACAAACTCAAATACCAAAAAGTTTCAAATATTCATCAAGGTCTATTAATTAGAAGTAATTGAACATATTGAGTACTGTTAACTTAAATAATTTCAATTACTTTAAGCATTAGGGTTTACAGTGCACACACAAAACATAAAAATGTAACAATTTTCACGCACACATACAGCATGTGCTCACAGTGTTATAGTAAACAGTTCACAAATGCACGGATGTTGATTATACGACTGAGAGACGAGCACTAAGACCCAGCAGGGGAAACAATTACCCACAATTCTGCAGTGCAAGAGAGAGAGAAACTCATTGGCTCAGTTGTGATCATGTGACGCTCGGCATCAAAACAAAAAGCGCATGAGTGATACTCGGCACTTGTAAATCAAGACTTGCTTGCTTTTCAAGTCAAAATTTATTAAAAGTCTTTGCTCGTCTTGCGGACCTCTCAGAAACTGCATTACTCGCAATCTGAGGTTCCACTGTACTGCTAATTTCATGTTGTTGTTTTTTTTCACTGGTGTATTTTCTTGTCTTTTCTTGGTGGTGAGCTGAAGGGTTAACCCACTAGACTCCTGTCCTCTGTACGTAAGCTGCACAGTAAATGAGAGACAGTAATCACGGCACAGTAGCAGTGCTCATTGTGCAGCTACAATAACACACTTCCATCCTTAATGCTCATCATAAATTGACAGTGTTCATTAAAATGTCTACTGAGAAGGATTTAGTTAAAAGAAAAAAGCCCGTATATAGTATATTTATCATCTTAATAAGTCAGTTTATCTGAATGTTATCTAATGAGCAACAAGGAATAAACTGCCTTAGGCTGCCTTCATGCCTCAGACTGGGACAAGCCCGTCCATTCTAGTGTAGGAATGACAGTAAGGCTTTGCTGATACAGTCTTCATGCTGCATTTGTGTTGTCTGATTTATTTGGCTGTAAATCTGCATTAGGAAAGCCGTGACTTTGAGTTCCAAGCTGAGGCTTCTTAATACAGTCTTTAGAAAGTCTTTGCATGATTAATTCCAGAGCGAGTTAAAGCAAAGCTCTTACTTTGATTAGAAATAAACAAACACTGAAGGGTTCAGGTGCATTTGAAGTCGGGTTGAAACAGACATATTATTCAACTGCGTTCATTTTTTAGCTGATTAAATTTGTACCGTGCAAACTCAGCATCGTTCCCGTACAAAGCTGCAATCCCTTCATTGGCCTTTCAACACAACAATTAACTGCAAATTGGCGCAAGAATTGCATTCCCTTCACATAGATTACACCATGCTGCCATCTCTGCTGCTTCTTATTGATTGAAATGAGCATAACAATAATTTAATGAACATGTCCGAACAGTCTGCTAGAGCAAGCAGCATGTGTTAGCAGATCTGCTGCTAAGACATTTTTGATCCCTTAGAAAAGCAATATGAAATTGAAAATGAAAGTGTATGGAGTTTGCTTGTTCTCCCCGTGCTTGGTGGGTTTACTTTTTGGATGCCTAAGTTAACATACTCAGTTACTTTGTTACTTTTGCAAAAATGTAATCAGTTATTCAGACAATTTATGTAATCCATGTGCCAGACAGCAGTCATTCCCAATCCGTGTTAGTGTGTATGAGACGAAGTCATCCTACAAGTCCCGCCCCCGATAACCCGCCCCCCTCTGTTATTCCTGCTGTTACACCCCTATCTCACCTATGCGGTTTGACTATGCGAGGACCGACGCGCGGAAAGATGGAAACCTAATCACAGAGGCCGAAACTCGCGGTGATTCATGATGAACCGTACTTACGGCCACCGCACAAAACCACATAGGTGAGATAGAGATATTAGTAGTTAACAGATTACGGGCCAAACTTCGCTGAGTGATGATGGTAGAATAATTATAACGGTCTCGACATATAAAACTATATGCATGAGGAAGCACAAAGGAGTTTTCATTTCCTGCAATGGAAAAGTACTCGAACTAGTTACTTTTATAAAAAAAATTACGCAGTAATGTAACAGATTGCTTTTTGAAGACAGTCATTTTGTAATGTAATTTATTACTTTAAAAAGTAACATCCCCCATTAATGCTCAATAGTTATCAAGCATTTAAGAGCATATGTAGTATTGGACAAGTATTTAACAATCACAGATTCTTCCAAAATCCACAGATCCCAGTCCGATCAAGCACCGAACAGATAGGTCCCATCCACAGAAGCCCTACTCCACAACCCAAGGCACCCAAAGGACCAACTGCCAATGCACTGGTGCCAGACGCCACCGCACACCCCCAGATGCCCTGTGGAGCCACACCCTGAGGGGCCAGGACACCTAAACCAATGTGCCCCCTCCCCCCGACCCTCCCTCCCCAGTAGTGAGTTCCCACTTAAGGGAACCGAAAGGCTAAGTGGTTTTAATGGTGATGGTTTTAAGGTTGTGGCTGATCAGTGTGTATTTTGAAAATCCCTTAATTAAAAGTGAACGGTGGAAATATTACCTTAATATAAAGACACATCTTCATTGTATACCAGGGAGCTACAGTATCAAAACAACTCTGTGACAAAGTTCTGCATCAGCTCTGTATTCTAAACAGTTTTTATTTATAAAAATATCCCCAAACTGTAAACATCACACAAAGTGACATTAAATCAATTATTAATAAATTGAATGAATGTGGCACAACAGCAAGTCTGCCTAGAGGAAACCAGCCACCAAAATCAGACATCGTGCAAGGAGGCCATTAGATAAGGACACAGCAAAGAGACCAAGGGTAATGCTGAAGGAACTAGAGAGATCCACAAATCAGATGGGACAAACTGGGCACAGGACAGCTATAAAGATGCGCCGCAAGCCATATGTTGCGAGATGAATAAAAAAAAATAAAAAAAAAACGGCAAAAGCTGGAGACTTACAAATATGTGGATAAAGATTTTATGATCTGATGAGACCAAAAACTGGCACAAAGAGACCTATTTGTTGGAAACTGAAGTGTGAGGGCTTATCCAAAATATAGTGCATCTAAAAGAATTAACATATTGTAGAAAAAAAAAAAAAAAAAAATATATATATATATATATATATATATATATATATATATATATATATATATATATATATATATATATATATATATATATTAAACTTACAGGAAATGAAAATCAAAAAGTATATTTAAAAAAAAAAAAAAATATATATATATATATATATATATATATATATATATATATATATATATAAAGAAACTCTTATATATACAGTACTAGATTCGTTACATGTAAAGGGAAATATTTTTGTTTCAATTTCCATGATTACAGTTTGTAGCTCAAGAGAATAAAAAAATCTATTATCGCAAAAAATTACAACATTTCCTAGGATAAACCTCAAAACAATTTACAATCTCTTCTGGGACTGATGCTCCTTGTTTACAGCCTCCATGATTGGCTTCTGGACAAGTCAGCAGTTTTCCTCATTCATGTACTGAACTAGACTGCAAGATACATGGTGCTGTGTTCATACTGTATGAATGATAATTTACTGAAGTTTAAAATAATATGCGCTATATTATATATAATAATAATTTGAGATACTGGATTTTTGATTTTCATTTCCTGTAAGCCACAATCATCAAAATGAAAACCAAAAGTCTTGAAATATTTTACTTTACATGCAACATGCAAAAAAATCTGGAGTTTTAAAATAAATTATGAAAGAAAAATAACGATGTTCACGATTTTCATAAAGCACTATATATCTATACAAACTGAATCTATACAGACGGAATTGTTGCCTCATTAGTTAAAGTCTGGGTATGGATTTGGGTCTGGTTTTGCTCTGTGTGTGTGTGTGTGTGTGTGTGTGTGTGTGTGTGTGTGTGTTCCTGTGTTTGTCTTCGCAATTATCACTGGACTGTATAAATATTGATTCTGCATTGTGCCATCCCAAGTGAATTAATGTTGTAATCGATCAATAAATGCAGCGCTGGCATTTGGCGAGTTTTCGACAGCAATCAATAAATAATTAACAAAATGATATTTGAGTCAGATATGTGCCCGAAAGAATTAATTTAATGGTAAAATCTCAACTTTTTCTCACATTTTAGAGGACACTTATGGCTTGTTTGTCATATACAATCTGGACAAGTGTTTTAATGATTGCAGCTCCAGGATTACGAGTTATTATTTTAGTTTAGCTTGGTCAATGCTGCTTAAAGGAAGGCAAACTTTACGGGAGACATTTACAGTACAGTTACATTTTATTGAAATGGCTTTTATTGAAACACCTGCAATAAGATTAAAATGTATGACAATCAGAATAAAATTATTATTGAATAATGAATAAGTATGGATATTGTTAATTTCATAAGGTAACAGCATAAGAAAAGAGAAGCTGATAGACATCATATATCACATATTATACTCAAAAGGAAAGACCATGGGGTGGATCTCAGTTAATGTTCATTTTCTCTCAGAAGACTGGAACAGTGTAAGGAGTCTGAAGTGTGTTTTTAATAGCAGGCAAAAAAATAAAATAAAATGAAAGTAAAGTATTTCCCCAAATAAATCCATCACATTTTCTATAAAAGTAAAAGAAACAATTTCTCTGTACATTGGTCAGAACTCGCACTTTCAATGATATCTTTAGATTTCATACACTGGAGGACCTGAAACCAGTCTCAGGAAATGTCCGTCTGTTTATCTGTCTGTAGAGTACTTCTGTAATTCTGTATGTTTGTATGTCTGTCCGGCCAGATTATGTCACAGCATTTAGTGTTTTTTTGTTTTTTTTTGTTTTGCTTTGAGGTGGGCGTGGTTATATACATCACACAACAGAGCCACAAGATTTAAAAAAGATTTTACTGTAATATACACAGAGTATACGTCATCCAAAATCCTCAACACACACACACACACACACACACACAAAAGCGAAACTTATCATTGTTTACTTTAAAAAAAAAAAGGGATGTACATTATGAAGAGTGAAACTTAAAATCAATGAAATCAAAATGTTGAGTTGACCTGAAGTTTTGAGGAGATATGAACTGCAGGTTTTTACAGTGTACTCCGCATGCGTCAAACTGTGGGGGCGTCTTAAATTCGACCACTGGACAGAATATAATGGGACTTTTGCAGCATTTAGATATCTGTCTGAAGTTTAACCTGCACCATGAGCGAAATCAAAATGTTGAGTAAAAAAGCGATGTTATGAACCGTTATGTGCCGGATTTAATAATCTACTTTAAAATACTGTAAGCTACTAATGCGCTACTGTCTCAATGTAAGCAAACCCCTGCACCGATAGATATTAATTTTCTTTAACCCATCAATGACAGGTACTTATGCTAGATTTGTATATTGCAAGGAAATAGTCAGCTTTGGGCTGCAAAGAGTTCCTCTGCTTTGTCATGCAGCCCTGTTGTTGCAGCCATGACACAGCTGGCATCAAACCCTGACTCTCGTAGCACAGCAGAGCTTACACACAGGGCGGCTCTTGACTTCTCACCATTGCAGCAGGAAACGGCTGAAAACAGCCAGCACTCAAAACAGTGTTCCAGAAAAGACTGAATACAGAGTTTGCCATGCCATGATGAACAAGCCTCCCTGTATGAGCTGATCATTTTGGCAGTCCACTTGCCCAAGTTGCTGAAAAGCCACAAAAATCCCTTGTTTTGCCATCAGTCAATAGTGGAATTCCCATCCTCTGAGCCCATGCAGCTCGGACTAATCCGGGTGAATAAGCATGAGCATACTGTATGCGACACCGACATGAGGAACTCTGCTGCTACTCTGGTCACCATGTGGCTCACTGCACTGGCACACAACACTGCCGGTTCCCCATGGCTCACTTTGAAGTGAATGCCTTTAACATCTCAATCAATTTTTCTCAGCCATTTTTTGTCTCACCAAAAAGTGAACTTGGGAATTGATTGATTGATTGATTGATTGATTGATTGATTATTTTCACTTACAGAGTTGATTGTCATGCATGTATCATAACCTCTCTGACTATATCACCATGGAAAGTTGTAGCTGCCAGGTCAAAGTCTCAACACCCCATGCACCACATTCACTCAACAATGAGCCCATGGGGAGGTGGGTACAGTCACTCATCGTACTGAGCCCATCACTAGGCCTATCAGTGCTCTACATATGAAAAGCATTTCCTTCCACTTCACTATAACCATGAGGTTTTCCATAGTATAGGGCCTGCCATGGATGCAACTCTACAATTCACTGATACCTCAGACTGAAAGATAAATCATAGGTTGATCCACCAACTGCCATGCCCAGTGCCTCAATTCCTTACCTCATTGCTGCATCAACCATCATAAAAAGTAACAAGTACTGTATCAGTGAAAATTCCCCCGGAATACCAAGCATTTCTGGAAGTATTCAGCAACGCCAAAAGCTAGTGGGATCTCATATTTTTCATTCCTCATTATTACTGTGACGTAGAAGGAACCACACCACCACGCCACCAGATTTATTTCCTCTCAACTAAAGAAACCAAGTATGTGACCCTCCACCAAGGGTATATCCATCACTTGACCTCAGAAGCCTCTGCTGGGTTATTTTTTTTGTGGAGAAGAAAGGGGATGGTCTCTGGCCATGCATCAATTATTGGGGCTTGAATCAGGTCACCATAAGAAGTAATCAAATATACCATGCCACTGTTCCCGGGAAGCCTTTTGGGCCATTAAGGAAGACGAAAGTGTTCACTAAACTGGACCTGCGAAATGCTATAAGCTAAACATTCCCTTCAACATATAGTCACTATGAATACATTGGAATTGCCGTTTTCCAGTGTCATATACTGTAAATGATGTTCTCTAAGATATTATCAGGACATTTGTCAGCATATGACAACATATATCAACAATATCCTAATCTACTCTCCCAACCATGACATGTGCATTGCTCATGTAAACAACATGCTCTCATGACTCCAGATTAAACAAGCAAGCTCTTTGCTAAATGTGAAACATGTCACTTACACATGAGCAGAGTAGCAATTTTTTTTAAATTAGCGGATCAGAAGTGGTGATCTTGGACGCGGATAAGGTACCGGCATTAAAGGACCAAAACCAAGAATTGTAAAAGAGCCTTGACACATAGAAGTTTGTGAACCCTACACTCATTGCATTGTAAGAGGATTCAGCACGATCCCAGCAGGAGCCAACTGCAGAGCAAGCCTTTAAGAATTTGAAGTAAACCTTCTTGCTCACGCCTCTCCAGCCACAGGGCACCCTGGCACTAACAAGACACACCAAGATATCTGTGAGTTCATCTCATCTTGTTCAGTATGTTCCCAGTGACTTGCACCCTACCAGCAGGCAAATTACTTCTGATGTCCACCACACAAAGACCTTAGTTGCAGAAAGTCGTCAATTTTTACCAATTTGGCGCATGACCACTATACAGTGGGTGATGAACCTGGGATCTGCTTTTGAATTCATCATGATGACATAGTCAGAAACGTTGACATCCCTGAAGATATTGTAAAGTGACTGAGAAGATATTATGGACAAGCTTGGAGTAATGGTGAGCCTAACATCTAGATACCACCCACAGTCCAACTTGCAAGAGATTTGTTGGTTTCTGAGAAGTCTGACAACGTTCTGCATAGATGACCAGTCGGATTGGGCGCATTTCATTCCTGTATGCACAGAATACACACAAAATTCAACTCAGCCCTTTGCATTGTGTCCTGAGTTACAGTACCAACCACCACCGTTTCCCTATAAATCTAACTACAGTACATAAACTTACCAGCAGCAGTTCTAAAGAAGTCGAAGCAGGTTTCGAAACAGCAACATCTTGAACATACCACCCAAATCACAAAGAGGTTTGCAGACAGAAGGTGTGGAGAAACCCCAGTATACGAACCTGGCCATGGGGTGTGACTCTCTACCGGCGATTTACACTTGGCAGAAGAAAACCCTGCTCATTTTTCCATGGGTCATTGCAAGATTTGAAAAATGAAACTTACAAACTGGAACTTCAAGTTGCTTAAACCCCAAATTCCTTGCTTTATGTGTAAAACTGGTCAAACCAGTCCCACTAGCAGAAATGACTTCCCTCCTGGACCCTAGGTATTAAGGAGGAACCTGCCTACAGTACGTTGTCAAGGCGATCCTTGATTCTCAGGGCAGGGGAGGCAAACTGCAGTGTCTCAGACTGGGAGGACTTTGGACTGGAGGAGGGGAGCTGGTCCTAGCCTAAGATGTAGTCTACCTCCTGCTATGCCTTGAATTTCACACTCTCCACCGGAATTGCTCAGGTCCACGGCCCAGGAGAAATGGGAAGTCGCACTTCTGTAAAGGTTTCCGTCACGTCCATGTAAATGCGGCATCAAACCCAAACTCTTAAAACAGAGCATGGCCTACAAAACGTCGATTCTGGACTACAACTCCGCCCCATAAAGAAAACACTAATCTTTGTTTAACCGCATGTTGTCAAGTGCTTACTTCTGTACTTAACAAGCAATTTATCCTATAGAATTGACTTGTAAAAGATTGCATAATCCAGTGTAAACTCGCCTATAGAGAAGCGACTATAATATCTTTCTTTCCCAAAGTTTGTAGCAGTTTCCATAATATTTAAACGAGAATGTGTGTCCACAGTTTATGTTGTTGTTTTTTTTTTCCATTAGAGGAAAAAGCAGCACAACCTTTTAAACCAGAATGTAAGAAATTTACCTGGAGTGAATTTGTTGAGTGCTCCTGCGTTAAAAAGCAGCTCTTCGGTTCAGCATTTGTTTTTGTTTTTTTTGTTTTTTTCCTTTTAATGCACTATTAACGTTCTGTCACACTTTCTAATTGAAAAGATGTGTGTGGACGTGTCGTCGTGCGTCATGCCTTGATGTTACACAAGCTGTTTTTCTATTGTGAATTTTTTTATTATTATTTTTTTTTTATCAAGGAAATATCACACTGATCTGTGCGGCGTCTGATGCAGGTGAAGGTCGTTGCTTTTAATCACTGTACTCTAGTATTCCTGACCTCCTCCTCTTCTTTATTCACCTCGCCACGACTGCTTACTTTCTTCCTTTTATTATCCCATCCGACCTCGTTCGACCTCATCCGACTTATCCCACATATTCCTGCACACAATGGTCACTAAGTGATGAGTCTGATGTAAGGAAAACCTTGGAGTCAAATGGAATGCAAAGAACAGACTGTGTAGATGGTACGGAAAATTACCGCTAACAAACGTGTTATAGTAAGTTAAGTTTAAAGCTTATGTCGGTATAGAATTTATGTTCAAGCTTTCTGAATTGTGTAACAGGAAAGCATTAGTTGTGCGAATGTGGCGTCAAAGAGAGCAGATCTGGCTTTTGATTGGGGACGGGGCCGGGGCCCGGGGCCCGGGGGACGGGGGAGGGGGGGGATAGGAGGGTGGAGTTGTCCTCACGCGCTCACTCACTGATTCGCTATAATACTTATTCTGCACGGGGTCGCGCGGGGCCTAGAACCTATCTCAGGAGACTTTAGGCACAAGAGGGTGTCGATTTATCACAGGGTACAGTAGCTTAATTTGCACGTCTTTGGATTGTAGGACGAAACCAGAGTACCTAGAGGAAACCTGCCAAGCATGGAAGAACATGCAAACTCCATGCACACAGACCCAAGGTGGGTATCGAACCCTTGACCCTGGAGGTGCGAACCCTCAGTGCTAACTACTACGCTACTGTACATGCTACCCCATTCAGAAAACTTGAACATACATACTGGGCCGAGGGATACCTGCTGGAAACAAGCCACCAAGCAAAGGGAGAACATCCAAACTCCATGCATACAGACCTGATCCGGGCCTGTATATGCTGTGGCCTCGACTGATGTTGACGGCTGTTTCTCTGGCTGCAGTTGCTCGATAGTTCACGACTGGAATTGCTTACAAGTCTACATGAGCCTCCAATAACTACCTGGACTCCATATTAACATCAATTAACATCTGTTAACAAATGTTATACTGAACTGCCTGCCACCTAGCACACAGTATGAGTGCAGATCAATTCCTGCTTTCTGTTTCACCCAAATGAGGATGGGTTCCCTGTTGAGTCCGGTTCCTCTCAAGGTTTCTTCCTACTGCCATCTCAGGGAGTTTTTCCTTGCCACTGTTGACCATTTTCGACAATTGTTAAAAGCACTATACAAATAAAACTGAACTGAATCGAATCGAATTGAATATGCTTGGGAGATATTCAAGAAGAAAATCTTTGTGCCAACCTACACCACTATGGGGCTAAGTTGGCAAACCCAATGGGACAATGACAAAATGTCGTTAAACCAATAATGTAAAACTGGAACTGCATTTATTTCACACTTCCACCTGTGCAAAATAGACGACACTGTCGGTCCAAGCAGACTGCAACTGCAACTGTTGTGTCACCATTATTTGCATCCATAACTAGAATGTAACATCCTACGGTGCGATACAGAAGGCCATCTTCTGCTTTCATACCTTCGTGTACAGTATGATGGTATGATGCTTGGTCACTTTTCCGAATGTAATTGCGAACCATCTGAAAAAAGGTCTTAACATCATCTAGTTTGTGTATTGTGCAGTATAATGGTGTTAAATGTAAATAAGGATCGTATACTGGGTATGTTTATTAAGCATAGAGCTGAACATGTGGAAAAGTGTCATGAAACATTAAGATTGCATTTCTATGATCTGGAGCAGTGATGGAGCAGAGTGTGACAACCAGACCCATCACTGTGCCAACCGGCCCCAGCCTGCCTTTAGCCCAGATTTTCCAAATTGTGGTAAAGCAACACGCACAGCACCCTTAAACTCAATATATATCCTTTCCCTGCTTTGTATAAATGAACTACATGAGGCATGCAAAATTACGGTGGCCGTGAAGTGCAAAACAAATTAACAAAACCGAAAACAAAATAACATTCAAAGACAAAATAACAAATTCAAAACCAAATTAACAAAACCCAAAACAAAATAACCAATTCAAAACCAAATTAACAAAACCCAAAACAAAATAACCAATTCAAAACCAAATTAAAAAAACCCAAAACAAAATAACAAATTCAAAACCAAATTAACAAAACCGAAAACAAAATAACATTCAAAGACAAAATAACAAATTCAAAACTAAATAACAAAACCCGAAACTAATTGTTAATTTGGTTTTGAATTTGTTATTTTGTTTTGGGTTTTGTTAATTTGTTTTGCACTTCTCGGCCAGTCAGATACGAACCGGAAAAGGAAGGTATAGTTTGCGAATTAAATTCTTACCGCTGATTGGACGAGACACCTGTCACTCAAGATAAACAGGAAGTAGGAAATTGTGTCTCTAACTTTGTTTCTTGTGTGTTCTGCGTCATTTTAAAACAATTTTTTCGGTGTGCAAAACTAAGAAAATAATTACATTTTTCATTAGAAAGCAAGGAAAGGGAATTTATTCAACGTTACTTTGAGGACGGACATTCGTATGCCGTGATTTTTGAGATGTTGATGACATATCACGGTATAAAGATTAGTTCGCGAACTGCTTTGTCTCTTTTAAAAGCAAAATATATTTCCACAAGAACTGCAAAAATTTGGCAGAACGCCATATTTGAAACCACAATAAGGACAGGACATGTTTGCGCATTCATACACGCACGAATCTACCGCCGCTACAGGACTTCCTGTATATACTGAGTGACAGATGTCTCGTCCAATCAGCGGTAAGAATTTCATTCGCAAACTAGACCTAGCTTTTCCGGTTCGTTTCTGAACGGCCGAGAGGTGCAAACCAGATTAACAACACCGAAAACAAAATAGCAAATTCAAAATCAAAATATCAAAACCAAAAACAAAATAACAAACTAAAAATCAAAATAGCAAAACCGAAAACAAATTAACAAAACGCAAAACAAAATAACAAATTAGTTATGGGTTTTGTTCTTTTGTTTTTGAATTTCTTATTTTGATTTAGGTTTTGTTCTTTTGTTTTTGAATGTTTTATTTTGTTTTGGGTTTTGTTATTGTGGTTTTTAATTTGTTATTTTGTTTTCATTTTGTCAACTTGTTTTGCACTTCTCGGCCACCGTACAAAATAGCTGCCTTCCTGAAATAAGTCAAAAGCTGATGACCTCACACGCAACTCTCCCCAACTTCTCCCCATACTCTCCCCACGAGGGGGCCGCCAACCTGCCCCTGTGCCAACCTGCCCTCCTTTCCCTGTACTCAGAAGGACAGCAACACAAATGTAAGTGTGTGCGTCCGGGAAGCCACATTTCTTAATACAGTTTTACTTCACTGGTTCATTTGTTAAAAGGGTGATTTTTCCCCCCTCTTCCCTCTCTGTAGGAAGCCTAATTACATTTGTTCTGTCACCGATTTTGCTTTGTGTGTGTGTGAATATTTTTCTTTATATTTAATATTTCCGTCAGTCAGACGTTTTCTTTGTTAACATACATACAAAAGCTTCTTTTTTTTTTTTTGCCTTTTGATTTAAAAATATAATTCATCTAAGATACAACAAGCTGTACAAAGCAAACAAAAGTCCAGATCTGAAGGCGGGTTCTGACTCAGTGTCGTTCTCCTCGCGGGTCATAAATAAGCCGAAGAAAAGGAAACTCATTTAAACAGTGTTTCTTTTTATGGCTCCCTTAGCGTGCATGAAGGCCGCAAAACGAAGCCCGGAAATAACCGCGAGGACGCGCGAGTCTCAGCGTTCCTGCGTAATTTCATTAAGGCTTAACGATAACTGCTCGCATTCCGACGGCGTCTACGGCCAAACTGGGGAAAGAGAACGAGACGAAAAAGATTTTCATCAACAGCAAGAACAGAAAAATGACAACGTGTAAGCTGTAAATGAAAGAGAGATTTACAGCAACATATTCGTTTTTGGATTGATCAAAGAACAGTGTTGGAGGAAGCTATTGTATATGACAGTACCGATCTTCATAAACACTGAAATACTGTACGAACTGCGGTCGAGTTAAGCAGAAGCGCTGAGAAACGATATTACAGAAGGAGTAAAAAATAAATAAAAAAACTGGATGTTACTGGAAAATAAGCGACAACAGGCTGATGAAGTGCTGGCTACCTCAAAGCTGAGTATTTTATAGTAAACAGCGTTTGTTTTATTACTCTAGGATTTGGAAACAATTACATTTTCCAATTTATAATACAATCAATTGCATAGAAATTGCAATATTCGGCCTGAATTATAATGAACATGACTTAGAGACTCATGCTGAAACTGTAAAAAACCAAAAGCCACATTCATCAGTGCATTGTTAGATTGAAACTGGTGCTATGTGTGTGTGTGTGTGTGTGTGTGTGTGTGTGTGTTTTTGCTTATCTGGAATGGCTAATTTGATGCTTTTTGAATATCAATATGAATAATTAATATAAAGCAGTTGCAGGCGTCGTGCCGAATAAGAAAAAAAACGCCAAAGAGACAAGAAAATCACAGACGCCGTCACATAATCATTAGTGAAGGTCACGGTGGCCGTGTTGCAAGAGAGAGATTTCAGAAACTACAAAGTACACGAGACCGGAAATGTAAGTCGCTTTCTTGGCAACCACTTCTAGTGCCAATTATTTGCTTTTAGTCTGTATACAGTACTGTGCAAAGGTCTGAGGGACACGCAAATAAATGCTGTCGAGCAAGAATGCATTAAATAAAGTAAAATAAAAGTACAAAGCACAGTAAACAGTCGTTTTTTTTTTTTTTTTTTTTTTTAAGTCAGTATTTGGTGTGACGATGTTTTAAGCAGTGGCGGCTGGCAAAATTGAGTTTTTAATACCCGCCTGTAAATATCCATTTATCCGGTGATCGCGCATCATTACTACTAGTATAAAATAAAGTCCTGACTCACATCGCATCCAGTCAGCAGCTCCGCTTGCCGTAAGAAGTGCTGGAAAAAAGCTCGTTGAGAATCATATGAGCCCAAATATTTAAAAACAATATTGATTCGCTGAGAACAAAAGTTTGAAAAAAAAAAAAAATGTACCTGTCTACATAGACAGTCGTTTGTCCGGCGCCCCGCGTACACGAACACAAATGAACGTAATGCAGTTTAGATTTTTTTTTAAACTGCAAATAAATTTTATTAAGAAATACAGCGGAATATTGTGACTAAATGACTTTATTTCATGATTAAAATAAATAATTATTACGTTGAATAATTACGTGTTAAAAGTAGCATTCTTCTCTGCCTAACCTTAAGGGAGGGCGGCGCCCCTGCTTTTGTCCCGTATTGACCGTATTGAAAATGTTTGTACTAAGTCAATAATTAAGTACTAAGATAAAAATAAAAACATCTGTAGGTGCGTTTGTACTAAAAAACAAAGCGTGCATGAGACGCTACACAGCACATTGATACATTACAAACCGGTACATTTAATAGCCCTATTATATATATATATATATATATATATATATATATATATATATATATATATTTTTTTTTTTATTCCGTCCTTTTAGTTCCAGATATAAACTAAAGCAAACACAAAACATGACTTGGCTGTAAGTTGTACATTTTATTTTTCACTGATAGACGCAGACTGGCAAACATACAGTAATGCTTGAATGTTGGAATTAACTAAAAAAAATAAAGTTAAATGTCCAACATTTGACTATTTCTTAAACAAGCTAACACAGGTCTCAGAGCTGCACAGAGAGGCCTCTGTTACAACCTATTTTTCATAACTCAAACCATTATTTTACCCCTCTTCCAAACGCACTGTTTCAGTGTTTATATAAATAAGCTACTGCCGAGCCACGCCCCTAAAGAGAACAGAACAGCTAAGGAACAAACCCCATGAGGGTGCCTTCGATAAGGGGAAAGTCGGCTTGTTTAAACTCCAGCCAAGACAAACATGGAAAAGGGATTTACAGAAAAAGAGCAAGTATTTTGTTCGTAAACGCACACGAGGGACTCAAAGTCCAATAATTGATGAAAAGTTCATTAAACGCGAATGAGGACGTATTACTCATAAAAAAATAAAAAAATAAAAATCTGTGGATTTTTTTGAGTCAAAAATTGATTTTTTGAGTCAGATATCTGCAAAAACACGCTGATGGATTTGTTTGTTGGTGTTTTAATTGTTTATTGATTGTTGGATTGTTGTAAGACCTGCCATATGCCAGCGTCACATTTATTACAGCATGAATTTACTTGGCATGCCACAATGCAGAATCTATTTCCCAACATTTATACAATCTCTCTCTCATAGACACACACACACACATACACACACACACGCACGCACTGATTTCATTTTCTAATTGTGTAAAGTCTGTAGTGAACAGCAAACCCCCGCTGAGACCCAGACCAGAGCCTTAATTACAGTCTTAATAATGGTTATTGATAATTATTTGTTTTTCTCTACTTAACATTCAAACAGTAACTCAAATAAGTCAGTGTAGACTAGACTGACATACATGATTACCTTTAGGTTCCTGTCTCAAATTTTGTTTTGCAACAGGATGCCATGATTCAGGCCAAGGTTCAGAATCATGAACCCAAGAAAAAAAAAAAAAATCTCAATGAAAATGCTGAAGAGAAAGATCCAGAACCGGGTCAAGACGCTGAACAGTGCGACATACTGTAGACCCCAACCAAAGTGCTCAGCAATAAGACTCGGAACCGGACCAGGAATTCAAGCGGTGCGAGCAAGAACCAAGCATTGACTTTGGACCCCTTGGAACGACACCAAGACAAAAAAAAAAAAAACGTAAGATCCAATATTCAGATAAACACTTTAGATCCTAAAACCCAGAACCAGGTCAGGATCTTTACCCGCTTTTTTAAAATTCCATTTCAGTTCAATTTTATTTGTATAGTGCTTTTAAACAACAGTCATTGTCGCAACCATTTCCTTTTCAACCAGGACGTTCTGGAGCTAGTTTAAAGCCTGCGGCCAATTTTGAACCAGTGCCAGCACCAGCCATCAGAAAGAAACAAAGGGACAGAAACAAACCTTTGCTGGGACAGAACACAGAACCGGTAATATGATGAGATGTGGCAGGGGGGGGGGGGGGGGGGGGAGGTATTTGGGCAGGATTATCACAACCAACTAAAAGTTTATGGTCTCCATCTTTAAAAAAAAAAAAAAAGGCCTCAAAATGCAGTGGACAGCTCTAATGCTTTCTAGTAACGATGGTTTAATCCCAATGCAGACTTGCAAATACATCTTAAAGTTGTCGCTGGTACTAGCATTTTTTTTTTTTTTAGCTACTAGCACTTCCAATAGCATTGCTGGAAAAGTAGAGATGTATACAGGTATGTGACTCTTTGTTCGCTATTGAACTTGCTCCGTAATGGCACTAGCACCGGACGTGAACTAGCACTGGTTCCCTTTGGTGGAGAAGGTGAGAAACAAGAGAGAAACAACTTCAATTAAATGCTGAAGAAAAAAAAAAGCCCAGCACTAGACCAAAAGTCTGGGACCTTGAAAAACAGAGAGTCAGACTCTACTAAATGTCTGAAGGGTAAGAACCAGACCAGACCAAGCGTCTGAGCACCAACAAAGAGAACCACAGCCAAATTTGAAATCTGAAACCAAAAACAAGGCTGATTCTGGGCAAAACAACTGAGATAGAGAAGTAGACTCAAAACAACAACACCAAGGAGACCATCAGACGTGAATAAAAAAAAAAAAAAAAAGAAAATCCTGTACTGAATGCCAAGACTCTAAAAAGTGAGAGACACAAAATCCAGATCCAGAGCAAATCAGTGTCCACCAAAACCCAGATCTGGCTGCAGCCTCTGTTTTCCCTGTCGCAGACTAGAATATGAATTGGCCATAAATACCCAGCGCACACTCAGTGATTCATCATGTTTAGGTTTGAGCAAGCCACAAAACCGTCACGTATATTGTTCCAGCTGTGCGCCTATGCACAATGCAGAGTTCAGGAAGAGAATCGGAAAAATTGTCCCTGCCAACATCCCCATGGGCTGCCGCTCGCGTTTCCAGTCTTCATTCAGTCCTGTGCCAGGTTGCGGGACATGAACGATGAAGACGGAGGACGTCTCCATCATTCAGGGGCGTGACGAATATTTGGCCTAGGGCTGAAAAATAAGAGTGATCCCCTGGAGAAACTTTAAGGGTTTGATGCATGGCGAAGGAACACACGCAACAGATGGGGAGGGGATGAAACGGAAGCAGGCAGACTGCGAAAGAGAGAGATCGGTGGTGTTTGATGTTGAAAATAGCAGGTGGAAGTGTGCGTTTGTGAGTGTGTATACGTTTTGTGCATGCGCGTCTTGAAGCAGAAGCCAGTCTGACAGTGTGATGCAATAGCACAAGTGGTGCAGCAGTTTATCTTTCTGACGAATGACTCACTGGCCCGTGGGCTAATACACCCTGTCTGAGATTTATGGGAAATTTCACCACAACAGAAGCAATGAAACGGAACTGGTGCGAAAAATAGATGCTGTCACATGGAATGGGGGAAATATGCGCATATATTCGGGGCGAACTTTACCAACTCCACCGGTTTATACTAAAGTGTTTTGGAATGTTTGATTCGGATTGGTCGGAAGGTGTTGATTACGTTTCGATAGCAGCACTTCTGACAGCAGCGTTTTACTTTACTTTCCTAATTGGACCGAAAGCATTACCTCTATTATCCAGAAATAACGCAAGCAAAACTTCCATCCTGGAAACTTGTTACATCGCCAAATGTTACCCCTACATGGGGCAGAAAGAATAGATGTCTTCCAGCAAGAGAGAAACAATCAGATTAACAGTCACTTTTACCGTGTGTGCCGTGATAACTCAGTCACATGAATCAGTCTGGCTGTTGATTGGTACTTATCTCAGTTACCATAAGCTAGCTAGCTTAGCTAAATATTACAGTACTGTGGCTATTGTTACTTTGCATTTGAATTGAGCATCTATACCGTATACCTGCAATGCAGCGATCAGTCAAATCGGCCAGGCTCCATATAACGCATAAACTTACGGCTTAATATAAATTTAACTTATGAGTTACATAAAAATTCACAATCCAGCTATGGGGGCCAAAACATTTTTCTCTCTCTCTTTTTTTTGTTTTTTTTTTGTTTTGATAACGGTCTGTAAAAATGTTTATTTCTGTTGGCCATTTTAACATGGAGCTCTACTCTACACTGCCGCCCTCCTGGCTGCGAGGTAGTACTGCACCTTCCTGAGGCTCCAGCCGAGCGCGTACATCAGCAGGCCGCACACGGCGGCTGTGGAGCGACCCACGCCTGCGTTGCAGTGAACGTACACGCTGTGACCGTTTTCTAACAGCCCGTAGAGCAGGTACACGGCCTGGGGCAGCATCCGCACACGTCCTGCAGGGGGCGACATAAACAAGAAGTTAACACTAATTTGGAGCTCTATGGGGATTTACTCCCGTGGTGAAGCCAGCTCTTAAATATTCGACACCCAGTCACTGGACGCAGTGCCGGTCCCAGAGCTGGATAAAGCTGGATAAAGAGAGTCTTTATCAAAATGCCAAAACAAATAGTTCTCATTTAACCAGCACTAACCAGTATAAACCAGTATAAAAAAATTGGATTGACATGGCATTGCTGTTCATGTGGTTGGTGTGGGGTTTGGTGGAAGTGGCTTGTATTTGACTGTTCAGCATTTTTGAGCAGACATTCTGTATTTATACACTTAGACAATTAAAAATGGCTTGTCAATGAAATTCTTATCTAAGTGAACTATTCTGCTGTTTTCTTTTTTTTTTTTTTTTGTTCGATTTCGATCCTGGAAACCATAGCCGTAAGTAAAATAGATACTTTTAATTGCAATTTAATAGCTTTTCTGTTGTTGTTGTTGAATCTCACTCACTTTCCCTCCTTTGAATCCTCTTAATCCTTTATCTATTTAATTCACTTTAATTTCAGGTTATTGATGTATTGCACAGCACTTTGCCCGACAATTGTCTATCTGTATATAAATAGTGGTGACTTGATGCAAGTACGTTTTAAGTTGACATAAAATACAAAGTCAATTCCCTTAAATCACTTCGCGGTAGCAGGAAATTAGATTTGCTACCCGGAGTGATATTTGGCGCTCGTTGTATATCGCGGTTTAATATGCAGAGCCTTCCTTCTAGAGAAAACTGTTCGGAGAAAACCATAAAAGCAAACGAGCCCGTAGCGGCGATTAGGTTCAGTTTTTACCATCTCGCGCATCTCGCGCATCTCGCTAATGCGCAGGCGTTTTATAAACATCTCTAACAATCTGCAGTAACATTAAAGACAGGAACTTGTTTGTGCTGCAGCTTCTGAAGCAGCCATTACTAACGCCAGAGTGTTCTATTGCTTTCCGAAATAACTACGGTTAATGTGATTATAAAGAGCTTCAGGGTGAAACAAAGAAATTTTATTGTCATTTTCTTGCATTTATTTACAATCCTGTCTGTGCTCTAGTGTCAATAAAATCCCCCTAAACAAAACTTCTCAATATCTCATTTCCACATCGACATCCATCACTGCCAAACGCAATGCAATCACTTTTTCGTAATATCTGTAACGGTGCTTTCCGTACAACTCAGACTCTAGATCGGATTTTTATATTGATGTAGGGTCTTACATAAGTATCCATGTAAGACCTCACATAAAGAAATATATAACTGTTTATAACATTTCAGAAATTGAGTTAAGGAAAGGTTTTCGAACCCCAAAATTACTGTAAAACCTGTGCTTTACAGTAGGTCTGGTGTATTTATGTCTCTAATTGTCCTCCCTCCTGCACCTCAGGACAGCATACAGGGGGACGTAAACGTCCAAACTTCAGCAGGAAGTCCTCTTGCGCTCGTACCAAAGCTTCCTCGTCGATGTACACTGCCGCCCTCCTGGCTGCGAGGTAGTACTGCACCTTCCTGAGGCTCCAGCCGAGCACGTACATCAGCAGGCCGCACACGGCGGCTGTGGAGCGACCCTGAAAAGTCACATACACTATCCATAGGGATTAATATGATGTTTTTTGTCTCTCTCTGCAGCTATAACAGCTTCAACTCTTCTGGGAAGGCTTTCCACAAGGATGAGGAGTGTTCTATGGGGTTGCTTTGTGCACTGGTGCGCAGTCATGTTGGAACAGAACGTCCCCAAACTGCTGCCACAATGCTGGGAGTATGAAATTGTCCAAAATCTCTTGGCGTGCCGAAGCATTAAGAGTTCACTGGAAGTACGGGGCCGAGCCAAACTCCTGAAAAACGCTAGCAGTTCCAACATGACTCTCATGTCCTGACCTCAACCTGATAGAACACCTCCATAATAACGTAGAAGCCAGGCCCAACATTAGTGTCTGACCTCACTAACGCGCTTCTGGAAGAATGGACAAACAATCCCATAAACACACTCCTAAACCTTGTGGAACGCCTTCCCAGAAGACTGATAGCTGCTAAGGGGGCGGGGCCAACATCATATTAAACCCAATGGATTAAGAATCGGATGTTACTCAAGTTCATATGCATGTGAAGGCAGGTGAGCGAATACTTTTGGCAATATAGTGTAATTACTTAATTAAGGTAGTCAAAGCGCATGTAAATTAGGGTGTCATGTGATCGGAATCTAAATTGAGCAAACACACCTAAACAAACAGCATCATGATGGGAAAAGCCTCTGAAATTAATGCGTAATTTTAATAGATGGAAGGAGTATGGCACATGTCCAGGTCACAGAAACAAGCCACAGAAGTGAATGGAAGATGAAGATTATCACACGTGTCGTCGAGTGGCGAGAGGAGGACAAAAGACGGGACACGTCCTCACGCGACCTGCGGATTAAATTCTTTAATGATCAAGCTAAGCAGATTTGTAGATCACGAGGCGAGAGGGGTCACGGTCTCTTTTCTCTGTTCCCTTCCTCGATCCGTCATCCATCACTCCTCTATCCGCACACCCACACGTCCTCCTCAAGGCCTGGCGTGAGGTTTTAAGAGCTCACTTCTTTCATCCTGTTCAACGCTGAGGGGTTCTTATAGATATCGCGGAAACAAAGGAAAACCGATGAACTGAATGATGGAGTTTCAAACGCTGCTGTGGGACATGAGAGGGTCCAGGGACGATGGACAGGACATAAAAGACACGACGGAGAACAGGATTCATTGAATTAATAGCCTCTCATATACCTTTTAGGATAATTCCGCAGCTTCTCCTCAACTCTTCTTTCTCTATAAGCCTTTTTGGAACAGTGACAGAATTTCCACTTATTTATTCAAAAGGTCACGCTGTTTTCATGCCCAGCCTTGGGAAGCGGCCCGGTCGATGGTGTGAGCGAAAGGTCCGATCTAAAAATAGCCAACGTGCTGAGTATTCACAAAATTATTTAGCGGGATATTAGATTTGGAAAAAAAAAAGAGGCCAGAGGAATAACAATAACTGCAACACGTACGAGCTGCCAACTCGCCAACGGCTCGAAGGTGCCCTTCCGCAAAAATGACCATTTTGTCAGGAAGGAGATAGAGAGAGGATGATAAGATAAAAACAAAAAAATGTGAGCAATCTTTCTAAAAAAAAAAAGAAAAGAAAAGAAAAGGTAATGAAAAAAACCAAGAGGTGATTTTGTTTCCATGCAGGAAATGAGATACACACCAGTGAAAGAGATGAAAACCTTTCTTTAAATATTTAAACATCAATAAAAAAAAAAATGATGCTACACTTTGGGAGACAAAGGGTGTAGAAACTGTAAATGAAATTTAAATCCGAATGTAAAGGATTTATAAATATTTTATCCGGGCCCAGTACTCATCCTACGTACACGACATTTGTTTCCCCTAGTATCCGCTCTCCTATTTATGTCTCTCATTGTCCTCCCTCCTGCACCTCAGGACAGCATACAGGGGGACGTAAACGTCCAAACTTCAGCAGGAAGTCCTCTTGCGCTCGTACCAAAGCTTCCTCGTCGATGTACACTGCCGCCCTCCTGGCTGCGAGGTAGTACTGCACCTTCCTGAGGCTCCAGCCGAGCACGTACATCAGCAGGCCGCACACGGCGGCTGTGGAGCGACCCACGCCTGCGTTGCAGTGAACGTACACGCTGTGACCGTTTTCTAACAGCCCGTAGAGCAGGTACACGGCCTGGGGCAGCATCCGCACTCGTCCTGCAGGGGGCGACATAAGCAAGAAGTTAGCTGAGAATCTAATTTGGAATTAGAATCCGAAATGATCATGTTAATCGATCGAGTTAATCGGCATAGGAATCTGAATTTGTTATGAATTGTCCAGACCTGTTATTATTTCAAGATGATATTGGGTCAGGATCAAAATTCAAAAATTTGAGAAAAGGTCCTTAACCCTCCAATATTAACAGACACCATAGGAAGCTCCGCCCCTTCAAATAGTCTTTTTTTTTTTTTTTATCTGGTGCTCCATTTCTCCACTTTAAAGATGTAGCCTTAATCAAGGGAAATGAAGAATATTTTTGAGGTCCTTACACTGAAATCGATGGACATTTAAAGGAGCCTTTAATTTGATTAAAACGCTTGAACGTTAAAGCAGGCTGTACATCCATGAATGTGATCATCTCCTGCCTGTGGTGGCTTGGAGCCCCCTGCAGTCGCTCCCATGTACTGTACGTCCAACGAGTGGAACGTTTGATCCTTGAAAATCGACAGATCAGCAACTTGTGGAAGAGCCGCATCTGTCTGCGGGAACTGTACACGCAATCATTCACCGACATCACTTGTACACGTTACAGGAACTCGTCAGGGAGTTACTGCTACTGTACATCCAACCGTACAGTCCTGACCTCACTCCAAGCCACTTCCACACGTTCGGGATATTAAAGGAGTTCCCGGGAGGCCAGCGTTTCAGACATGAAGCAGGCAGTCCGATCACGTCTCTAGCGTACTGAGCAAACTTTCTACCTTGACGGTTTATACGTACTATTGAAACACTGCGATGAGTGCATTAGTGCAGCAGGGGATTCTATAGAGAAATAAAGGGAGTTTTTACTCTCTGTTATTCTGCACAATCAAAAGACCGAGTTTGACTTGAGCGCCCTTCATGAATTTAATTCACCTTTAAGCTCCAGTCACTTTAATCATCCTTATGACCGCGTACTCTATTTGGATTTCTGAAATTACCCCACAAGGTGTTCGTTTCAAACGGTTATGGTGCATAATACATTGAAAGTGGCCTTACAGCATTTCCTGAATTCGGAAATCATAAAAAAAAACGTCCATGTGTCCTGAAGCCATCCCAAACTCACCTCCTTCTGCGTCGCTGCATCGCTAATGCTTTTCTAACAGCAGTGGCACTTGTAAAGAAATGAAGAAGTCCATCCGGCAACATCAGAGAACGGTTGATGAGAATAAGAAACAGAATACGTTTATCGACTTTTCTTTCAGTGCTACTTTACTGAAACTATAGGTAACTCTCTTGTGCTAATGCAGCTGGCGGGTTCCCAAGTGCTAGCTTTTACGCTAGTTAGGCTGTGGACAAGGAGAAATCAAGGGGGAAAAAAAAAAATCTATAACTATATTAGGAGTCCAGTTTGTATGCGGCATGCTTCACACTTTCCTTACATTTTAGCATTACATTAGCCTCACAGCTCCAGGAAGCAGCCTTCAGACACCAAGCTGTTAATCGATTTTACATTTCGATCGCTTTTTGGAAGCACTTACGCTTTCCAGTATTTCTGAGCAATATGATGCTTAAAGCTAGGATGGACTTTAATAAAATAATAAAGCTATAGTTACCATGACACAAAGGAATCTAATAAAATAACTCCCAGCAATATCCGAGCTCTCGGCGGTGTAAATACAGAGCTCCGCACTCTCTAATGCTTTTTCACAGCGGACAGGGAAATAATCTAACTTTATGAAGTGATAACCTCGTATTAGTGCAGCAAGAGATATGTTCACCCCCCGAGTGTGTTATGGGTGTGTTTATCTATTATCCGCCCTGCTGTACTAACACCTCCTAACCTCCTATTGCAGTTTCTTTTCTTTCACCCGTGTGTAATATTCAGTTATCAGTCCTGCGGTGTAAACAGTGCAGGACGTCTCCGCTGAGAGCCGAGGAGTGAAATCGGGGTCGAGCAGCGGTGAAGCAGATGTGAGCTCAGGTGCAGGCTGGGACTCAGCTGTTTTGGTCTTTAGAAATCCATTAGCAAGTCCACCAGGCAGGTCAAATCTCCAGTGGGGTATAAAGACGCATGTTTTACTTGCCAAACGACGTACAGTAGCAGTTCGTACGTACAGTACGACGGGTGTTCAAAGATGGATTGTAGGTGGTTTGTTGATGTCTTAGGTTTATAGTTTGTGTCTTTTCGTAATAGATCATGAATATGTCCAAAAATATGCTGAATTCCTTGTTTAGTGTTGACAAATAATATAAAATAATTTAAAAAATAAACTAAAAATCACGAAATGGGGTGAAGCAAATCTGAAACGGCTAAATCCAAACCTGCACCAAACTGAATTCCTGCAGCAATGTGGCGTGGCATGGAGGTGATCGGTCTGTGGCACGGCTGAAGTGTTCTGGAAACTCAGGTTGCTCTGATGGGAGCCTTCAGCTCTCCTGTGTTGTCGGCTCTGGTGTCTCACATCTGCATCTTCACAATATTCTATAGATTCTCTATGGGGTTTAGGTTGGGTCGATCAAGCACACGGTTGCCATGGTCCTTAAACCTGGTACTTTAGGCAGTGTGAGAAGGTGTTAATTTGCTGGAAAATAAAATCAGCATCTCCATAAAGCTGGACAGCAGGGAGAAGCATGAAGTGCTCTAAAACTTACTGGTAGGCGAGTACACTGACCTTGGACCTGATAAAACACAGTGTTATGGCTCCACAAACTACCACTGACTACAAGCTTTACACTGGACCACAAGCAGCTTGGATTCTGCGCTTCTCCTCTCCTCTCCTCAGAAACAATGCTCAGGTAGGCCGTGGCATTTAAACGATGCCCAATTGGCACTAAGGGGCCTAAAGTGTGCCAAGAAAAGATCCCCCACATCATTACACCACCACCACCACCAGCCTGCACAGTGGTAACAAGGCATGATGGATCCATGTTCTCATTCTGTTTACGCCAAATTCTGACTCTACCATTTGAATGTCTCAACAGAAATCGAGACTCATCAGACCAGGCAACATTTTTCCAGTCTTCAACTGTCCAACTTTGGTGAGCTCGTGCAAATTGTCGCCTCTTTTTCCTATTTGTAGTGGAGATGAGTGGTACCCGGTGGGGTCTTCTGCTGTTGTAGCTCATCCGCCTCAAGGTTGTGCGTGTTGTGGCTTCACAAACGCTTTGCTGCGTATCTCGGTTGTAACGAGTGGTTATTTCAGTCAAAGCTGCTCTTCTATCAGCTTGAATCAGTCGGCCCATTCTCCTCTGACCTCTAGCATCAACAAGGCATTTTCACCCACAGGACTGCCGCATACTGGATGCTTTTCCCTTTTCACACCATTCTTTGTAAACCCTAGAAATGGTTGTGCGTGAAAATCCCAGTAACTGAGCAGATTGTGAAATACCATGCCACGCTCAGAATTGCTTAAATCACCTTTCTTTCCCATTCTGACATTCAGTTTGGAGTTCAGGAGATCGTCTTGACCAGGACCACACCCCTAAATGCATTGAAGCAACTGCCATGTGATTGGTTGATTAGATAATTGCATTAATGAGAAATTGAACAGGTGTTGCTAATAATCCTTTAGGTGAGTGTATATAATATATGAGTTTCACTTTGTGAATTGAATTACTGCAATAAATTAACTTTTCGATGATATATTAATTTATTGAGATGCAACTCTAATGCAAGTTCGAGTGTTGCCACATAGTGAAAACCAAATAATTGTACGGAGACCCCAGAATAATCATATTTCGGGGCAAATTATCATATATTGGAAATTTGATCGCAGCACTCCCAGAACTAAATTTGCAACTGCATCCATCAAATGAGCTGCAACAAACTCCAAATTTTCAAACTGTGACACATGATGTATATATAAAAGTATATATAAAATGAATAACCAGACTGGTTCCAAATCAGACAAAAGAATTGAAATTGATGAACGTTTACGGATTTTTACAATTACTGATCGTACATCATACAGAGACCCAAATTATCGTATATCTGGCAACACTTGTATGATGGTGGACAGTTTGTGAAGGTCCAGCATGGGTTTGGCATGGTTCGGATCAGAGTCATAGGTGAACACATATGAGAAAAGCATAGATACACACACACCCTCTGTGCTCATGTCAGGCGTCGGGATCCAGACGTAAGCCAGACCACAGTCTCTGTACAGACACATCATGGTCTCCGGGGTCATGTGCTCGTTGGGGTCGCGCCGGCAGCCGTGAGAGTTGGTCATGACGTCCCACTCGGTCTGGAAGTTCATCACTGCTGTGACACCCAGCTCGTGTTTCAGCTTCAGGGTGACATGCTCGACCCGCCGAGGGCAACTGCCCAGCCAAATGCGGGGAAGAATCCTGCGTTTGGAGGTGGGGGGAGGGGCATAATATGTGTCAGATTTTCTTTTTTTCTGTATGACAAAAAAAGACATTCTTGGATCAATGTTATGTCACATGAGGTCCGATGTTTTAGTGTCCCCAGTCCCAACTAGACATGCAGTTAGTTTCCATTACAAATAAACTACAACACTAATTATTAAATAATCCCGTCCTCAAGTTTGCTCAAAATCAAATCAACCGTCAACAATGATGATCAGATACGGGCGTCGTCCAACCCCCATGTTCGATTTTAGATGTTTAGCCAACACCAACTGATGGAATATTTTTAAGCCCTTTTTAAAAATCTTTTTGTCACCTACAGTATATATTTGTCATAATATCCTATATAAGAGGATATTCTTTCTTTTTCAGTGCTTTCTATGCTATCACTTTCAAGAGTTTGGCCAGGCACCAGTCAGTCTATACTGTACTATATCTGATTTTTCCAGGCAGCTTGGACAACCGTGATATTTCCTGGCCATTATGTGTTATTTCATCATTTATTTAGAGCGGTAACTAAACCAGGACCGAAAGCGTCGGGAATATCATAGTGGGTTTATTAAGCATCTGAATCAGAGTGGGTTTATTAACTACGTATTTAATAATTCAATGCCTTTTAAACTTATGAAGACAATTTACATCCTAAGAGCTTTTTATGCAAATTAAGAGCCTATTTTCCAGGTCAGGTTTTCCAGTGGGTCAAATATCTTAGGAAAAAATGTCTTTAATCACATTAGAATAAAACAAAACCCTCTCTGAAGTCATTATCAGTGCACACCTTTTTTTTTTATTATTATTTCAATTTCATTAAAAAAGGGCACACAAGGCATAAAATGACAAGATATCTGCTACTTTGCATATTACAAAAATCCATTATTATTTCAAATCCTCATGTACAGTGCCCTTAAAAAAAAATTGTTGCATATTTGTCACATTTAAATGATTGTAATGTTACACAAAGATAACCAGAGTGAATAATAAAAAAATAAAAAAATTTTTTAAAGATGATTTCAATGGGAAAAGAATCTGGCCCCATGTGAGAAAGTAATGGCCCCTACTGTATATCTAATAACTGTTTGTGCCAGCCTTGGCTGCAACAGCTGCAGTCATGCATTTGTGATAACAGGCAACGAGTAATGTGGAGGAATTTTGGCCCGCTCTTCTTTGCAGAATTATTTCAACTTAGCCACATTGGAGGATTTTCAAACACGAATGGCCTGTTTAAGGTTCTCAGTTGTCTGGACTTTGGTTGGGCCACTCCAAAACCCCGAGGTCATTTCAAGGTGGACATCCTGGTGTGTTACAGATCGTTGTCCTGCGCTTAAGCTGAAGAACGTGAACTGAAGGCTGGACTTTCTTTACATGAAATGCTGTGATAGTTTTATGCCAGATGTAACGGGATGCACACCTTCCACAAAAGGACCAAAAAGTCTTGGGGGCAATAAAGATATATTTTCTTTTTTTTTTTTGCCAAATATGAGACGAGCCTTTATGTTCTTTTTGGTCAGCAGTGGCTTTCATCTTGGACCTCTACCATGGATACCATTATTGCCCCCTTGTCTCTTTCATGCATTTATTTAGATTGTGTTGCTATTTTTAAATCTTTTTTGTGTGCTTCACTTTGTCAGACAGATTGTATTTAAGTGATTTCATGATTTATCAGGTCCGCCAGTAATTAAAACCTGGGAGTGGCGAATGTAATTTACCTCAGCTTTTCAAACATAACAGTTCATTCATGATTTAGCAAGGAGGGCAATTACTTTTTCACATGGTAGGTTTGGACAGCTTTTTCCCTTAATAAATAAAATGATCATTAAAAAAAAAAAAAAAAAAACACATTTTGCATTTACTATGGTTATCTTTGTGTAATGTTAAAATTTGTTTGATGATCACAATCATTTAATTGTGACATATAAAAAAAAAAAAAAAAAAAAAATTAACACCACTGTATGAGAAGTGAAGAAAATTTTGCCCAATATTTAAATATTTATATCATGTGTCTTTCATATTATAAGAAGTTTCACATGGAGAATATAATGAAATTAATTAAATAACGAAATGTTGAGAAAGAAAACGAAATGTTGTTAAAATTAGTCTTGTCATTTTGTGAAGTAGATTTTTTATATTCAGAATTAATTTTCATTCATTTCATTATAAATAAAAACAATTGAATTTGTGATGTGCATATCATCACCAGAATGTGACTTTAACAGGTCACACAAACGACCTCCTCGCCACCACGCTTACTGTACGTCAACCTTTATTTCTCCTGAATTTCTGATAATAATGCGTCTAATCTGGAAAGCAAACTAGCTTAGAACTAGTTAGTGGCGAGACTGACTGGCGAGAGTGTCGTCATGGTTACAGTCCCTCCTCCCCCACAAGATCTGCGCGTAATGGGCACCAAATGTGTTGCTATCTTTCTAAGAGAGGAGCGAGTGTGGAGAAAGGTTTGCACTGTGATGAGAGTGATCTTTGAACAGGAGTGAGAAATGGACCCTTAAGGATGATAGGAGGAGTAGAAGGGATGCTCTGTGCGCTCGCCGCTTCCAACACGGAGGTATTTTTAGAGGGAGTGTGACGGTCAGACCCCCGGCTTCTCTCTTCCACAGTGATCTCATTTATCTATTTGTCATCCTCTCTCAGACAGACAGAGGGAGCGAGGAAGAGGAAATGAGAGGGGTGTAGATTTCCCATCTAGAGGAGAAACGAGGCCTTGCTCCGTCTTTCTCTTTCTCACATCCTTTAATCCGAGGCAGAGCGAACTCTCTAACCTTTTTCTCGTCTCTAGTAAGTCTTTCTTAGAACCTCTGAGACACCATGTCTTTTTTTTTTTTTTTTTTGATTTTTCCCCGATTTTCTCCCTAATTTAGTCGTGTCCAATTCCTCCCCGTCACTAGGGGGCTCCCACGTTAAGGCTACTACTACTACCACTCAGCCGGGAGGGCCGAAGACTATCACGTGTTTCCTCCGAACCACGTGACGCCAGCCGACCGCATCTTTTCGAACTGCTCGCTCGCGCACCGTTGGGGGCGGTGTAACACACTCGGAGGACAGCGCTATCCGCTCCCTCCGCTGCGCGAGCTCACAGACGCCCCTGACTGGCTGTAGAGCCGTGATTAATGTCGGAGCACTATGTACCTCTCATCCCTCCCCTCTGGGAGACCTCGGCCAATCAGCTCTCTCTAGACCTCCGGCTGCGAGGGGTTACAGCATCACCCGGGATTCGAACTAGCGATCTCCGGATGATAGGGCGAGCGCTTTTAACCACTGGACACCACGTCTTTAAAATGATTTGGACTACAGTGCGAGAGACAAAGATGCCCAAAAGGGTTCAAAGAAAACAACTAAGGAGATTAAAGTACTGCAGAGGTTTTATTAAATTTATAAAATGCTGCGACAAAATCTGGCTGGACAGACATAAAGACATACAGACAGACAGATGTTTTTTTTTGTTTTTTTTGTTTTTTCTGAGACTGGTTTCGGGTCTGTCAAATGAATGAAACGTCAAGATAATCACTGAAAGAGCGAGTTCTGACCAAGGTCAGTATCTCTAAGTATCAACTTTTTTAAGCTACGTAACATGTTAGCAACCGCAGACACGGACACACACACACACACACACACACACACACAAAACCTCTTCCCCCTTTTAAACGACACGATCACTGTTCTGCTCTTTCACCGACTCATCTTATTTTTCTTTCCTTTTTTTTTTTTTTTTTTTTTTAGGAGTCACAAATAGAGAAGGACCGAGTTTCACAAGATGTTCCCTTCAAATAATTGCAGGCTCAAGAGCTCGTGTACGATACGACTGTTTTTCCCAGACTATCTGGATTTCTTCTGAGTGAAACATTTTCAAATTGATTCAGTCCATGAATTTATAGTGAGATTAAGCAGCGTAAACAATGTATTCCTGACATAACGGCGTGTTACTGTATGAGTGCTGCTGTAATAGAGGCCACTGGCTTCCTGCTCTCAGGGTAAATTACACATCATCACATGTCAAACCCCTCACGAAGAACAACAAACCGTGTCTGGAGGTTGTTGTATTAATTAAGCTGTGCTATTCAGAGCGAGCGGAGTGTGGTGTGTACTGTAAGTGTATACACGGGTGAGTACGGGGGACAGATGGACACCAAGGATAATCTTGTAAGGGTTATATCGCTTATTCCCGACCAGCCCCCCCCCCCCCCCCCCAAACACACACACACACACACCCACACACTTACTGTGAATAACCAGAGTGCACTGCTTCACCCAGAGTTTAGATTGTATCCCTGGCATGATAGCGAGGACAAACCTCTCCTGTCTTTGGAAGACAAACGGATATCAATATAAGGTCTGATTCCCACGAGCAGCAACGAAAATCTTTGACTTACGGCCTCCGAGTGACGCAGTGGTAAAGCGTTCGCCCTATCATCCGGAGATCGCTAGTTCGAATCCCGGGTGGTGCTGTAACCCCTCGCAGCCGGAGGTCTAGAGAGAGCTGATTGGCCGAGCTCTCTCAGAGGGGAGGGATGAGAGGTACATAGTGCTCCCACATTAATCACGGCTCTACAGCCAGTCAGGGGCGTCTGTGAGCTCGCGCAGCGGAGGGAGCGGATAGCGCTGTCCTCCGAGTGTGTTACGCCGCCCCCAACGGAGCGCGAGCGAGCAGTTCGAAAAGATGCGGTCGGCTGGCGTCACGTGGTTCGGAGGAAATACCAGTCATAGCCTTCGGCCCTCCCGGCTGAGTGGTAGTAGTAGCCTTAATGTGAGAGCGCCCCCTAGTGACGGGGAGGAATTGGACACGACTAAATTAGGGAGAAAATCGGGGGGGGAATCCCCTCCCCTCCCCCAAAAAAACTCTTTGACTTACCGTTTCTTAATTCCAGTTGCAAAAAGTAGGATCAGAATATCTCTACAAGCCTTCCGACCTCCATCACAGCACACCACGTCCACACTATATATAAAATATATAAAATCTTGTGGAATAAATGTAATATGATGCCGATTAACATCTTGTATGCTAACAATTTGCCTTGCTAGCCGACGAGGATGAGAAATTGCTCAGCTGTCATTGTACAACAGGAACAGTCTGGCATATTTTTCCACCAAATTATGTTCCTTCCATCATCGTCTTGCTCGTAATTTTGACTTCGTGTCTCTGGCATCGATTTTAATCGGCTTCAAAATGAAATCTCGGGACTTTCAGGCAGTCCAAACACTTCAGATCATTCACCAAATTGGCTGCAAATCCAGGACTTCAGTATCATCATCTCCAGCCCAAGTGATGGATTCTTTTTAAATAAATGAACAGCGTTGGACTAAATCAGAAGCGTGTCTCAATTATATGGGTGGTTTATGACCAGCAGACTGGAGCTTTCTTTAAAGACTGCATTATCAATTATTGTAAGACGTACGAGGGCTGTTCAAGTCAAAGCAGGATTTTTTGATTTCGCAGAATAATCTGAGAGTTCCTTTATTTCTTTAAACTCTACAGTTTTTCACTAGTACTTACCATCAAGTTTTTGAGCCACGATTAGACTTCCTGCTTTATATCCAAAACGCTGGCGTCCCAGGAACTCTAAAGGAGCTTTAATAACCCAAACTTAAGCACCTTCTGGACAAAATCGTTTCTGTTACTTGAACCGCTATAATCAACTCGATTCAAGTAAACAAGACAGTGAAGCGGCCCCTGAGACGACCGCGGAGATTTATAAACTAGTACGAACGAAATGGTGAGGAAGTCATCAGAAGCGTCCCACTGATTGCGTCCGTCTCTATTCGCTTGGTGTGAATCACAGGCAAGCACACACCAAAGCGATGGCTCCTGTGGTGCGTTTCTACACTCGAATCGATTTAGGCTCTCAAACACATTCAATTTGGCTTTTCTCCAATGGATTTAGCCGGTGGCGTCCCATCACCAGCTATTTATGAGCTCCCTCAGCAAACAGATATATTCCGTGTCAAAACTGTGCGTGGGTGCAATTTTTTCCCTCTCCCTCACCATTCATCATTTTTATTAGAGAACCAGGCTGTGGAAAACATCCACAAATTATTACAGGTGAGAAAGTTTCTCCAGAGTACACAAAAAGAAGACCGCTCTGTTCGCTATATGTCAGCGGACGCGTCGGGCGTCGTCGGAGTGCCATTATTTCGAACATAATGGAACTGCTTCATCGGAGGGGAACGTTATTAAGTGCTGCCCCTGCCCGCAGCTGCGGGGCAAATTGACTTGACCCCTGAGTCAACTGCGGGTGAAAAGCTTTGCTTCGTTCTCCTGACTTCCATTTCTTTTTTGCCTTCATGTTCTTTTAACAGGGGGGTCAAAGTTAATAGAAATGAATGCTAATAGCGTCATATCTGCAACGACCTTCTACTAATTCAAACCCCAAATATGTGGCGCTTTGAAGTTGACTAATTTCCTACAGTAAACAGCACTAATACATGTCTTATTCATTGTACACCACAGCAATTGAACAACCATTAAACATATTTAATGTCTTAACGCCAGGTTATTTGTACTTGTTATGCATGTATAGTAGCATTTATTGCTTGTAAATCGGTTAGTTCTTGTTATCCCTTATGCAGCCTCACCAGTCTCCTTGAATCCTACAGGAAGACCACACTTTTAACAACCTGCATTGACTTAAGTATTAGCACTGGGGACTCCTTCCAAATACCTTAACTGGCCCCTTCATTGGGTTGGAAACCCTTTTGCCTTCACAAGTGCCTTAATTCTTCCTGCCATAGATTCAACAAGGTGCTGATGAACATCATCCATCTGTTAGATTGAGATCATCATCATGTTCAAGAAACCAGTTTGAGATGACTTGAGGTTTTTGGCATGGCGCGTTATCCTGTGGTCATAAAGCGATGGACTTGGTCAGGAACAATCCTCAGCTAGACTGTGGCATTTAAACCATGGGGTCCTGAAGTGTGAGGAGAAAACCTTCCCCACACCATTACACCACGACCACGAGAGATACAAGGCAGGATGGATCCATGCTTTCATGTTGCCCATGCCAAATTCTGACCCTGAAACTTTTAATGTCCGATTTTGGTAAGCTCAGGTGAATTGTAGCCTCAGTTTCCTGTTGTTAGTTAACAGGAGCGGCACACAGTGTGGTTTTCTGCTGCTGTAGCCCATCTGCCTCAAGGTTCTACGTGTTGTGATGTGAGATGCTCTTCATAATCACTCACTCACTCATCATCTATACCGCTTAATCCTGTATTCAGGGTCACGGGGGGCCTGGAGCCTATCCCAGGAGACTTAGGGCACATGGCAGGGTACACCCTGGACAGGGTGCCAATCCATCGCAGGGCACAGACACACACACACACTCATTCATTCACACACTACGGGCAATTTGGGAACGCCAATTAGCCTAACCTACATGTCTTTGGACTGTGGGAGGAAACCGGAGTACCCAGAGGAAACCCACCAAGCACGGGGAGAACATGCAAACTCCATGCACACAGAGACGGGAATCGAGCCTGGACCCTCCAGTGTTAACCACTACACCAGCACGCCGCCAATCTTCATCATCCCTCGGTTGTAATAAGATGACATTTGAGTTACTGTTGCCTTTCTATCAGCTCGAACCAGTCTGGCTCTGGTTCATTCTCCTCTGACCCCGACATCAGCAAGGCATTTTTGTTCAAAGAGCAAATTTTGATGATCACTGGATATTTTCTCTTTTTCATACCATTCTCTGTAAAAACCTAGAGACGGTTATGCGTGGAAATCCCAGTAGATCAGCAGTATCCCGTCTGGCACCAACAACCAAGTCACTTAAATCACCTTTCTTTCCCTCTCTAATGATCGGTTTGAACTTTCAGTAGATCATCTTGACATCTTGGATTGTTTTGCTGTCATGTGATTGGCTGATTAGATATTTGCGTTAACAAGCAATTGAACAGGGGAAAGAATGAAACGGCCAGTGAGTGTAGGTTAAACCTGTCATGCAGAGAGTTCTCATTTATGGACAGGCAATTTAAGATGCTTTTTAAAATGTGAGCAGAATTTGATGATGGCTTGCTTCAGAGCAAAACATTTTTTCTTAAAAAAAAAAAAAAAAATATATATATATAATGATTTTAAAAATCGAAAAATTATTTTTGTAACTGTTTTACGCTTGTGTTTTAAAAAAATATTATATATATAAATATTATACATTTTACCTATTTTTTATAATGCAACAATGCTACCATTTTTTTTTTTTTTTACATTTCGACTTTTTTACACATGTAAAATATTTTTAGAAAAATGTTTTACACCTAAATGTCATTTGGAAGACACTGAAAGATTATTATTAATAATAATAATATTTTATTATTATTATTATTATTATTATTTCAGGTGCACTGTTTAGGGTTTTAGTACTATTCAGACATTCTGCAAAATTCATCTACTGTATCATGCAATTTGAAGTAAAAAAAAAATTTTAATAAAAGATAGGATGTACACAAAAATGAAAGAGTAATTAAACATATCCATACAGAAAATTTTATTTAAAAAAAAACAAAACCTGCTTTCTTCTTTTAATCATTATTATTAGATCAAGGTTACGTGATTCATAAAACTTCACAGCATCAAAACTACACGCTGCAATTTTATTTGTTAAGTAATAAAGTCATTATTCTATTAGACCTGTGAATTAATTTTTAGTATAGGAACAATAAGCTTTAAGAAGTAGTGATTATTAATTTATCTTCTGACCAATCAGATTTTCAGGAGTAACTAACAAATGTAGTTTATCTTTTCTTTTTTTATATACAGGACAAATGCTAAATGTTGAGTAATTAGAATAAATGAATGCAAAAATGGCTTTTTAATTACTGACGAAATGAGCGTCTTGTCCTATAACGCGTGACCTTGTCTTTGATTTCATTCTGTTCGTGCTTTCTGCTCCGCTCATGCTGCATAATCGTGACTTTCTACATCATGTGAGGAAAGCCTGATTTCTACATCCTCACACAGAGCCTGAGAAAACACATTATGACGGGCGAATACGAATACGGGAACCAGCCGGCAGCAGAAGTGTAGCGCTGACGCCGTTGTGCTGCGTTCATCGAGCCAGTAATCCTCTGTCCCTTGGGGCTTAATTAATTTCGCACTATAAATTGATATACATGCAAATTTCCAATTTACAAAAAGCAGCCAGAGAGGGAAAGAAAAAAAAGAGAGAGAGAGAGAGAGAGAAAGAGAGAGGTTATTATTTCCTTTTACTTGATTAAAGAAAAGATTTTCTCAAATAAGATAAAAAATTTACAAATGCATGTCATCACATTTGGTAAAGAAACTTTTTGCGAACAAGGAAATGGAAAATCGCAAAGAAGTGAATGGAAAACAAAAGACAGATTTCTCAAAAGTGGAGTTTAACGTAAATTGTGAAAACTGTAAAGCTGTAATCTGCGATTTAAAATGTACATTATGAGCGTTTAGTTTTGGTTTTTAGGTCGACATTTTGGAAGCTCTTCCTTAATGACAATTTCATGAGTGACATTCCCTTGACTGTACAGCTACTTCCTGCAGCACAATATGTTAACCATGCGCTGGTGGTGAAGGAGGAAATACAGTGTGTGATCATTTCTTTTTGAATAATGTGTCAAAAATCAAAAAGAAAAGAATTATTTTGGTGATGACTAACTTGCTTAATATTTTCGTCTCTCAGATATAAACCTTCTCCATTTTACTTCTTGTCCGCACTCTGGACAAGATAAGCTGGGCGCACAGTACAGTATGATCACAGGATTGCGTTTACACCAAATTCTTCCGAACAAACTACTTTTTGTCATCCAAGCACATCTGCAAAATATTACGCTCCATATTTGTCTTAAAGGTGTCCCCTTATGTAAAAACAACTTTTAGCCAGGTATTCAGTGTGTGTGTGTGTGTGTGTGTGTGTGTATGTGAAAACGTGAAGAAAAAAAAATCCTTTTTTTTGTTCTTCTTCTTTCTGGCCAGAGCTTCCACAAGCAAAATCGATTCTCCAAGTATTGTGACCTTATGTAAGAAGAGCTTGGCTTGCTGCTCAGCTTTGATGTGCTCTGGAGGGGCGTGGCTCAGCAGTAGCTCATTTACATAAACACTGAAATGACGTGTTTGGAGAAGGAGTGAAACAGTGGGAGTCTGAGATATGAAAAAAAAAAAAAAAGCATCTTCTGAGGAGTATTTCAGCTGAGACATTAGAACACACATTTTAGGGGAGCTTTAGGACCTTTGTTAACTTCTTAAAGGATTATAGTAAAACATTGGACCTTTAAATGTATTTTTCTGGGAAAAAAAAAATAGACTAGAAACATTCAGAGCTCAAGAAAAACAATAAGCTAATTCTTTCCTGTCTATGTGTGTGTGTGTGTGTTTTTGTTTTTTAACCTGAGACTGTAACGATGCCTCGGTCACGTACCCGGAGATCAGGACTGGTGAATCTGCGTCTAATCGCGGCTTTGCGGTAATGTGTTTTTCTGATAATAAGCTGTGACCGTGGAGCTTTACAAGTCTCGGAAGCCTGAGGAAAGATCCACAGAAGCAAACAATAACGTCTGCTATAATAAATAATCAGGATGAACTGACTTCCTGGATGAGACACTAACAAGGCTGTTTATATGACGCATTCTCACGACTCATTTTGTTCTTCTCCACTATTAACGGGGAGAAAAAAAAAATACAAAAACACACAGTGCTGAACTGCAAGAGAACTGAAAAGAAAAAGAAGAAAGTTTTGTAGTTCATTCATATATATATATATATATATATATATATATATATATATATATATATATATATATATATAAAGCTTGCGTGAACCTCACATGCTTTGTGTGATCTGGATTAAAAGATAAAAAAAAAAAAAAAATCATACTGCTGTATGAGAAGCGGAGTGCTTTTTATGTTTGACCTTTCATCCCTTCCTTTCTTCCCCTTTTCCATCCATTGATTTTACTCCATCCGTACACACTTCATGTGAATGGCCTTCCCTCGAGTACTCGTGCAATCACACACACAACAGCAATCTTCGATCATTTCTTCCCTCATGAGAAACTACTTGTTCATTTTCATTACTGAACATTAACTTTTCAATGATGGATGAATTCACACGCAACGTATTTACACAACAAAACGCCTGTACATGGTTAAGCCTGTTAAGCACTGGTGTGTGTGTGTGTGTGTGTGTGTGTGTGTGTGTGATGTCCTCACCTCCACTCGAGAGCTATGGCGCTGTCAGAGTGTATGTATTAAAGAACATCACTCACATTCCCTAGAAGAAAGAAAAAAAAAGAAGAAAAAAAAAGACCTAAAAGTAGACTTTAGCCAGCAGCCAGGAGTCGCATGTTTATAGAAGCTCGTGTGATTCTACAAAGGTTCCTGGGTTCATTAGTGTAAATTTGCATACTGTAAAACTACTTTCACTAAATAAACAAATAAATAAATACTGATGAGTTCCTGATATTTTATATACGAATTAAATTGACAGTAGTGTTAAAAGAGATAAAGGAGCTGCACTGGCTGAGCTGCGTTAGTGGATGATTTGTTACCACACGCTGCCTGTAGGAGTCACTGTTTCACCAGTGAGCTCTCTGTGAGCTTCCCTTCGCTTTTTATGGAGTTTTTAAGTGTAATTAAGCATAAATTTGATGGGAACGTACTTTATTATTATTATCATCATCATTACTTGTAGTAGTATTATAATTATACATGTATTTGATACTTAGGGCAGTAAGGTGGCTTAGCAATGTCGCTCACACCTCCAGATCACACCTTCGATCTGCTGTACATGTGTAGAGTTTCCATGTTCCTCCAGTGCTTGGTGGGTTTCCTGCAGGTACTCTGGTATCTTTCCTTAGTAGAAAGACATGATGTGTAGGCTGATGTTGTGTGTGCTTGTGCTCTGCAAAGGGTTGGAGCATGTTCCCTGCCTTGTGCTGTGAGATCCCTGAGATCCGCCTCCAGGCTCAATAGACAGAATAAGCGGTACAGGAATTTGATGGATGGCTGATTTCCTTTTGTTAGGATGTGCACAATGAAAATTAAAGTCTTTTCAGAATCTGTCAGGGTTTTTTTGTGTGTTATGCTCTCTAAAAAAAATTATATTAAAACTTACTAAAGAATAAATGTATGTTTTTTTTTGTTTTGTTTTTTTCATTTGAAGTGAGTGTGTAATTATTTGGGCGTCTAGTTCGCTAGCTATCATATAGCATGTTGTTGTCACCCGAGTAGAGAACATATTAGACACCGTTTGTAGAGAATCCGATATGTTTTTGCTAGACACTTCAGAACTATTAAGGCTGCAATCTGATCGCAGTCTTTTGTGTATAAACTCTTCTGCATACTGGGTTCCAACTGGGAAGAAAAACAAAAAAAAACTTGACCTGGAAAAATACAGCCGGTTCCTTGTAAATGTTCGTGGATCACCAGGGATCATCCGGTACGATATTATGACGATACCTACTGTAGGTGCTGATTAGATTTTTTTTTATTGCAATTCTGTAAGTATCATGATTTTATAAATATCCCAATTCAATAATTTGTTTATATTTTGTTATAATTCTGAACAAAAAGCAATGCTAAAATTTTACCCTGTCAAATACAAATGTACAGTACTGTGCAAATGCAAATAAATTCTATAGAGCAAAAAAGTTCTATTTGTATATGAGTTTTTTCCTGAGAGGTTTGAACCACGCTCAGTTCTTCTGAGGACTTTAACTGCTCTAAAGGACTTTTCCTGCTTGTTTATCGCCTGCAAAAACCCAGCATTTTTTTTTTTTTTTTTTTGCCTAAAAAGTTTTCATAATGTGCTGCTTTCTTTGCTGGCATACAAATAATTTTCTGTACCTTTTAATTTTATATTGGAATACTAACAAAATTCAGATTTTTTTTGGACTGGCTGAATAATAAAGTTCTATAAATATAAAACAAAGTTTGTACTAAAAAACACAGCATACTTGAAACTTTTCCAAAGAACTGTGTATATATTAAAAATTAATTTTAAAAAATCTATTCTGGAGCCAGAAATCTAGAACTATAGAGCTTATGAGATGTTGTTTTGACCAAACTATATCTTTACCCGCATCAAGACCTGAAGAGAATGAGAAATGCTGTATTTAAGCAAAGCGTGTGTTTGTGTGTGAACGCACTTGGAAAAGTGCATGGCCTGTTGTCCCGCGACGCTGAAGTAGAAGTTGGTCGTGTGCCTCATCTCATCTGTGTGGCCGCTCACCTCGATCCAGTGACCGATCGGGTGGCAGTACACCCCGTCCACCATGTTGCTCTGGTCGTACACACACTCCCGATCGTGATGCGGGCCGTTACCTGGACACAAAGTAAACCCACGTCAGAAATTAAAATAAGGTAACTCTTTCCATCTTTTTTTCCTCTTTGTCTTTATATGGCTTTAATGAATCAGAAACTTTTTGGTCGGTTCACACAGAAAATCTTAATTAGACTGATATACAGTATATATATATATCTTTTTTTCACAAAAGACAACATAAGGACAACCTTTAGACAGCTGAGCAAGATGGTGGCAAGAAAAAACTCCCTGAGACGACAAGAGAAAAAAAAGATACGAAACAGAAGCCACGTTCTTTAGTAGTATTTGATTTTACAGTACACTAAGTCCCCGAATTACGAACAAGTTCGGTTCCGAGAGCACGTTTGTAAGTCTGATTTGTTCTTAAGTCCGACAAATTGAGACTCGTACGCCTTTGACGCGAATATACAACGTAAAGCACACCTACTAAATCTGTCCCCTTTCCCCACACTGCCATCATGTGGCCAAAACCCGTAATCACGTCTAAGGAAATGTATCACACAACAGTTAAAAGCAGCTTCAAAGTGTAGATTGTGAAAAAGTCACTAACTAATCAGTAACTACTGGTATAAAGCAGAGAATATTGAATTTTATTACATCAACCGTTTTTGGGGTTGCCAGGTGACATTATCCACTGAAGCAAGGGTGAGACTTGCATGTACTTTTGGGAATTGCAAATCTTTTAGGGCATTCATTTTAAACAAAAAGGAGCTGGTATGACCTGAAGTGTTGTAAAAATCAAGGTCCAAAACGCATCTAATATCCGACAGATGCATTTGGCATTTACTTTTACTACAATAGCACTGCTTTGGCTTGGAACGTCCAATACTTTTACCATCACATTATGATTTGTGTTCAGGTCTGCATACATCCGATACATCCGCAGGAGGCAAACTCCAAGATTGTGAGACGTGAGGCATATTTATGGAAAATGTCAGAGGAGGGAAGAGTTCATTTCTCATCGTGTCTCTTCCGTCAGCCGTGCGAACCGCGACCAGATATGAAGTCTGGATTAAGCCTTTATTCGTATTAAATATTAAAGGTCAGGCCATCACTGTGCTCTGGTATCATGCTGGACTGGGATACACAGCAGGCCTGACTTAATTAAAGTCATGATGTAATCTAGTCTTGTGTCAAATCATTGGATGCGCAGGGAAAACGGTTCCGAAACCAATCCCGTCATCATCTCTTTAATGAGAAGCCTAAACTAATCCTATATTACCTCGCAATCCTGCGAGTGCTGATCATGTTGTCTGCGTAAATGCTCTGATTTCCGCATGTCCTGACTGCCAGAGGGAACTGAGATTAGTTTTCTTGGCACAGACTAAAAGTATAGAGTCGTGCCGTGCAATCAAGCCACATTGTTTTCCCCAAAAGTAGGCTTTATGCATATCCAAAAATGTGCTGCTGCACGATGAAAAGAAACTCACAGCAAGCGAACAATCCGAGAAACAAAACTAATTGATTCTAGTGCGAGAACACAAAAGACACATGCGTACCTAAAGAAGCCTTTTGAAATGAGTGTATATGGGGGGAAAAGAAATAAACCCGACAAAATGAACGAAAGTCAGTCAGTGTTTGAACGCACAGAGTGACCGATGACGGTAAAAACTGTTAGAGAGATAAATACAAAAGTGTGAAAGTGCTGTACTTTTGTCTGTCTGAAAAAAAAGAAAATGCTGATGAAGTTGAAGCAGATTCGGTTTCAATTCTAACAGGACAGAAGGAGAGAGAGAGAGAAAGAGCGCAGTTAACAAGTCAGTATTAGAAAAAGGAAAAGTCTTGTCTGTGATAGCAGTGCCATCTTGTGGACAAAACGTCATTGCATCACATTTCATTCTGAATATTCACACTCATCATAATACAATACTTTCCGTTATGAAGCAGTAGTTTGGTAGCACTGGTAGGTCATGGGTTCAAGCCCCAGCACCGCACAAACAGTGACTGTTTCTAACTCCAGCACCACCAAGCTGCCCCTGTTAGAGCCTTAAGCAAGGCCCTTAACCATCAACTGGCCAGATATATGATGAGACAAATGTAAGTCGCTTTGTATAAGAGTGCCAGCCAAATGCTGTGAATGAAAATCTGAAATAATTTAATTACGACGTATATGTGACTAACCTTTGTGACAATAATCTTTCTTTTTACCTCAGTAAATCTTTTTAAAAAATTTTTTTGTTTGTTTTTGTTTTTTTTTTTTACCTCAGTTCATGGACTACCCGCTTCACAAATTTTCACCTTAAGAAATGAAACCGCAAGAAATATGAGCGACTGAATCGAATGCTGGTTAAGTTGTGGTGTTTGTGAGGATTTCTTTTTTGCATTTTGTGTAAGATTTTGTGAAGGAATGTTAGCGAGGATGGTTAATTGTGGTGCCAAGAGGAATCACAATTAATGTTAAGTGAGGTTTAATATCTATTTATTTCAAATTAACTTCATTTACATGTCTTTTCTAAATGTTTCGATTGTTTTTATGTGCAAAAATATAATTATAGTGTCGGTAAGTGGTAATATTGGTAATATCTTTGGGTGGCTGGAACGGATTATCTGCCTTTACATTATTTCCTATGGGTAAATGCGTTTCACAGTACAAAATTCCAGTGATGCCAAGTGTCTCATTCTACTTTTCGAAAAATAATTTAAAAGCAAACTTTTTTTTTTTTTTTCCGGGTGCCCCCATCAAGCGATGACCTTCCTGATGAAACCCTCGTATTTTCAGTTTTTCTAACCGGGCTTGTGACAGGCACTGCATACAGTGGCTGGGTAGTATGGGGTGTAGCAATCCCCCGACCGCCGGCCTCAAACCCAGACCTCCAAATCAAATTTTGCAAAAAAAAAAAAAAAAAGTGAAAATATATGCCAATTCGCAAGGGAAGAAAAGCTGTAATTTCATTACTATATGCAGCAAAACAACACTGTAAAATGTTTCCAATCCAACAGATACCTTCCCAGACACAATTCCCATCAATCCGCTTAAGGAACTTGAACCAAAACTTGTGTGTGTACGGCTCGGTGAGGTGCACTTCCCCGAGCCACAGGCAGGGGTCGCAGCTGGACGCCAGCGTCCTCGTCGGCTTCATCTCGACCGCGTTCGCCGCGTCCCAGCGCCCGAGCTCCGCGCGCGATCCCGACACAAACACCTGGATATCCGGGCGCTCGGGGGTCACAACGACCCCAAACCTAAACACAATCATTCTGGGAAAAAATGAAAATGAAATAAAAAATTACGAATAACGATTCAGTCGTATTCGGTCGGCGAGAGAAAATCACCAGGTTATATAAATAATCACTTGCCGTCTAGTTTTAAGAGCTACAGTGCTCGATCAAAACAAGTGCGTGTTTAAAAAAATATAGATACTAAAATAGGATTTACGTCATGGCGCAGTGTTTTCGCGTCGTGTTTAACCTTTTCTAGCGTATCGTTCGCGAGAGAGCCGAGTCCTTTACGTGAACCGACTCCCTTTTGTAAACCTACTACTTTTGAGGTGAACCGACTCTTTTTAGGTGAACCGACTCTTTTAAGTCCACCGACACCCTTGTCTGAAAAGCTGTAATCAATCATTCTCCTAAAGAGAATCAACATATTTTAAATCCATCATATATCGCATATGCACAATAATGTGCAAATATACACGCATCCAAGTGCAGTGGCTGGTTTTCTATAAATATAGAAAAGAGTCGTTTCGTCATGAAGTCATGAATCACGGTCAGTTAAAGACCCTTCACCTGACAAACACTTCCGGTTTCTATCTCGATCACTCAAATGAGAGGGAAAAAAAAAAACTAGAGTTAAATATATTTAAATTTGTATTCGACTTCACCCTAAAGAATCACAAAAAATGTAGAATAATTTTACTGGCCAAATATTTCCAATATTTACTTTATCTAATATTAATCTAATATATGATGAAACAATAATGTATAAAATATAGTTGCAAGCAACGTTGACGGGCCCAAGTGTTATTTGAGTGTGTCAAGACCTCAAAAAAGCCATCGTCAATCGGTTGCACCTCACGACCTGCACACGTCACACACTATACAGGGCTAATGTCAGTTTGGGCCCTAAATATTTGTTGAGTGCGTTAGTGTGTGTGTGTGTGTGTTAGCATTTGTAAAGCGTATGTGTGTACAATAGGCCGCAGATGCTGGAAAATAAGCCTTACACTATGGTGTTCCTGAACGTGATGTCACTGAAGGTGTCACTGAATATAAGGTCACTCAATATAATGCCACACAAAATTATGAATTTTTTTTTTCGGTGTAAATTTAAGACACTATGACGACTGACACGTTTGAGATATCGAAAATCCCTCCGCAATTGTGCATCCTCAATATCTTTAGATCTCTTCGGCCTGGTTTGGTGACGATCGTATAAATTTCCTAGGAGGAGTATATTTAAATCCATCGGGTGCGTTTTTGCAAACGACCCAAAATAACCGGCCTCCTGTTGAGTTTAGCCCAGGGCATGCAGTGCGAAAGTTGTTTGGCTCGATGAGCTCTAAATGTGTACCGAGTTTCGTGTGCCTACGTGAAAGTGTGTATGATCTGCGCAGCAAAATCTCGTGTGGGGGCCCCGGGCCACGCGACTCTCAGGCATCCTGATGGCAGCAGATTCCAACCGGTCTGCCAAGTTTCATGAGTTTTCGAGCATGTTAAGACCCCTGAAAAGTCCAAAAGGGTGGGGAAAAAAAAAATCCTTAGGAAAACAAGAGGGTCCTGCGCACCTTATAGTGCTTGGGCCCTAAATATAGTTGCAAGCAACGATGAGGGGCCCCAGCACCCTGCGCCATCACCTCCCGGTTTCACCTCACAACTTGCACACATCACACACTATACAGGGCTAATGTCAGTTTGGGCCCTAAATATTTGTTAGTGCTTTAGTGTGTGTGAGAGACGAGTAAATGTGTTTGTGTGTGTGTTAGTATGTGTGTTATGTGGGCGTGTGAGACAGTGTGTGATATATAGGAGTCCGAGTGTGTTTATGTATATGTGCGTGTCTGCATGCATGTGTAATATAAGTAATATAAGTGTGTTTGTTTGATGCTGATAAGTAAGCCTCACACTATGATGTTCAAGTTGTCTATCAATATTCATTAGACATCATGATGATTGATTTGATCTAGGTGATCGACAGCTCCCAATTTATTATTTATTTATAATTCTGTACGTCTGGTTTAGAGTAATAGAGGCCAACAGTAAATGCAGACGTTCTTAACAAAATAGGCAGGTGTAAATGTGCAAGGCAGTTCAAAGACAATTAAAAAGTGCCTAATTCGAGTCTGAATTTACGCAGACCGGTTCTGATTTTTAAAGTGGGTGACCATGACTGAGGGAGAAACTACACATGGAACTGGAGAGGATTAGTGTTTGTTGTTGTGCCATTTTATTTCCGCACACAACATAATCTCAAGCAGGGCTGTATACACCCACTCGACTAAACATGACCTTTTCAAGCTAAGGCTAAATGTCAGGTTGATCACAGTTCAGCAGCTTCATGCAATCGCTGTGCCATTTTTGGTTTCAGATATTTTATGGGCTGCAATGTAAAATGGAAAGACCTTTTGCAGTCCGTTATTCTTTTAACGCATACACGACTCAAATGTATTGCCTCGCTCATGCAGCTTCATTGAGAGTCAGCAGGAGGGTAACACTAGCATTAAACACTAGCAGGGTCAAAGATGATAAAATATCTTTTTTATTGAACACAACCAAAAATACATGCAGGTCCAGACTAAACAGTGTCCTGGCTTAATCTTCAGATCATTGGTGCCAGCACGCTTGGTCTGGTCAGGCAAACACTTCTTCTTCAGCAGCAGCAGCAGCAGCAAGAGTAACACTCCATAAGGCCTTCATCGTTATTAAACACAAAAACACACACACAAAAAAAAAACTTGGCTTTGGGTCATGAGCTAAATAGGTTCTTCCCAATCCCATTCATGAATCAAATTCATCTCTGGATGTGACTGAAAAACTTTGCAATCGTTGAAAAGAAACCAGACGATTATTTACCCAACAGATTCCCTGCATTTACCATAAAGCTTTCAGAAATGAACGTGACAATCCCCATATCATTACATTCAACATACACCTGTGAACGTGAACATGGACATTTAACACATGTTTTTGCATGTAAACCTTTGTGTTTTAACATGTTTAGAATATTTACCAAGGTGCTACATTATGTTTACAGAAATGTATTAAGTGCTTGTATAGTGTCTTTCAAAAGTGGCACTGTCATTTTCTCCTAAAATAAAAGTGATAGATGAAGACGATGATGTCTCTCGATTGAACAAAGGTGCCAAGTGTGGCAGACTTTAGTGTGTGTATATAAACATACATCAGCTCATGTAGTGAGAAAATGACATCATACAAGTATAGAATGGCATCCCAATTGTCTTTGTCTCATCGTCCTGCTCTTGTTGTACAGTCACTCAACACCTTTAGTGATCGAAAGCTTTTTTCATCAGGCAGAATCACTAAGTATTGCTGCGAGAAAGTGAAAACAGAAAATGAAACTTTTTTTTGAACAACATCAGCCGCCCAGGCTGACCGGACATGGATATTTTATTGTTTTCCCTGCTCTAACACATCTCATGTAAGCCATCAGTTACTTAAGAACCCTTCCTGAGTTGGGGGTTGAGTAGGACAGGGGTTACTTCCTGAGTAGGGACTCCAAAATACAGGGTTGGGAACCTGCGCAATACATCAATAACACTAATTGACGGCTGATATAGGCAAGGTATCAGCACTGCACTTAATCATATTCATAATCAAAAGCATCACTCCTTCACTGTTAACTCCACTGGCGCTTGTTCTGGAAAGATGATTCCTCTTGTAAGGATCTTGTCCGATCGCATCACATGGAGCATACGGACATGACGTACCCTAACACAGCACTTCCTGGAAGCAAGACTGATCATATCTACAAATTATACGAATCGAAATACACAGCTTAAGGCTCTTCGTTTTTGATTTCTACCCGAGTGAGTTGAAGTAATATCCTTTTAGTGTTACCTCGAAGGGGGGTGGAACAGCGTTAGACATTACCACACATTTCTGTGCAACAAGGAAAAAAGGCAAACACTGGAAATCTTTCTCAGTGCACGTGTCATTAAAACTGATCATAGACCAAGCAGTTGTTAGATTTATATACCATATACATATATAAAAATAATCTGAACTCAAAAAAAAAAATTTCTCATGTACACAACTGTGGATATTATTGATTGAAAAGGTTAGGTTAGGTAAGGTAGTGTTATAGCTCATTCACTCTGGTATTTGTTATTATAATACTGGCTTGAGAACTGAACGTAGCGATTTGCCGCCTCGGGTCAGCTCCCTGGTCGTGCACATGCATGGCAGTGGCACGGCCTCCACTTGTCTATGGACCTCATTGTACGGGCAGCGTTTCAGGTGGTCCGCCATGCTGGAAATGTCCGCAAACTCCCACCTGGTCACAGGACTGAAGGCTGTACTGAATCGCCACACCTGCAGGAAAGACATGTTTGTTGCGTGATGCTTTGATTTATTTGCAAAACATTCTAATGGATAAACAAACAGCAGTTCCAGTGGAGGGACTCAGGTAGTCCTCACTGCTGTGCTAATCCATCTCCGATATCATGTGGCATCCCAAGTGTGTTACACTTATATGCTAGATTGAAAGGAAATCAGGAACCAGGACAATGTTAATAGAGTACCTTAATATGTATTTTTAGCCAACTACTCCCATTGGTACAACATATGTGACGAAGATAAATGAAAAGCAAAATGTAATTTAAAATTCGTAATGTAAAATTCATATTTTAAAATGTAATATTTAATCTTAAATATTTTAATAACAATTTCTTACAAAAAAACAACAAACTTTACTATAAATCTCCAGTGCTCCATCTTTATTGTCTACTAGGTCCAAGACTTGGGAAACAATGGGCTACATAACACCACAATATTCTAGTTAATCATGTTGGCAAAGTTTTTAAGATTTGAAAGTATATACACACACACTTTCAAATACTTTCAAATATATATTACACACAGGGAACGTATTTATGCTCACCGCTCACCCTGTAGGTGATTATCTTACATAGCTAGAGAGCATAATGTTCCAATTTAGATACAGTGCTTTTTGCACTGGTCATTTCACCATGTCTACAATTTAGCTCTTAAATGTATGCAGTTTTCCTTGGTTAGCATGAATAATTAATTTATGTTTAGCTAATGATGATGTCCAGAGTGCATATGAGAAAGACTGACCATGGCAAAACAGAATCTTTTTATAGTTTAATCTTAGCCAATAGTACATGACCTACCTTGTCTTTTATCTGCCAGGATTGCCTGCTATCAGGATACTGCCTCTTTTCCCACTGTACCACCACCATGCCCCGTGTCTGCAGCAGACTCGCGCACACATCCCTCATTGTCCGCGACACCATGGACAGCTGGCACAAGCTGAAACCATCCAGGAACCGTGCCACATGCTGCAGGATCTCAAAGGGCAATGCGCTCAGTCGATCACACCCAAGCTCTGGTACTACTTCTAACACTGGCTGTATCCCAAACGACCTAAGGTGTCGGTCATGGACGATCTTTGATCCCTGCCTGGTTGGGCAGAACCTGCGTTGGGAATAGGTGCAGCCATAATAGGCCAGGGGGCAGCGATGCTCCATCCAGCCATTCAGCCCAGAGTGGATGTCACCATGGACGTTGCGAAAGTGTGAGAGGAACTCATCTCGGCGGAACAGCTGGCCACATTCAAATGTGAACATGGAGCCTTCACGTGGAGCCCAGCTGGGTCGCGGCACCAGCTGCTCCAGAGTCAAGTCTAATCGTAATGTACAAAAGGGACTTGGCTGTGAGAGACGCGGCGCGGCTCGGTCGCAAGCTGAAGCAGACGCCACTTCTCCGACCATGGTGTTGGTTGCCAGGATGGCAGCAGGGAAACTGAAGGTCTGAGTACCGAAATCGACACGTGAGCCACCAAAGGTGTAGACGGTGTCAGAGATTCTGCGGGCACGTGGTGACTCCTCCAGGCAAAAAAGCAATGCTGCAGCTGTGAAGTCGATCTCACCAAGGCCTAGGGGGTCGGCCTGAGGCTCCTGCTCCAGATCGGATGTGTCCACAGCTTTGTCCTCCATCTTACAACCATGCAGTCTTTGTGGGAAGCTCTCAGTAAAGCAACTCTTCCGTACGTTAAGTGCAAGAGGCATAAAATTGCGGAGTAACTGAAGGTTTTGGAGTTTTCTCTCAAAAGCCTTATCTTCAAAGTCTAATGCCATGGAATGCAGCACACTGTCCCTGGGAACTACCAGAGCCTGGGCGTGCACAGGCGGCTGTAAGAGTGGAGCCTGGGATCCAGATGCTGCTTGCTTCACAACAGCGGCTAACTCGTGTCTAAGTTCTGGTTGGTGTGGAATTAAAGGACCAATAAACTCCCAAGAACCACCATGCTCTGAACTCTCATCAATCTCATCTGCTTCCATAGTATGGTCCTTTGATTTTTTATACTCTACAGCATTGTGACAACTGATACACACACTTTGCTCACCCTCATCCGCTAGTCGGATCGAAGATTCTTGACAAAGTTCCTCACCGATGTGGCCATCAAGTTGGTCTAAATCCCACTCATCAGTTCCACCAACTGCCCCAGACTCAACCTCATTTTCAGGGGTACTATCCTTCATTTCAATATCTGCACATTCAAGAGTTTCTGTCTGATGGCTTCCACCATTGGTCTCGCTGGCTGTACAGCTTGGTCCAGAGCCTTTGACGGCATCTCCGAGTGCGCCAAGAGCAGATACCAAATTTCTCCCCAGTTCCCTCAGGGTTTCATGCCGTTGAGGCTGCAACTCCTCGCTTAAACCTTTAACCCCACTGGCTATTTTATTGCACTTGGACCCAGTGTCTTCTTTCATAAGTAACACTTCACGTACCTCTCCATTTAATTCTGGTTGCACTGCTGAAACACTTGTAGTTGGATTCTGCTTGTCCGTTGCATTGAGGTGTATCAGAACATTCAAAGCAGCAGACAGACTTTTGGTTGTCTCTACCGTGGTTTGGTAAAGCTCACCATAATGCTCCTCGTTCAATCCGTTAATCCCGTTGCTGATCATTTCTTTTGAGCAAGACGAAAACGTTGCCAAATTCATGGCTTCCTCATGTGGAATGGTGGGAACTGCGGTTACGCAAGGCTTTTCGCGCACCTCTGCAAGCTGAGTTTTTTTCTCAGGGCAATTCGTGGGAGCGAGAGATACAAGTTTGAGTGAGGCCAGCATGGTGCGCTGGTCCTGCAAGGCAAGAGCCATGTCTAGCTGTTCTTCCTCATCTGCTTCCCGACTCAACCTCTCATAGGAACGGTAGTCCTCGTCATTCACCGGCCACCGGTTCCACTCCATGGTGCAACACACCACACCAGCCGGACACACCTCGAGATGCTCTGCCATCTTTCCTCGAGCTAGCGTAAAAGGGCAGCCGATGCTGTGGTTGAGGCAGGGTACCCGCTCAAGTGGGCATAGCAAGCGATGCTCGTCTACTTTACAGGTGTGATAAACAGCGCCACAAACTAGCGGGCAGGTATGGAGGTCACAGGACGTGCCAGGCTCTGGCTTTACCATACACCTCCGGTTCACACAACAAACACAGTGAGTGTGAAGCTCTTCCATTTTTAACTCTGTCAAGGCAGGGATGATGTCTGAAGCCCAAGCCTCAGGTTTAAAATGTCTGTAAGACAGTAAAACAGCAAAAACAGTGTGAATTTTTAACCTATTTCACATCTAGTTTGTAGTTATACCTGTAAGGTATCTCAAGTCGCTTTCATACTATGGTCTTGGAAATGGATTCCAGTATGTCTAGCCTAGCAAGTGCATTTCTTTAAAATAATATCCATGTTGGGATCGCTAAGCATTTTGGTATGACCAGAGAATGATTTTGAGTTGCTAATAAAGGAAAGCTGTTTCTATGCTAACTATTAGCTACATTTTAGCCCGTGCTTTCACTGAGCTTAATGCTATGATCAAACTGTTAATTTGGTTAAACAGGAGGACGATATCTTACGTACGATATAATGAATGATAGTTCTTTGTTCGACTCGAGCTCGCAACTTATAATTTTATGTGACAAGTTTGCACTTCTTACCTTTAAATGACTTACACAGTATAAACAAATATTTGCTTATGTCATTCTACAGACATACTCACTTGTTCAGTCTTAAACGCAAGCTTTACAGACTGCTTTGAGAAAGAAAACAGTAAGCACAGTTAGCGTCCACAGTTTGTATGCTGATCTGTGTATATACTATACATATTAGTATTATTATTATAATATGCAAGTGTGGGTGTTTTATTTTAGAATGTAATAACATTCTAGATAACAATGTAACAATTTTGTTTCAGAAGTAATGACTTATGGAACATTTCCTGGAGCACTAAAAGGCCATCTCCCCTCCGCCACTTTTTTTAAAGGGTTCTCCTAAACTAGGACATGAGTCTGTCATTTTGCATACTATTTACAGGAAACAGTGACATGTTAAAAAAATTATGAAGCGCCTCTGATTATTATTTAGACTTACTTATTGGTGATTAACTTCCTTTTTTTTTCTTTATTGTTTTTTTAAAGGCACCTTGTCTAAAAGATAATTATCTACTAGACGTGTCTGAGACTTAGTTTGTATGGAATTTAATTGCACACTCATAAGTGAATTGTAAAAATGTTTAAAAAACAATGTTGAATTTTGGAATGAACTAAAATTTTGACATGTCTCCGTGAAGTGTGCGGAATGAAGGTGTGAGATTGAACTAATGATGTGTGTGTGTGTGTGTGTGTGTGTGTGTGTGTATATATATATATATATATATATATATATATATATATATATATATATATATATATATATATAGTTCATTTTCCATTTAAATTTCAAAGTAACATATCTTCATAACTGTGATGAAACAAAGCCTATTAAAATGAAAAAGCCTATTAAGCCTATTTAAATTCATTCAGCAGTTATTATGTGATGCGTGCACGAACAAACAAAAATCCAAAAAAACATCTTGATGTGTTCTATTACATATCTTACGTTCCCCCAAGTTATTCCCCCAAGTTATTTTTTTTCCGCATATATCTTCAATGTACGCACACCACAACTTTACTATTTGTAATAGAAAATGTACAATTCTGTTATTTTTCTAAATTCTGCTTGTTTGTGAAGCGGGCAGGCGGTGTTTGCAATCATCAGCTTTCATGTCATACTGTGGATGAGTCACATGCAATTATAATGTAACAGTAGGCAGCATCATCAGCTTTTATGTCACAATGTGATATAACGGAAAGCAGCATCAGCATCAAATTTTATGTCGTACTCTAAGCATGTCACAGGCATTAAATTGAAGCAGAGTGAGGGGCGGCAGCAAGATGACCGCTCACCTCCGTAATACCGTAGAAACCACAGAACCTCCGCTATTTTTAAAAGGCTTTGTGGCAACATATACTTTTTCATGCATATATAATATCATTTATTAAATGCATATATAATCTAATGCATACATAATAAACAATATAATTTACTCATTTTGTAACATAAACATTCACGTAAATTCAGCACAATTTCCATATAAAATTGTATTCACTTTTAGTACTGTAGAGAGAACACAAAGCAACCATAGAGAAAAACAACGCTGCCCAAGACAGCATTTTTACCGTATTTACCCTACAGTATTGATACCAAACAAAAAAATGCACTTGCATGAATAGCATTTTGTATTTTACATTCTGGCACTGCAGGAGACACAGCAGTACAGTAATGTACAGTATACGGATTTACCTTTACATTCTTTTGTTCTTTAAGGGTAATATATAAAGCCGTGTATATAAAGTCGTGAAATTAACACATAAAAATTTGTCCTAATTTGCGGTGCTTCACAATTCACGGGTGCTCTAGGGAACGTAACCACTGCGAATTTCGGGGGTCGACTGTACTTATGCTGAGAGTAATTTACACACAGATGGACTCTATTCTCTAATGAGGTGACTTCGAGAGGCAGCTAGTTCCACTGGATTGGGGCTGAAAACCAATGCATGCCACAGAATTCAGATTTTTATTTGTAAAATTTATTTTAAATCATTTATGATTTCCTTTCACTTCGTGTTGGTCTATCACATAAAATCCCAATAAAATATTTTTTTAATGTTTGTAGTTCTGACAAGGTTGACAAAATATGGAAATGTTCAAGGGGTATGAATACTTTTGCAAGGCACTGTGTGACAAATCCAAACACTGGACACGGACCTGCACATCCTTAATTATAATGTATATTAGCATTACCACTGTATTTCACTTTCATATTTACTAATAGCTATGATTTTACACTGTTTCATTGATAAATTTCAGCATAAATGCTTTACAATGTTTCATCAGATGTAGTTTATTTTCTTCAGTCTGTTTTCTGAGCCACATCTTTGATTGACACAAACACACAGCAGACATTCAACTTGTACATGTCGAAACTTTGCATATGTCCTGTTGCTAGTATCAGATTCATTCAAATGTGTTAAACCTTCAGCCAGCCTGCTCAACATTAAAATACTAATAAACTCCTCGACGAATTAGCTTATTAATATGCTGGTTTTATTTATAATAATTCGTATTAAAATACACCCACTAGTCATACAGTGACACTCACAGAAACTCCATCCTACAGTGGTGATGCTAATGTTATGATTAGCAGCAACTCAGGTTTGTTTTGACTACAACGCCTTGCTAACGATTTGATGACGTTACTTCTTATCTTTCATGATGAATAGGTTTTTAGGATAACACGTAGATCAACATTAGGTATTTTTTTTTTTATATATATATATAAAAACTCTAGCATTGTCAACAATAATGAATATAAAATTTTCTAAATCAGCGATTTTTAAAAATTATTATTATTTTTAAACCCACCTTATTCTGATAAATCCCGCCTCCTGCGCTAGGATTGGCTAGTCACATGGATTGAGGCCTGAACCGTCCAATCAAAGTGCGAGCTGTCAAGGCTGCCTAAGAAAACAACCAATCGCTTAGCAGGACGCGGGGTTTGTCGGAAGACCGGTGGTTAGAGAAATAACGCTGCCAGCTTTCTTAGTTAGCTAAACTTTCTGGCTCCGGTCCTGTCAGAAAAAGTGTCTTTTCTCCAGCGTTCACTTACTTACCCAGAAGTGGCAGTTCGCCCCAGGTGTTCCGCGCTGTTTACTCAGAATACGTACACGACAAATCAGATGCTGAAAAGCAAGAACCTTTGTTTTTTAGCCCAGCCATCATCATCATCGGTGCTCGTCCTGACCAGTATCTTTCAATCTACTTTCAAAAAAAAAAAAAAGGCTCAGTCGCTGTGGGCTGTGTCTGCACCCCTCCCTCTAGCTGAGACGCGCATCTATGTCGTCATCACGTAAGATCACGTCATTCCCTACGTCAACACGCAGAGACGATTCCCGAACCGAGAGTAGTGTGATATGGAAGGCCACTATGAACAAAACACAAACAGCTACCAGACGCTAGTTTAGTTATCGTGAGGTGAAGGAGTTTATTAGTCTTAATTTGTTTCCTTTTTTATTATACTTATTATAAATACGAACATGAATACAACTAACAAGTTTGGAATATTTCAACAGAATATATATAAATCCGCCAGTCAGCGTTAATGATTCAATACACAAAAATCAATGATTAAAAGAAAATTAATAAAGAAAATTAATAGAGGAGGGTTAGAAAATAGAGATGAAGAAAAAAAAAACTAGATACAAAATGTATTTACAAAAAGAGTTTATAAAATAAATTGAAGTCATTAATATAAAACCAAAATATTTTGTGTACATTTTCCTTCTCCGGATATTATTTAACAAGTAAATATAAAGTTAATTGAAAAATGCAAAAAAAAAAGTTTTCCTGAATCTTGCTATATGAATTTAAGAACAAAAATCTCCAATACACTGATTTAGTCATGTATAGCTGACTAAATTTCCGGCAGATTCCGGAAAACGCGAGGCTTCATTTGTCATTGGTCACGTGTCGCTTAAGGAATCAACACACGCCTCAAAGTGAGGCTTCATTTGCACACGCCCCCTTCTACTCGACATACAGTAAGCTTCAGCTCTTTAGTGTCACGGTAACGTCACTACCAGACATCGATCCATCCATCCACCTAGGAAGCTCTGTTGTCCAACTACGGGCCGTGAAGGTGATTACTATTGTTTTTATTCCCATTTTACGAGTGGTAGGTCTGTGGTAGGTCAATTTTCACATGCACATTCACACATTTCAGGCAATTTGGGAACACCAATTAGCCTGACCTGTCTGTCTTTGGAACAATGAGAGGAAACCGAAGTACTCGGAGAAAACCCAGGCAGCATGGGGAGAACTTGCAAACTCCATGCACACAGACCCAGGGGCAGGAATAGTCCCTGTTCAGGGGAAGTAACTTGAGGGAAATTACTATGTAATATTAATTGACTTATCTTCTTGGTCTTTTCAGGTAGTTGGCATCCAATATGTTGCATTAGCACCACCTCCTGATCTTGATCTTCCTCATCTTTCTTTCAGTTTAAACCCTCTCTTCTAATCCTGTCACACTAAAAAAACCCACCAATACTTTCATCCTTGTCCTTTTTCTCCAAATTCTTTAAAAAAAGTTTCCACAATGGACTCATACTTTCCAAATTCCCATTGCTACTCCGCTGGGTTTGCTCACTTCTCACGTTTCATAGTATTTACAAAGCATTGCTATGTAATAATATGAAAGAGGTGCCACCTGAGAAGCGAGCAAACCTTTTCCACTATTATAACAGGCAAATTTTTTTCTGCTGATCACTTTTCTCTGTGAGTGATTTCTATGTAATATTGGTGTGTAGGCAAAGATGGCAGTATTTATGGATTAGGATGTTTCCCTTAGTAGGCGTTTTACAGTAGGTGGAACCATTCTGCATATACAAACTTCGTTTTCACTCCAGGGAGACACAATGACTGATGGGTAAACCTGCTTGTCTAGTTACTGTATGGTGAAGTGATGCTCTCTGGTATAAAATTCTGGTCTTATTTAAATAGGGGTGCTTAAATCCAGTCCTGGGGTTTGGATGAGAGTGTTAATTGTTGGTGTATTACAAACTGTGCTGGCCCTCCAGGACTGAACATGAACCTCTTGATTAAAACATTTGTAAATGTTTAAAATTAGCAAAAAGGTCACCAGCAGATAGCTGTCGAAAGTTAGCTTGCACTATGTAAATTTGTCACATCTTAGATTCAGGGATCAAAATTCATGTTCAAGAACACATGCAGATTAGGTGAGATATGTAAGAAAGAAAACAACACAGTGATGTTTTTTCCCTGTTGATGCTAACTTTAAACTTACAATATTATATTGTTTTATGTTCTTTTAATATAATCTCAAATGAATCCATTTTGTTACTTACTCCCAGTGGAATATTATTTGCAGCCTAAAGAAGGTCAGCCCAGACCCACATCAGCTTCAAAAAGAGCAGCTGACAAGGCTGCTACACCATGATCTGATGAAAATCTACAGTTTACAGTGGAACCTTGGATTGAGAATAACTTGGTCTGAAAGCATTTTGCAAGATGAGCAAAATCTTTAAATAAATTTTAACCTAATAAACAAGTGATGTCTTGATATACGAGTAGTACGTATACGTTCTGTCTGCTGTGCGTCACGTGATCACAACTGAGCCAATGGATCTTCTCCCATGCTCAGTCTCAGTGCAGGATTCTTTTCAAAGGTAAAGTGCAGGTTCATTTGTTTCATTTTTACTTTATACTTTGTATTCATTATTTTTGGGCTGTGGAACAAATCAGTTTCCATTATTTCTTAGTAATTCGCTTTGATACCAGAGTGATTTGATATACAAGCACCCTTTTGGAACAAAAAATTGTGCTCACAATTCATGGTTTAACTGTATATCAATTATACTAAATCATGCTAAGCAAACACAACCACTATTGGATCTAATATTGGAAATATATATATTTCAAGACTGCTCAACTAAATTTGCACAAATTGGAAAATGTTCCATTTTAAATGTATAGATCTTTAATAATATTAATTTAGTACAAACTGGCAGGATAGGCGAATGCCTCCTGTGGATTTTAGGCATACATGAGGAAACTTTGTACATTCAACACAGACCAGCTCATTATAGAGAAATGACTATTTATATATATATATATATATATATATATATATATATATATATATATAGTAAATATTAACATTAATTTTATTCATTCACTTTTTACTCATTAAACATCTAACAAAAAGTCATAAAACCGTATAGTGCATCTACAAGACATTCGATATGTAGCTTAAAAATATTGCAGTATTTTATTTGCTCTCTATACAAGCAGTATACATCTATTACGTGTACCATGAAATGTTCATATTACAGAAAGTGATTGTGCAGCTAGATGTGGTTCAATTAAAATCTATATTAATAAAGCCTCAAGCTTATGCTATCTCTAGACAGCTCAAAGAATTTAAATCGAAAACACAAGCAGCCCTTTTCACCAGAAACGTGTGATTAGGTCTATTTAGCTGATTAATTGTAGATTCTATATTGAAAATACAGTATTCACAATCTTTCACGGTCAGCTTTGGGGTGTGATTTTTTATATATTTTTTCCTGCAGTAAGTAGCTCACTACAGATGATGATCTAATGGCACAGGTGACAATATCTTGCTTTGCTTTCCTAACTCAGACATGAACATTCTTGTGATTCAGATAGGAACCCCAGTGGTGATGCACACCGGGGTGGAGTGATCACTCTTCGCAACGGAGTTCTTGGCAGACAAGGTGACACAGTAGCGCGTGGCGGGTTTAAGGTCGGCGACATCCGAGGCCTCGCCTTCAACGATCAGTGCTACCTTGTCGGGATGAGATTCAGTGTCCTCCCTTACGATAAGGGTGTAATAACTGGCATCAGGGACTGGAGCCCACTCCACGTGCAGGGTCACACCGTCCACATCCAGAGCCTTGATTTCAGGCACAAACAGCACGTCTGCAACGGCAATTATTTTTCAATCGTCAGGATATGCGGTAAATCTCTACTTCAAATCTACTACTACTACTACTATATTTTTGTAATAGTCCTAATTAAACATAAGAATACTTTGTTTTAGATATCTATTAATATCTAATGATGAATTGATTACTTAAACATAAACATTTCTTTTATCAGCCAATCAGCATGCAGTAGGTAATTGATATCATAACAAAATTTACCACTGTACTAGGACGTCACAGAGCACGACTTCTATCTAACCTAATTGAAATTAAAAGAACTTAATTATCATTTCCTTTTCTGAAATAACCACCTCAAAATAGAAACTGTTAAATATACCTTCTCAGAGAAAATCATATCACTTTATTGCTAATTAGAAATCATAAGTCTTAAGTCATTTGTTGCTTAAGATCCAATGATATACTGTAGAGTGCGGTGCAAAAGTATTGGGCCACCCACATTTCTTCATATTTTGCTTCCAAAGAGCCAGGCTTTTATGTATTGTTAATGTAGTCGTGAGGAATAGTTCCTAAGGCTTCATGAAGAGCTGTTTTGGACTGTTTTTCATTGGCTTCAGTTGAGTCACAAGGATGGTTCAGTGGAATGCTTTTTGTTTGCTAAGCTACACATTGATCTAAGAATAATTGAAACATTAAAAAAGGCATCTAGTGTAAGCATGACCCAGGGAGAAACAGGTGCAAGGGATGACAGAGGATCAGGCCAGTGATTAGTGTACTGCTGATACCGAATGCTGAGTGGGGGAAATGTACTACTGTACAGGCTACTGTACGTGGGGAAATGTGGTTGCTTCTGAGGTTGTTACATAAACATAAAAAGAGGTTTTTAACAATCATCTTTAAACACATTTATTAAATATTAGTTCCTGTTTCTTTCATTTGATTTACATGATTTAAATGATTTTATTTAGAATTTAATTAATCCATGTTCCTACCATCGTCCTCTTGTTCAGCTAGAATCTCTGCCTCTTGCAAGTCTCTCCTCCGCCGCACTGCCACTATGTCATAAAAGATGATTACAAAAAAAAAAAAAGATATAAAATCACATGACAAATCACAATTTCATTTATTAAATAGATCATGTAAGTGTTTGGGAAAATGAAGGACCTGTAGGGGTGTTGGTACTGTACGATGGGCATAAACCTGAGGAACAGAGAGAGAGAGAGTAAGAAAAGTAGATTCAGGAAAATGTCATTCTTTCTTATTTTACATGAACTTTGAGGTCAATTAATTCTCCACCTACCGTATGAACAACAGAATTAGAATCAGAATATTTACTTCATCATACGATAACCATACGCTTAAATAAAAACTAAAGAACGGATACGTTATACGGTATACAGATACTACATACAGTACAGTAACAAAGTCACCTGGCTGTCTGTCAGCCATGAAAGAGTTTGGTTCAGAAAGTAGAGGGGTCGCCACAGCGGACCATCCGATCCCCCCACAACTTGCACATTTTATCCGGGCTTGGGACTGGCATTGCATCTAGTGGTTAAGCCTTGGGCATTGGCTGGAAATCAAATCTGGGCCTTCTGCATGGCAAGCAAGAAACCTACTGTACCACTGAGCCACCAATGCCCATTCACACAAATTAATTTTGAATGACAAAATCAAAGAGTTCTTAACATATTTTCAGATTCCTGGCCAGTGCGAGTTTGTTTACAAGGAGGGGCTCTGAAAACCGTGACGGAATCCTATATTTAGAATAATTAATGATTCCATGGTTTAGTAAGATAGAGGGAAACCTTTGACACCAGGATTTCCCTGCTCCCCCTAAAAATAACATCACCAGTAGCGTGGTTTTATAGCGAAAAAATAAATAGTTTTTTAAAGTGCTTTAAAATAATGTCTTTGTCAATTCTATTGAACGATCAGGAAGATAGGGTACAGTATATCAGCGGATTTTTGCCAAAATTAAAGATTTTATATATTTCACCTACTGTTCTCTGTTTGTCCCATCACAAAACTGATACATGACTGGATATGATGGGTCACATTTGCCCAGATGTTCGTTTACCTGTAAATCCAGTGACAGCAGAAGACGGAGGCCCACTCCCCCCTCCGCTTCCGGCGCTGACCACCACCGTGTAGTTGATATTGCAGGGCATCAGGAACTCAAAATACGTCCGGTCCGTCCAGTAGGATGCCAGCTGCACAAGAGCGTTAGGGTTGAGAAGGAACTGGCCATCGAGCTGCGCCAGGTACTGGACGTCTGAGCAGGTCACTGTGCTCCAGCTCACTCTCACCAGAGAGGTGTTTACCATATTCCAGACGACTACGGATACTGAGGCCGGAGGACATGGCACTGTGTGGGGCAGGACGGGGGGGGGTTGGGAGGTTGGAGAGTTCGAGATTAGACCTTCTTTCATTAACAGTATAGTGGGAGAGACAGACTGTAGCTGATGCAATCTGAATGGTAACAGAAAAAGTGTTGTGAATTTGACACGTTTAATTAGATTTAGTGGGTGTTTTAAAAACAACAATAAGTCTGCTGAGGGGTATGAAGGCGTCCTCATAACCCACTTTCATTCATTTGGTCACAAACATGAACATGTAAACGAATAAATAAATATCTATAAATCATAAAAATGAGCAAAGTGGAAAGAACATAGTGCTGTGGAAATGATTCAGTATTTGTATAAATATTCTAGTTTAACATGGAGGCTTTTATTCTTTTCTGTTCAGATCTTCCGGAACATTCCAGCACTCTCCTTTGGCTCAGGCATCGACTACGTCATGACAAACCGTTCCTATTCTGCATTCTTATAGAGCTTATATACCTGTTCCTTTCTGCACCACTGGACTGGACGAGCTGCTGCATGCTCCGCCTGACGCCTGCACGCTAAAGTTGTACACCACCCCGCACCGAAGCCCTGCTATAGTACAGGACGTGGCCGTGGTGTTGCATTGACGCTTGTCCCCTTGCGCGTTGACGGCTGAAGCATAGTACCACGCCGAGCCGTTACTGGAGGACCAGGAGAGCGTGGCTAAGCTGTCTCCACATGGCAGGGACACGTTTAAGCTCAGAGGTGCACATGGAGCTGAGGACAGAGCGGCACACGGGCCGAGGTTAGAGAATGATGATTGACGGTTGATTAGGATATTAAACGAGAGGTCGCTGTCTCACTTGTACGGAAGGTGAGGGCCTGGCTGGCAGGGCTGGTGCAGGTTCCGTCTGAAGCGATCACGCTGAGTGTGTACGCCTGGCCGCATTTCAGGTGGCTCAGGGTGCAGTTCTCTGTGGTGCTGGTGCAGTTTTTGGAGACGCCATCCTGTCCGGTGGCTGCTAGATAGTAGGACTGAGAGAGGTTAGAGACTGCCCAGGACACCGCCACGTCCTCCGTATCACACAGCGGGTTCACGCTCAGTGCCTGAGGAGCACATGGGGCTGCAGGAGAAAAGAGCACAAAGACACACAGTGTCAAATAGATTCTGTTAATTTTCCTAAGCATTAAGAGCATTAAGCATTTCGAGTGAATTAAAATCGGCTTCTGCTGCATTTCTTTTGCAGTTTAAGCTTGAAGAGTTGAGGAGTGAATTTTGGTCATGACAGATCATGACTGACTCAAGAATGAGATTCGCACCTCTCTCATTCAATGCTCATTCATCATTCTTCTATTTTATTTGTGTATGTACTGTCCATGCGTCCTTGTGTGTGAAGTACCCGTGTTGATGGAGTACGGCGGACTGCGGAGACTGCTGCACTTATCCGAGCTGGTGGAGACCATGACGGTGTACTGCATGCTACAGCGTGCGCCGTTAAGCGCACAATAACTGCCGGTGCTGTTACACTGCAGGAAGCTGAGGTCCTGGCCCTCTGCTGTGACCACGTAGATGGATGACTTTGACTGGGTGAGCCAGCTGACCCGTATGGAGCTGCTGCGGCACTCTGTCACTACGCTGATGTTGTTCAGAGTGCAGGGTCCTAAAGGTATAGCAGATTTGATAACGTAACTGAAAGCTGGACATCTTATGGGTGCCTGTATGCAGAGAGATTATGTGAAGTTGCTTCCAAGCTAGTAGTGTGTGTTTGTGTGTGTGTGTGTGTGTGTGTGTGTGTGTGTGTGTGTGTGTGTTTGTTTACCTGTCTCGATGGAAAAGGAGTTGTTGTAGTTTTCACTGGCACACCAGGAGTTCATGGCGGTAACTTGGAACGTGTACTGCATGCCACACAGCAGACTGGGAGTGTTACAGAAAAGACCAGGTGTGCTGCAGGTCGAATTAGTCCCTTCCGCTGATACCGCTAACACCTTGTATGTCTCTGCACCGGCCGTTTCTTGCCATGACACCCATACAGAGTTGGTCACACAGTCAAGGTTGCCGCTCGCTCCCTGAGGGATACATGGAGCTAGACACAAACAAGTAGGGTGATTAAAAACACTGCAGAAAAACAATGATTCTATTCTATTGTTCCATGTCTTCTGGATATCTTGTCATTTCATGCTGCTCAAGATCCCAAAAAACATAAGAAAGACTGTACAATGCTTAACAGGTAGCTTCAAACGTCTGCGTCCTATCTATTTGTGGAGGTTAGTGTGGTGTAGCTGGTTTAGAACCGTCACCCGTTAAAGCTTGTACAGCTGCACTGGGTGCACTGTGACATCCGCGCCGAATTGCCCTCACTGTTACGGACAATGACAAACCACAGTCCAGGCCTTGGATCGAACAGCTTGTGCTCGATGTGTTACAAGACAGGCTGAAGTTGCCGCTCACTGCATCCACATGAAAATATTCCGCATCCGGATTGGGGGCCCAGGTTACGGTCATTACACCGGCTGAACAGTTCATCTGAACTTGGACGTTCTGTGGAGAACAGGGAGCTGGAGAGCGGAGGAAGAGAAATCATGTCAAATCAGGCCACAATCAATAGTCAGCCACATGGTCTAACTATTTCATCATCATCACAGTTTGTACTTTATAATCGTGGCATACACTGTACTATACTGTATGTGTGTGATGATCGAATGTTGAGATGTCACAAGGTCACAAGACCGATCTCCTCACCCGAGAGCACTTGAGCGGCGAGGCTCTTAACACTACTGCACTCGTCATCCAGAGCGACCACAGTGACGTTATAGGATGTTCCGCAGAGCAGCTGTCCAATGGTGCAGGACGGCAGGGTAGAGTTACATGAGACGGTTTGAGACCCGTTGATGTTCACAGCATCAGCCCGATATCTCAGCGCTCCACCGGATGACTGCCAGGTCACGGCTACCGAGTTGGAACTGCAAAGCAGGGAGGCCTTGACACTGGTGGGCACACATGGGACTGAGCGAGAGGATGGTGAGGGAGAGTACAAAAGGAAACATAGTGGGTTAGAGTTATGGAACAGTTTGAGAAAACTGCTCTAGTGACAAGATATTCTGGCATTTGCTAACATAAAAAATAAGAAAATAAACAGATAATGAAGTTAAAATTAATAGAATTGTGATTTCTGGCATCGAAATTGCATCCCCGTGCAAATACTTTTGAACTTTTGGACACAACCCTGTAGTCATGTACCTGACTGCAGATTCACTTGAGCACTGCTGCTGTTACATCGCCCATCCTGGCTGACAGAAGTCACGTTATAGAGTTGGCCACATTGCAAGCCGGGTAACGAACAGCTCGTGTTGGTGCTCATGCACTGCGTCTGGTATCCGTTCGCTCCCACTGCTTGGACCATGTAGAACAAAGCACCCAGTTCTGCTTCCCATGACACTAGTCCTGTACTGGTCGAGCAGTCCACTGAGGCGCTGAGGTTCTGAGGCTTACAGGGAACTGGCAAATCACAAATGAGGTTCAGTTTTGAACTGCTGTTTATATAAATGAAAGAAATGTTTTGTCTGTACATTGGTCAGAACTTGCTATTTCAATGATAACTTTACGTTTCATCCTGTACGTTTTGCCCGTTCGTCTGTCTGAATTTAATGAACCTTTTGCAGTATTTAGATATCAGCCTGATGTTTAACCTGCATCATGAGTGAAATCTCATGTTTTAATCTCGCATTACCACCTTTATAATTCTCATGGTCTCATGTATCTTAAGAAACTACTACCTTAGAAAGAATGTGGGTCTCATTTATCATAGTCTTATCTAACATCACCTAAAACAACTGTAGTCTTCTTCTTGCAATACCTGCTTGTTTAAGCAGCACTGACTATTTAGAAAGCACTTTTTGTTATAATTTATCACATTTAGTATACTATATAGACTTATATACTTATTTATCGATTTATGATGTATTCGTATCATATTGTCATTTCACCCCGACGGGCAAGTGTGTTGTACAGTACCTGTGTTCAGCTGAACACTGCTGCTGTACATGCTGGTGCACATGCTGTCAGAAGCTGCGACAGAGAAGCTGTAGGTCAGTCCACACAGCAGCCCGGTGAACACACACGTAGTGGTGTTGCTGCTGCAGGATGCCGGATAACCTCCACTTCCCTGGGCGAGTGCTCTGTAGGATGTGGCTCCACTGCTGGACTGCCATTTCGTAGTGACCTCGCCAGACGCACAGTCCAAAACAGGGCTCAAGGGGACAGGAACACATGGCACTGTGGGGGAAAAAAAAAAGAAGTACTGCCTTAAATACTGTGTTTAGTTTACTTGTTTTTTTTTTTTTTTTTTGCGAATAGTAATTAAAATGCACTTGTGCACTGCATATGATCTAAGTGTCAGCATTTGGATGTGTCTGTGAAATATCTTACCTGACCGCAGTTGTGTGACTGGGTTTCCAGTTACACGGCACTTGTTGCTAATAGCAAATACGCTAACAGTGTACACGTCGCCACACAGCAGGTTGGACATGTTACAGAACATTCCTGTAGTGTTGCATCCTGCTATGTCTCCTCTGGTACCAAGAGCCTGGACTTCATAAGACTCTGCCCCACCATTAGGATGCCATTGTACCATGGCAGAGTTATTTTGGCAGTTTATGCTGGCGTTAACATGAGCAGGAGGACACGGTGCTGATAGAGCGAGAGAGAGAGAGAGCGAGATGAAACATTTCTCCTGGACATTTACTGCACCCATGTTTAATTGATGAGCCACAATCTCTCCACTACCTGATGTGACCTGTACGGTGGTGCTCTGACTGCTGCGGCATTGCTCGTTCGATGCTGTCACACTTATGTTGTATATCTGGCCACAAGTCAGTTGCCTTAGATCACAGCTGGTAGAGTTTGTGCTGCAGGATGAGTTCTGCCCCCCAGGAGCTGTGCCAACAGCAGTGGAAGAGACGTTGCCCATGCCAGAAGTCCAGTTCACTGAGATCGAGCTGGAGTTACAGTTCAGGTTTGCAGAAACAATAACAGGTGTGCATGGAGCTGCATATGGGAGAATAGAAATTCTTCAAATAATAGTCTCTGAAAATGTTTAAGTAATGTTTCCAGCACTAAGAAAATAAAATATCAACATTTTCTTAAAATATTCATCTACGGCGTGTTAACTCTTTTTAACTATCTCTCATCATAGTGGCACATCTACCGGGGTGGCACAGGGTGGCAATTAGGGTGGCCACCCTAAGAAACAGCCTTGCCACCCCATTTGCCACCCCAGCACTAGTATCCTAGTGTTCTAAAAAATAAAAGAGTTTTTTAATGTATCTGACATTCCAATCCAGATACCAGGTTCAAGTTAATCACACATCAGCCTTTATTTAATTTTTATAGGACAATGTAAAAATGTGCACCCTAGTGTATATACACCGAATAAGAATAGCGTTCCTTGAATCCACAAAAAACATGCAAGGATGCTTGCTTCAGTGTTGCCACCCCTCATAATTTTAATGCCACCCACTTGCCACCCCATGAATAATTTTCTAGATCCACCCCTGACAATATCACTGTAAATAATTACTGTTGATGAGCGTAATCTCTTCCTCACAATCCCACCACAATACCGCCACCTGCTGTAGTCTCTATCTTGCAGTGCCACATGGAGTCTGTCTCACAATACCACCTTAAATACCACTTTAAATGAGTTTGCCACTTCAAAATGGACATAGACTCTATGTCACAATACCACCTTAAAATGGCTGAGGTTTCTTGCTCATAATACCGCCTTAAGTACCAACTTTCAATGTGTTTAATCTCCTGCCTAAGATTCCACCTTAAAATGGTTCTCAAGTCTGCTGTAGTCTCTATCTTGCAAGGCCACCCCAATATGGGCATAGGCTCTATCATACAATACCACCATGAATGGCTGTGGTGTTTTCTTTGCCTTACAATACTACCTTAAGGCCATTGTAGTGTCTGGCTTGAACCTTTCTCAAACCTGAACTAAACCACCTTAAATACCAATTGCACCTTAAGATCGTTATTTCTATCTCAGCCTTAAACCAGCTGGAGTCTCAATCTCTCAACACCACCTCAATAGGGACATATTATAATACCAACTTAAAGTGGTAATAAAGTGTTGTCTTCTTTGCCTTACAATACTACCCTAAGATCATTGTAGCGTCTGGCTCATGGCTTGGACGTTTCTCATACCTGAACTAAAGTTCACTGGCTGACTCGGTGAACTCGAGCACTCATTTCCAACAGCCACCACCTGGACGGCGTATGCTGCCCCACAGGGGAGACCCTTCAGAATGCAGTGCGTGTTAGCATCAGTGCTATTACAGGAAGCACTGTTATAGTATCTGCTTGTAGCAAGGACACTGTAGTACACTGCCCCCTGGCTGGCATTCCATGACACATGTGCTTCGTTTTTGGTGCAGTCCATCATGAGGGAGACCCCCGTTGGGACACACGGAGCTGGTGGAGAAAATGAACATGAGACTACGGTCATAAATCCTGAGCTATGGAGGTAATTACTACAACACAGCAATTATTGTAGCTTTGTTTACACTTTAGCGATGGTAAAATGCTTGCCCCTTGAGTGGTTTTTACTATGGCTTGTACAGTATGTCTGACCTGTGTTGATGTAAGTCTGCCCACTGGGTTTTGAATTGCACTGAAGACGAGACGCTGTTACACTGACATTGTATTTCTGTCCGCACTGAAGCGTTGCAATTCCACAGCTCGTAGTGGAGGACATGCACATTGTGACCATGCCATCCGGGCCCACTGCATTGGCCATGTAGTGATCAGCAGTGTTTGATATGCCCCAGGTCACTGTAGCGATGTTGGAAAGACAGTCCACAGAAGTGGTGACAGCACTCGGGGGGCATGGATCTGTAGAGAGACAAGAATATTATTCATGCCATATTGTGCCTTTCTGGTCTTCTTGCTTGACCAGTTAGTTACAAAAGTACAATAAACTCCGACCTGAGCTGCAAAAAGGGCCAGGATCTACACCAGCATGTATTATGTCTATATGATAAAGGATTTGTTTAAGGTAAAATATTGTTCCCAGATCTCAACACGCCTAAACCAATCCTCCCAAATATCTGGAACACCAGAGTTGGGAGCTGGAAAAGAAAATGTTGATCAACCTGAAGTGCCCAAGGGCTAGTTTGGCAAGTCTATTATCTTGTATTGCCAGATCAAAAAGAACTTAAAATATCTCAATTTTAGTAAAAATATCTGGATGGCAATGGCGTTCATTCATGTTACTGGCATGTTAATACCTGTCTGTAAGATGGAGGTGTTGCTTGGCCGGCTCCTGCACCCTTGCCCCACACTTGTCACTGTAAAATAGTACTGCTGGCTACACAGGAGCTCTGAGATCTGAGCGCTGGTGCTATTGGTGGTTAGCCCAATCAGCTGTCCGATGACGTTTTCGCCAGTCACCACGTAGACCTGAGCAGCCCAGCTGGACTGCCAGGACAGCGACGCGACCCCCAGGGTACAGTCCATAGTGGTGCTTAAAATCTGAGTTCTGCATGGAGCTGTATGAGACAACCAGACATTTGATCAGAGTATCATGACCATTAGTCGTTAATATTCATAAAACATACATTGATATTCATAAGCTTCCCATCATTATTATTCCTTTAGTAGGCTTATATCTACAGTGTCAAGACATCAGTAACTGTTGAGCAAATTGAATCACACAGAGGGTGTTGCAACAAACATTTATAAAACTCTATTTTGCGACAATATCAATTGTTATACAAATAAAATTGTATTGAATTTGGCCATGCCTCACTCGTATAGTGAACATCTGTGCGTATGCACGTTTACTATAAGATTGTTACCGTGTGTGTGAACATAAAGCATTTTTAATTTTGTCTCCAAGTGTAATGAATGTTCTTCAGTATTGCAACAACTGCCCTTATGAAGACAAAGATAAAAAATGTTATAGCAGTGCAGGAGATGAATCTGTTTAATGACAATGCAACGACACATTTCAGCAGTTTAACTGTATGTTGTCAAAGGTTGTCTCACCCATGCGGATGATGGTGTTGTTACTAGGGGTGCTGTTGCACCGCAGATCGCTGGCGATGACCCAGGCTATATAGGTTTCTCCACACTCCATGTCACTCCAGGTACATACGGTTGTATTGGTGGTGCATGTGTAGCTGCGGCCTAATGTCTGTCCCTGAGCAACCACAGTATATTTTACTGCTCCATCACTTCCCGCCCAGCTGACAGAAGCGGTGGTGTCCTCACATTCGACGAAGGTCTGCATACCTGTCGGCACACATGGGGCTGCAAAAAAGGGGAAAGTTTAAAAAAAAAAAATTTAATTGCCTGATCTTTGTGTCAGATCCTGGTAGCTAAATTTTACAAAGGCTGTAATAATGTACCAGTTGAATACTTGGCAGTGGCACTTGTGAGGCTGCTGCACTGATCATTCTGCCCCAAGACACTAAAACTGTAGCTCTGGCCACAGGAAACCTCCATCTCTACACTGGACACAGGGCTCTGGAAGGAGCCGGTGTAGCCCAGGTTTCCTGTGACTGAGATGATGTAACGAAGCGCACCGGTAGCATTGGACCAGTTCAACCGGAGTGTATCAGTGGTGCATGAACCGACCACGGTGATATTCTGTGCCGGGCAGGGTTCTGAACAAAAGTAAGATGATTAAGCCATGCTTGAGTGTAATTGAAAAGACAAGAATTATAAGCACGATATAATAAAAAAAAAGAGAGAGAGAGAGAGAAAGAGACCTGTAGTGATGTTGACAGGTGCACTGAAGTCACTTAGGCACTGTCCGGTAGAAGCTCTAACTCTCAGGGTGTACTGCACTCCACAATGTAGCCCACTGAAGCTGCAGCGATCAGCAGTTGAGTTACACACTACAGCGGCTTCTCCAGACGTATAAGTGGCACGTGCCAGGTAGTACATGACTCCCGGCTTCTGTTCCCAGGTTAGCACGGCTGTACGGGTGCCGCACTGCAGGTTCGCCGCCACGCGCTGGGGCACGCAGGGTCCTAGAGATCAAGAGCAGTTATTGATGGTTATCAGTGGGGGTCCCATGCTGTCAATGATTATTCCCTATAACAGCACATTCCCAAGAGTTTTAATCTCAAAATAAGCTACTTAGGACTCACGGCTTTGGAAGGTGGTTCCTACATCCAGGCTGACAGAACTGGCATTATTGAAGGCTTCCAGGCTGAGACTGTATGTCTGTCCACACTCCAGGTTTGTAATGTTACAGTTGTTCTGCAGTGTGTCACATTTTAATTGGTCTCCGTTGTTGCTAGTAGCGGTGAGTTCATAGGACGTTGCTCCTTCGCTCCAGCCCCAGCTGACAAACGCTGAATCATTTGCACACTGCACTTCCACAGCAAAGCTGGTATTGTCCGGCAGGCAGGGCACTAAATACAATGACACATCAGGCATTAGGAATATAAGGAGCCACAATGGACACGTTTGTTTTATTTAAACTGGGCCATGATACTAACCTGTAGTGAGAAGTGCCCCGACACTGCTCGAGCTATTGAAGCTGGGGCTAATGGCTATGACAACGGTGACGTAAACCGTCCCACACAGGAGTCCCGTCACCCTGCATGATGTCCCTGTGGTCTGGCAGTACAGGGTGTCGCCTAGCCGTCCTTTGAGCTCGACCACGTATTTGACAGCCCCGGCACTCGGCTCCCAGGTCACCTCTCCAATGTTGCCCAATTCCCGGGTTGCTAGGATCGTAGGAGGGCACGGTTCTGCAAAATACACCTTTGGTCAGATTTAATTTAAGATTGGGTTCAGGTTCCACCCATATTATGGCACTCCTCCAACAGTGATAGCTGTTAAATAGGAAGGGCCCAGGATAACACGGGGTTCCTTGACTGTTTCTTTTTTGAGCTGCTACTCGCACATCATTAGGGAGTGGAAAAATGCTTTAAGAGCAAAGTGCTATCCACTATCCATGTTTCTATGATTGATACAGGAGGGCAAAGTAATGTGTCTAATATACAGTAGCTTGCAGTCTCTCACTCACCTGTGCTGAGTGTAAGAGTGTTGGAGGTTACCCCATCTTGGTAGATGTCACTAAAGGCGGTCAGAGTGATGTTGAATGTCTGGCTGCAGTTCAGACTGTTAAGCACACATGAGGTGTCACGGGTTGAACAGGACGCCTGGAAGCCCTGCTCCGTCACAGCCTTAAGGGTGTATCTGTCAGCGCCTCTGGTCATGTCCCATGTAAACAGAGCAACAGGTGGTGTGTATGTTGCACTCACCATCACCGGAACACATGGCCCTGAGATCACAAGATTACAATTCTCACCTTTTTACCATTATGATTACAAAGATTTACAATGTAATAAGTACAGAGTACGCATCACCTGTCTGAAGGTATCCACTCATGGAAGCAGAGCTATTGCAGATGCTTCCTATAGCCTGGACCGAGACACTGTACTTGTCTCCACATAACAGATTGACCAGGTCACAGTTAGTGTAATTTGTGTCACAAGACACACTGGTGCTTGAGATGCTGCTCATCGCAATGGCCTTGTACCTCAGCGCACCGGCACTCAAATACCACGAGAGTATGGCTGTGCTAGTCGGAACATCCATCTGAGCCCTGATATTGCTGGGAGCACATGGAACTACATGAGAAAAACAGAGTATAATTGAGCAAAAGAAACTAGACAGGCTTGGTTTGTCAAAACAATAGCAACAAAAAGATATAACACCATGACTCCTTTTCAGTGCTGTTGATGAGTCTGTGGTTATTACCTGAGTCTATGCTTTTGGATGTACTTGGCTGGCTGCTGCAGTACTCATCAGAGGCGACCACGCTTGCATGATAGATATTTCCACAGGCCACACCACTAATAGTGCAGCGGTCAGAAAAGCTCTGGCAGTTAGTAGCCAACCCCCAGCTGTCTATTACCATGGCCGTGTAAAGTTGCGCTCCTGAGCTCTGGGTCCAGGACACGGTAAGGTTGCGCGCAGGGCAATCCAGGCTCAGCCTGACATTTTGTGGTATGCATGGTACTGAAAAAGCATTGAGAACACTTAGAAAGTCTGTTTTAGTTTAAATACCATGAAGTTGAGAGTAGTAAAGTTTGTCAGTCCCACTAAAGGAGGTTAGATATTTTTATGTTATCTTTTAGTTCAAGTATAAAGGGCATACAGTAGCCTTTCTACCTGCTGGTTCTACTAAAAGGGTGTGGCTTCTCCGTTGTTCTGTCTTAGAAATGGAGGTGTTGTCTGTCTAATTGCTGATCATAACGAAGGGGTGTGGCTTCTGTTCTTCCTGCTCTCAGAAAAGGAGGTGCGGTTTGTCTAATTGCTGATCCTAGTGAAGGGGTGTGGCTTCTGTGCTTCCCTGTCTCTGAAAAGGAGGTGTGGTCTGTCTAATTGCTGATCCTACTGAAGGGGTGTGGCTTTTGTGCTTCCCTGTCTCTGAAAAGGAGGTGTGGTCTGTCTAATTGCTGATCCTAGTGAAGGGGTGTGGCTTCTGTGCTTCCCTGTCTCTGAAAAGGAGGTGTGGTCTGTCTAATTGCTGATCCTAGTGAAGGGGTGTGGCTTCTGTGCTTCCCTGTCTCTGGAAAGGAGGTGTGGTCTGTCTAATTGCTGATCCTAGTGAAGGGGTGTGGCTTTTGTGCTTCCCTGTCTCTGAAAAGGAGGTGTGGTCTGTCTAATTGCTGATCCTAGTGAAGGGGTGTGGCTTCTGTGCTTCCCTGTCTCTGAAAAGGAGGTGTGGTCTGTCTAATTGCTGATCCTAGTGAAGGGGTGTGGCTTTTGTGCTTCCCTGTCTCTGAAAAGGAGGTGTGGTCTGTCTAATTGCTGATCCTAGTGAAGGGGTGTGGCTTCTGTGCTTCCCTGTCTCTGAAAAGGAGGTGTGGTCTGTCTAATTGCTGATCCTAGTGAAGGGGTGTGGCTTCTGTGCTTCCCTGTCTCTGAAAAGGAGGTGTGGTCTGTCTAATTGCTGATCCTAGTGAAGGGGTGTGGCTTTTGTGCTTCCCTGTCTCTGAAAAGGAGGTGTGGTCTGTCTAATTGCTGATCCTAGTTAACAAGTGAAACATCTGTGCATATTTATATTTAGGCATTTGGCAGACACCCTTATCCAGAGTGACTTGCATTTTTTTTTTATCTCATTATACTGTACATGTCAGTAGTTCAGGGTTAAGGGCCTTGCCAAGTTGCTAACTTGGTGGTTGTGGGGTTTGAACCTGGGACCTTCTGTAGTCCAACGCCTTAACCATTGAGCTACCCCTGACCCCTAAGTATGTCTACTATGTCCTAAGTAAATGAAGCATTGCTGTTCTATTTTTCATTCCCAGTAAAGATGGTGTGGTTTCTGCATGTGCCAAAGTGAAGCTAGCATGGCTTAGGCACCACTCAGTGACTGAATATGTTTTTATAATATAAACAAAAAAAGTATATAATTGGTTTGGATCCTTATGGTGGGTTTGTTGGAGATGAAGAAAACTACACTCTTACTGTAGCAGGAACCCCCTCTGTCTTTTTCTTGAACAAGTTCAAGTGGGTCTGGTGGCATGCTACTTTCCTGAGGCTCACCCTACCTGTCCTGATGCTTGTCGGTGGACTTGGCAAGCTGAGGCAAACACTGTGTTGCGCCACCACGGTGGCCGTGTACTGCAGACCACACACCAGACCGCTGAGATCGCAGGATCCATCGAAGCCAGAGCAGGTGTCCACGAACGTTCCGTTCATGCTTACAGCATTTACTATGTAGAGCTGACCGCCCATGCTGCTCATCCAGTTGACTCTCGCTACGTTATCTGTGCAGCTCAAAGTCGCATTGAGGCCCGATGGCTGGCACGGTGCTGCACAACACGGTGCGAAAACAAACACGATTAGGACAATGAAAAACAGCAAACATTTGTAGTAGAGTTTAATATAATATGAAATTGGATAGATGGTGTAACCCAATTCTTAAATCTGATTAGTCGGAAAGTGTTGATTAATTTCCGATAACAACCGACTTACACTTATGTGGCTGGCGAGGGAACAAGTAATCATAGCTGCAAGCATATGTAAGTAATAACAGACAACCTTGAACATAGCTATAAAAGGATTACATATTTAATAAATTGAAAAAAAATCCCAATCATCAGTAAACATTGGAAATCGTTAATTATTTTTCTACAACAGCATATTGTGAAGGCTTTTATTATTTACATGCTGTATATTCATTTGCCTAGCTATAACAACCACTCTTTTTCACACATCGATTAGTCCTTTTTTTAATGCGTCATCAAAAAGCAGTGAATGAGCATTCGCCAAAAAAAAAAAAAAAGAATTTGTGCAAGCGACCTTAGAATTAATACCTTGCATACCTTTAGTGAAATTTTTTGATCAATACCATTTACAGTACAATGTTTTTGCAGTGGCCATGTAATGTGTATTAAGTAAGTGGTTAAATGTGTCATAGAGGAGAAGTATAGATGTTTGCACAAGGGCTTACCCGTCTGTGCCATTATGGCCGTGCTCTGAGAGCTATTACAGGTTCGTCCTTCCGCAGTGACAGTCACCATGTACGCCTGACCACAAGGAAGGGATCTGACATCACACGAAGTGCTCCCATTAAGAGAAGTGCAACAGGAGGAAATGCCTGTGTTTGGCTCAAGTGTGGCAGTGTACGTGAGAGCTCCAGCACTGGGCAACCAGAGCACAGTCACAGTGCCAGTGTAACAACCCACTGATACATTCACACCCTCTGGAGCGCAAGGAACTAAAAAACAAAAAAAGAGTGTGAAAATATAGTGTAGGCACTACGGCACTTACATAAATCCATGCCTGAATAATCATGTATGTTTTTTAATATATTTACAATCAGCTTTAATCTGATATAGAGTAACTATCTGTCCGTTTACTGCGTGTCTCTGACCTGTCTCAGACCACATGGTATTGCTGGATCCGCTGCTGCACAGTGCATTGGTAGCTGTGACAGCAAAGCTATAATTCCTCCCACACTGTAACCCAGGGACTGGACACGTGCTGTCACTGGAGTTGCACTGATAGTGGTACCTGTCGCTGTCTATTGCCATTGCAATGTAAGAATCCGCCCCTGATGATGTGTTCCACGTGACCCAGGCGAGGTTGGACAGGCAGTCTACCTCCACACTCTTCAAAGCGGGCACACACGGAGCTACACAAACAAAAACATGTGAAAAACAAATAAATAAATAATACCGCGGGCAAAAGTGTCATTTGTTAACAGTTCATTTTCATACTGACCTGCTTGAATAATAGTATAAGGCGACTTGACTCCGCTGCAGCTATTTTGGCTGGGTATTACAGAAATGTTGTAGGTCTTGCCACATGGCACACTGATGCTGCAGAAGGTGTTTGTGCTATTGCACGTGTAATAGCCAGTAGGAGAGACGGCCTGCGCCATGTAGCTGACGCCGACCACGCTGGAGGACCAGTTCACGGAGATGGTGTTGGACGTGCAGTTTATATTCGCACTGATGGCCTGAGGAGGACATGGGGCTGGAGACACACACCACAGTCAACTCACAGATCAAAGACGATACATTCTGGGTTATACGCACATGGTCAAGAGAACACATTTGACATTATTAGTTTTCTAAGTCAAAAATCATCCACACGGAGAGTGTACCTGGTGCCCAAACAACTCACGGAAGAGCATGAACAGAAGCATTTAAATATCTGTAAACAAAATTTGGAACGATACACTAAGGAAGGTGAAAGTTTTTTTTTTTTTTTTTTTTTGTGAAGAGAATCATTTCTGGTAACAAGACACAGATTCGTCACTACAAGCCTGAGAATGAACGGTAGAGTATGGAACAGAAGCATCTTTAATCGCCGACCAAGAAAAAGCTAACTGGAAAATTGATGCTAACAGAGAGACGCTGAAGCCTTAACGTCAGAACAGAATAAATGCAGAAGACTGCTAGCCACTTCTGCCCACAATGGCGAGGCTCTGCAAAAAAAAGCTAAGTATCCTATAGTCCTGATCTCACTCTGTGTCAGACTTTCATCAGTTTGGTCCCCTGAGGATGAGGACAAGATTCTGATGATGGTGGTGCATTCGTGGCTTACAGGTCAGCCTAAAACAAACTTTTAATGAAGTAATACGAAAGCTTGTTGACAGACGGACAAAGTGTATTAAAAAGCAAAAATAGATTACGTGGAAAATAATCAAAATACTTGTGCAGACCGGAGTGCAGATAATTTTTGACTCACCCTTGTACAGTATGTAGGGAGTTAAAATAAAAACACTGGCATGTGACATTCAGGAAGATATTGCACCGTAAAACAACAAAAGTATCCTCAATAACGAAGGTGTACAGTACTCTAAGAAAGCCTGGGTGTTTACCTGAAATGGCACTTTGTACAAAACTGCTGCTGCTGTTGCACTTTTCGTTCTGGGCCACCACCGTGACATTGTACATCAGACCGCAGAGGATGTTGGGAACCATGAAGAAGGGCTGGTCTGTAACAGGGAACCTCACTTCACCAGCACTGGTCACCACCATGGCTCTGTAGTTTGTGGCTGCACCGCTTTGCTGCCAGGTAACATTAAGCACCGTCGATTGACACGCCAATATCAACTGGACGTTCTGAGGCATGCAGGGCGCTGCATTGATAAGGACAGACATCAAGATAATTCATCTCTCCTCAGGATGGCGAGACCAATGATACACATCTATTATTTGTTACTTATTATCTATTATTCTCACCAGTTTTGATAGTCTGACTTTGGCTCTTTGGTCCTACACAACCTGCCATCACACCCGAGACATAAACCTCATATGTCTGTCCGCACTGGAGTCCGGGAATGTTACATGTTGTCCCATTGCTGCTGCAGTTAAGCCTTAGTCCTGAGCTGCTCTGAGCAACAGCAAGGTAAGAGACAGAACCTTGAGAGATCTGCCAGGACACAGCTATAACATTGGAGTCACAAGGAACCTGGACAGACACCAGATTTGGGGGACACGGGCCTGAAATAAAAGGAGTAATTTAGCTAGGTTTGTACATTATTTAAAAAAAAAACTTATGCAAAGGAATTATCTCTCACACCTAAAAATGAAGGACAAAGTGTTGAATATTAAAATATAATTTAAGGACCTGTTACCTGTGGTAACGGACACCCACCCCTGAGAAGGGCTAGGGCAGGTGTTCCCCCAACCACTGACACTAATCTGGTAGGTCTGGGCACATTGTAGGCGAGTCATGTTACAGGAAAACCCGGTGGTGCTGCAAGTCACACGATCACTCACATCCACTGCATTAGCAGACGCGTTGTAATAGATAATGCCGTAACCTGGCGTCCATGAAACGAGGGCAGAATTTTTGCTGCAGTCCAACATGACATGAGGAACTGACTGAGGACACGGCCCTAGACAGAGATAAAACAAGAAAGAAAAATATCTAATTCACAGAAATAGATGAGAAAAAAATTCAAAGATGTTGTCGTCCATTGTTCATCCTCAGTACCTGTAGACAAAGTGACGAGTTGGCTGGGCTGAGATTTGCAACTACCACTAACTGCCACAACTGTAATGTTGTAGTCCTGACCACAGGGGAGATCTGGGAAATCGCAGTAGGCATCTATGGCGCTGCAGTTGGACTTGTATCCTCGACTACTCACTGCGTAGGCCACATATCTATCAGCCCCCTGAGCTGTGTCCCAAGATACCGAGGTGATCAAAGTTTCACAATTGTAGTTGACACTGACTTGGGTAGGGATGCAAGGAGCTGAAAGAAGCAAAGCAATGGTTAAGGAAGAAGTAACAGGCTCAGAACTTTGCACGGCATCTCAATCTCTCAATCACAACCTCTCACTTTAAAGGAAAATCTAGTATCACTGTGTCTCACCATCAAATAAGCAACTCCACTTCTTACCTGTCACCAGGTCTCAGACACCTCTGCCACTAATTCTTGGCCAGGGATGTAACCTGTGTTCCCTCATCTCTGTGTCTCTGTCTCCGACCACTGTATGAGCAACTCTGATTCTCATGTGTGTTCATCTAGTAGGTATCTACCTCTGTCTCTCTTCTGTGTCCAGTAATTTTGTCTCTCAGTTGTATGGAGGTAACACTATCTGACCTTTGAGTATATATACTGTAACTGATACGATTACATAAGTCTAACACCTGTAGAGGCAGGATGTCTATACATTGACTGTATGAGTTAATTGACCTTACCTGTGCTGAAATCCACCGAGGTGCTAGGCTGGCTGGTACAGTTTTGCGAAAGCCCAGTAACTGTGACTGCGTATGACTCTCCACAACGAAACTGCGTAAAAGTGCAGTGTGATGCCCTGGTGCTACAGCCCACCAGTCCACCTCTGGCGTTTACTGCCGACACATTATACAACTGGTCCACCCCTGTGGTGTTCCACCAGACTGTAGCAATGCTGGTATTGCACTCTAAAGACACTGATAGATTCTCTGGTTTACACGGAGCTGATGGGGGAAAAATAATAACAAATATATGATATATTTCTTTCTTTCCTTGGATTCAACATGCCTATAATGTACAGTGGAACCTCGCATAGCGAGTAACGTGGTTTACGTATGTTCCGCAAACCGAGCAAAGAATTTTAATAAGCGCCGAGTATCATGTATCATGCATGCGACTCTTATTTTGACACCGAGCGTCACTCTCTCACCTTTTCACCCCCCACGGCTTCGCAAACACACAGAAACTCTGCTCATCTCACACACACACACACGCACAGACGCTCTCTCGCCTTTTCACCCCCTCCCTGGCTTCACAAACACACAGAAACTCTGCTCTGTCGCGATTCTTTTCAAAAGTAAGGTGCTGGTTCATTTGGTTTTTTTTTTGTTTGTTTGTTTTTTACTTTAAGGCCGTGATTCCCTTAGTATGCGCACACGCCAGGTCAGAGAGATTTCTTTTTTCCCTGTTAAAACAGTGTTTCCGTTGTGTGTGTGTGTGTGTGTGTGTGTGTGTGTGTGTGTTTGTTTGTTGTGAAACTTAAAAAGCGAGGTGGGGAGAGGGAGGAGGAGTGTTACTGTGTAAAACGAGGCGAAGGAAGGGATTTACTTGTACTTTTTTTTAAAGGTAAAGTGCAGATTAATTTGTTTTATTTTCAGTTTATAGATTGTATTAATTATTTTTATGTATTTATTTTTTGGGGCTGTGGACCGAATAATTTGAGTTTTCATTATTTCTTATGGGAAATGATGATTTGGTGTACGAGTGTTTTGGAACACAACCCCACTTCCCGGGAACGAATTATGCTCATAATCCAAGGTTCCATTGTATCTATGCATTTCTGCAAGTCCATACCTGTCCAGACTTGGAGGTCAGAACCTTGGATGGTGCAGCGAACATCGGAGGTGGACACGGCGATGCTGTAACTGCGTCCGCATCTTAGGCCCTGGATGGTACAGTAGCTGCTGTTGGTGTTACATGAAGTATGTGTGCCATCAGTGCTGATAGCCAGTGCAGTATAGGTTTGGTTTTCTGCAATTTCATCCCACTGCACTGCTATTGAATTAGTATTACAGTCAAGCTGAGTATCTACATTACTGATCAGACATGGGGCTGCAGATGTGGAAAACAGAGGGGATAAGGAGAAGAAGAGAAAAAAAGGAAAATCCTACATTTTAATGGCAAATTTTAAGGTGTGTAGTCTTACTGATGTGTTACCAAGTATGATTTGTGTACCTGATGTAAATTGGGTGCTACTGTTTCCACTGCTATTGCAGAGCCCATTGGAAGAGATCACAGTAGCTGTGTACATACGTTCACAGTCCAGGTTCACCACGCAGGATGTAGTGTTGGTTGTACATGAAATGGACCTACCATTACTGCTCACAAGAGTACTGGTATAAAAGAGGGCACCGACACCACCAAGCCAAGTGAGGTTACCTTGGTTTGTGCCACAACTAGCAGTGGCTACCAGACCGGATGGTGAGCATGGAGCTAAGCACAACCAAAGAGGACAGAATATTTAATAACTGCTATCGTCCTAGAATACAGTATATACTCTAGTGTTATGTGATGTACCTGTGCGGATCTGCACTGGGGAACTATACTGGCTGGTGCAGGTGTTGTCCTGTGCTGCTACCTGCACTGTGAAGAGCATACCACACTGGAGTTGGTTTAAGATGATGGATGTTGCCGTAGTGATATTTGTTTTGCCGTCCTGCTGAGAGAACAGCAAGTAGGTGACAGCTGGCCGAGGGCTGCGGTCCCATGTGATGGTGATGTCGTTGGTGCCACATTGAGTAACTTCGGACAGGTTGGCAGGAGGGCAAATAGCTGGGGAAAAGAGCCATTATGAGAGGGTTTAGCTTTGCCAAGGCTGGTGAAAGTTTGCAAGACAGCCAAGACCAAAGTTGAGACATCATTGCCATCATTTTGCACATGGTTTCCTCCAGGATTTTACCTGATCTCAAGATCACAGGCATGCTTGAGTCACTCCAGCATCCACGCTGTACAGTAACAACGGTGACCCTGTAGTCCTCTCCACAGTGGAGTTCCAGGAAGGAGCAATTTGTTCCTGTAGTGATACAGTTGTGTGTGTGGCCATCCAAGCCTACCGCTGTGGCAATGTACTTTTCAGCATTGATGGCAGCAGTCCAGCTGACAGAACCAACATTATTTTGACACAGCAGGGACACCTGGACTCCAGTGGGTGGACATGGACCTGATACCAAGAGAAAAAGAGGGTCAGAAAGAGCACAAGTCTCGAGTTATGTTGTTATCATGACCTAAGGCAGTGATGGTAATTGGGATGCTCCCATAAGTATATACACACCTGCAGTAAAGTTGAAAGCATTACTTGGCCATCCAATGCATGTGTCTGTAAATGGAGTTACAACAAAGTTATAGGTCCACGAGCAATGCATGTTGGGTATCTGGCAGTAGGTATTTGAGGTGCGACAGTATTTGACATCGCCATTAAGTCCTAGAGCAGTGACGTTGTATCCTGTGGCACCAGGACTTGGTGCCCAGGTCACTAATGCTGTGTTATTGGCACACTGCAGACTGACAGACACATTCTGAGGAGCACATGGGGCTGAAAGAGAAGATAAGCGAAAATAAGAAAAGATAAGGTATGAAATGTGGATTGCGCTATAAGTTAGTAATCAGGAACAGTGCATTAACGCTCATGTTATTACCGGTCTGTATCTGGGTCCTGGCTACGTTGCTGCTGGTGCATTGTCCTTCCACAGCTACAACTGTGACATTGTACAATCTCCCACAATTAAGAGAAGATAACGAGCAACTTGTCTGGTTGGTGCTGCAAGTGTCTGAGTGGTTCTGAGTCTGAACACGAGCGATGAAGGTTGCCGGGCCCAGGCTCTCGTTCCAGCTTAACATCGCCATGCCTGTTCCACAAGTGTAGTCAACCCAGACCGCTGCTGGAGTGCAGGGAACTGAGGAAACAATATGGAGACAACACACATGGTAAGGTGGAGTCATGATTAACAGCTTAGGGCTGAAGAGTTAAAACAATTAACTGACTTGTAATTACTTGTAATTCACTTCATTGCTCGTAGGTGTAACGTTCAGTTGTGTCACATACAGTATACATAGTATTAGTTATTTTTGCCCATCCATTACTATTGTCTGATCCATATTGTGTCAGTACTATCACCTGTAATAATTAGTAGCTTAACCTCTAGCCCTTATTGGTATATTTGTCAGTAGTAACACTTAAATGTCAGTCATATTTTTATTTTGTCAGTTATATGTTTAGCAGGAGGGCGACACGGTGGTGTAGTGGTTAGCACTGTCGCCTTGCACAGCACCACCACCAGGGTCCGGGTTCGATCCCTGGCCAGGCTCGATTCCCGTCTCTGTGTGCATGGAGTTTGCATGTTCTCTCCCCGTGCTTGGTGGGTTTCCTCCGGTTTCCTCCCACAGCCAAAAGACATGTAGGTTAGGCTAATTGGCGTCCCCAATTTGCCCGTAGTGAGTGTATGTGTCTGTGTCTGTGCCCTGCGATGGATTGGCACCCTGTCCAGGGTGTACCCTGCCATGTGCCCTAAGTCCCCTGGGATAGACTCCAGGCCCCCCGTGACCCTGAATACAGGATTAAGCGCTATAGATGATGAGTGAGCCAGTGATATGTTTATCAGTAGTATCATACCTTTTTGTCAGTAGTATCAACTGTAATTTTTTATTAATGTAACCTGTGCATTTCATAGAGATACATATAAAGTACATAGCTATTAAGTCCGTAGCTTTGGATGCAATTGTCAGTAGTGTCAGATGTATGTCAGTAGTTCATGTCATTGTGATATGTTAGTAGTAATACTCACGTCAGTCATATTTTCCTGTGTGTCAGTAGTATCATACTGTACCTTTTTGTCAGTAGCATCACATGTAATTGTCATTAATGTAACATATGCATTTAATAGGTATACTATACATTTGTATATATGGGTCCTCAATAGTAGTCAGTAGTTTCGGATGCAACTATCAGTCGTATGATTGTCAGTAGTTTATGCGCATTGGGGTATTTGTCAGTAGTAATATCGTCTGTTTTAATAAATAAATGGCAGTTGAGTTAAAATGAAATTAATAAATAAATAAAAGTAAAAATTTTCAGTTGTACCTTCTTGTTTATCAGTAGAATCATAAAGTTTTTGTCAGTAACATCACCTGTAATTGTCAGCATTGTAACCTATGCATTTCATAGGCATACATGCGTATAAGTGCTATAGGTCAGTAGTTTTGGAAATAATTACGAGTAGTATGACATGTATGTCGGTAGGTCATCTCACTGATAATAATACGTAAGTGTCAGTCATATTTTCTTGTATGTCAGTAGTGTGAAAAGTTGTAGTAATTGTCAGTAATGCATTTCATGAGTGTCATCTCTGTAGGGCAGTAGTTCTGCATGTAATTGTCAGTAGTATAATAGTAGTGTGTGACAGTAGATTCTGTCTACTTGTTAGTAGTGTGACTACCTCAATATCATGAGCTGCAAGATGTAAATTAGTGGATAGGTCACTTGTTGACACTTGTTCTCAGTGTCAGTCATTTTGGATGCATATGTCAGTAGTATTGCTTCGATCTATTGGTGCTATCTGCCTGTATATTGGTAGTGCTTCCTGTATGTGCAGTCTACAAGTCATCCTTATATCTCAGTCAGTTTAGCTGTGAAGTTTAAGTAGTACATAGGCACACCTTTATGTCAGTTAAGGTTATTATGTCAGTATGACCTCTTCGTTCGATTGGTGTGCTATACAGTATGTGCGACTTATTACATATGATGTGCTACATATTACATATGTCACTAGTGTTCACATTCACTGACTTTACTGTCATTATGTATACTGTCAATACTATACTGTATGTAAACTGTGTTGCCTTTACCCGTAGCAAAGCTGAGAGGATCACTAAGAGTGCTGTTACACCACAGGCCATAGGATTTGCCTTGCATTGTGTATACTTGTCCACACGACAGTCCCTGCATGGTGCAGTTGTTATTAGCAGAGCTGCAGCCTACTGACAGACCAAGCGCTGAGGTGGCATTTACTGCAACATCCAGCGCATCCTGTGTCCATGAGACCATAACCTGATCGCTGATACAGCTGAGAGGGGAAGCCTGCAGCACAGGAGGGCAGGGCGCTGAGTGGCACAGGACAAAGAGAACAAAACGAAGGAGTTAATACTTTGTTCTCTTTTTCTACTTCTACCTCTAAAGCTCCTTTTTCTTATGGCTTCCCGTCTGGTCCGTCTCTTTTCATACCTGTTCTGAATGTTGTTCCAGCCCAGGTGTTGCTGTAGCAGTTGTCATCACTAGCAAGTACGGTGACATTAAACATCATTCCGCAGCGCAGCTGTGTGAGCGTGCAGGATGTGTTGGAAGACTGGCAAGAAGCCGAAGCAGTTGTCTGGCTCTGCATATAGGCTTGGACGGTGTATGACCTGGCACCGGTGCTTCCTTGCCAGGATACGTTAACAGCATTTGAGCCGCATTGCACCTCAGCATTCACGTTATAAGGAGCACAAGGGCCTGCAAAGGTCAGAGTCAAGTCAAGACCGCGGCATTTCCTTTGTATTATTATTATTAGTCCCTGTGAGCTCACACACCTGTGGTAACGGTGACGTCAGTGGTAACGGTGCTGTTACATTTGCCGTTGTTTGCTAGGACATTGAGTATGTAGGTCTGAGCACATGTCAGGCCACCGAAGTCACAGGAAAGGGCAGAGGTAGTGCAGGTTTGGGTGGAGCCACTCGGGGCCGTGAGGACACCAGTGTAGGACAGAGCACCTGGCGCCTGAGCCCATGTCGCCTGGACTCTGTTACTGGCACAAATCACATTGGCATTCACAGTGTTTGGCATGCATGGAGCTGCAAAAGGAGAGAGAGCAAGAGATTTCGAGAGAGAGAGAGAGAGAGAGAGCAAAGGACAGTGACAAAACATTAATACAGCAATACATGTTACTGACACTGTAGACTCCTTCCATAAGGGTTAAATAGAGGGATATGTACCTGTCTGGAAGGTCTGACTTGTGGTCTCTGGCCCAGTGCACACATTGTTAGCGGCCATGACGGTGAGTGTGTAGCTCTGACCACACTGCAAACCCGAGACATCACAGCTTGTGCTGGGAGAGTTGCAGCCACGCACAGGTCCATTTACGGGCTTGACGAGGGCGCTGTAGCTCATAGCCAGGGGGCTCACGGTCCACATCACACTCAGCGTGTTTGTATCACAGTACAGGAATCTAGAAACCGTCTCCGGGGCACAGGGGCCTACAGCATGGGGTCACATTATTGATTAGATTGCTAATTAAGTATTCTGAAGTTGATCTGAAATCTATTTTCAAATGAATTTTATTTTTTTCCAGAAATTATTTAATGATAACAACAATAAAAAAATGTAAAAATAAATTTTTTTTTACTGCACTCTTTGATATATTGCAGCCATTTGCTAAAATCATTTCAAAGTTAGTTTTTTTTTCCCCCTCATTAATGTACACACAGCATCCCATACTGACAGACATATTAAAACACAGAGTTGTGGACATTTTATGCAGATTTATTAAAAAAGAAAAACTGAAATATCAAATGGCTGCGAAATAACAGAGTGAAAAATTTAAGGGGGTCTGAAGACTTTCTCTACCGACTGTAAATAATAAGCGAATATAGACAGTGATAAAAGACAATGTTACAAGAACATAGTAGACGCACTGTAGATGGGGAAAGATCTGCTTTTGTCTGTTGGTTTAATTAACTTTTTAATTGCGTTTGCTTTTGGGGGCGGTAAAATGCTGCAGTTCCACTATTATCTACAGGTGGCGCTGTTAACAATGGACATATCCGCAGACAGCAAAGCATCCTGTGTTGTAGGAGCAAATTATTTGCCACGTTTGTTTCAAATTGTAGTAAAATAAAGAAAATATTTCATATTGAATCTGGATACTTAGAAATCTGGACCGTAGTATAAATCGAATAGGCGCCTGGGTATCGTGATCATATCGTACGGTATCAGGCGGTCCACGTTCATTCCCAGCAAGTAAAAAGTTACGACGTTTATACCTGTGGCCTGTGTGTACACCGCACTCTCTGGGCTGCTGCACTCTCCATCACTGGCCATCAATTTGATCCTGTAATACAGGCCGCACTGCAGACCCGTGAAATGACATGACGTAAAGTTGCTGTTACACAACGCTGTGTGTCCGTTTGTTCCTACAGCCATCCCTGTGTAGGACACGCTGGTGGGGCTTGAGTCCCAGGTCACCGTCATGTCGTTAGTGATGCACTCAATTGCACTGTGGATGTTAAAGGGTGCACAAGGACCTATGCAGGGAAAGAACGGAACAAATACAGAATTTAAAATTATTACTATTGTTATTGTTATTATTATTATTATTATTATTATTAATTTATTTCAGACATATAATGTCACAAACACAGACAGATTCATGACTACATTTAAGATTATACTTTATTTTGGTCATAACTAACACACATACTGTACACACACACTCACACACACACACACACACGCACACACACCTGTCTGCAGTACAGCACTTTGGCTCTGGAGGCTGGAGCAAGCATTGTCAATGGCCACCACACTGACATTGTAAACTTGGCCACAGCGCAGGTCAGTCAGAGTGCAAGTAGTGGTATTGGACGAGCAGGTTGTCTGGTAACCCTTGTTGCTCACAGCGATGACCCTGTACGACTGAGCTCCGAGGCTGGCTTGCCACATCACTGAGGTGAAGTTATTACAGGTCTTCGCAACCGTCACGTTGGTCGGCGCACATGGCACTGAGGAGGTCAAAAAGACAAAAAGATATTTGAAGTCTTCTTTAGACTTGCACTAAATCTAACAATGCACAATTTAGTGTAAGGGAATTGTAAAGTACGTCCTCCAGCTAAGCCATCTTAATTACTTACAGTTATACTTAGAATACAGTAATGAAAATAAGATGATGATTTAATATTTCTTTTTTTTAGAAACCCACCTTGACATGTTTTATTACATACTTACTGCATACACCTGATTTATGTTCCATACTTATACATGTCTATACTGTGCAACTGCAGTATAGTTTATTTATTTTAATTATCACTAATGCCTTTTTTTTTTTTAAGATAAAACCCAATGATGGAGAAAGTACCAGATCAATTAAATTACCATTGGTCTCATTAACAGCTCCATGACTGGACCGCCATACTGTATATGGAGGAAAATTATTCTTCCTCTGTTTGTTGAGAAGGTCACACAGTCTCATGAACGACGTACGGTTAAAGAACCTGGTTCCTCCAGATTATTATAGCAAAAATGTCATTGGAGGAAAAACCAATTTTTTGGGCGGGACACGAGAAATGGGTTACAGAAAAGTTCACTGACCTCCTTTAATGGCCACTGGCTGACTGAGCATGCTGAAGCAGCTGCCATTGTAAGAGCGGACCAATGCCACGTACGATTCTCCACATGTTAAAGAGCTAAAGCTGCAATTCGGAGAGGTCGAGTTACAGAAAAACTGCTTCCCAGTGCTGTTAGCGACCACGCTGGCGGAGTATCCATTAGCACCATATGTCTGGTCCCAGGTCAGCTGAAGAACACCTGAAGGACACTCCACCCTGGTATGAAAATTCCTTGGTCCACATGGCACTAACATAGAGAGAGACAAAGAGAAAGAATGGACTGGGTCAGGTATTCTCCTTCATAAAGTTTGAATAGAATATAGTATCATGTTTCTTTTTAGATTATAAACGTACAGAAAATAACAGAGAATGTACTACAATAATATGCCACAGGTTTTCACTCCTGTTTCCAGAAAAGAGGTAGATTAATTCTGGCTAGCATAAAAAGTTCGTAGTTGAACGCGAGTTCTTGAGAGTTCTTCTGGATGCAAATGAGAGTTTTATCTGACAGTTTAAAATTAGAACAGTTTCTGGATACTGTAAAAAAAAAAAAAGAAATACAGTTAAAAAAAAATTTATCAGGGATTGTGTTTCAGAAATATTAAAAAAGTAATAACACAGACATGACACTGTCGAAAATAAAGGGTCCATCAAAAATCAGTGACCGGGTACAAATGGATTTAAACAGAGGACTGGCAATCAATTAGCAAATGACAACATTTGAGGGACTCCATCATGCGAACTCATGGAAAGTAAAGAAAAACATATGGTTGTTCTTGACCCACCCGAGTTCATGGGAATGGGCAACGAAGGCTTGCTAAGGCAGATGCCGTTGTTGTAGGTGACGCTGACTTCATAGACCTGGTCGCATTTGAGGCCACGAACCCAGCAGCTGCTGTTCACGGCGCTACAGTTTAGCAGGCCTCCACTTTGATCCACCAACCTGGCGGTATAAGAGCCGGGAAAGCGTGAACTCTGCCAGCTCACCAGTGCCCGGTTTCCATCACAGTCTAGGGTTGTTTGCACCTGAGGTGGAGGGCAGGGGGCTGAGAGAATGAAAATAAGAAGAGATAGGATGAAGGGGCTTAGATTAAGTTCCTTCTCTAAAATTCTCCAAAAGTAGCTTTAGAACCCGTGCAAGAATAAGTCATTTTTCTTCGTGCCTGGTTCTGGGCTCATAACCTCAGGACTACAAACAGTGCAGTAACATTTCAGTTTCTGAGGCTACAGTCAATAAACTAAAACAGCCAATTTATGAATGCACAAATGTAAAAAAAAAAAAACGATCTGATAATCAGCTACCTGTATCCACGACGATCTTATCACTGGCCGAACTGTTGCATTTATAATTGGACGAGATGATGGAGGCGTTGTATGCTGTTCCACAGCGCAGACCGGTTATCTGGCAGTTTAGATCCACTGTGCTACAAGAGTACGTCCCACCTGAAGGGTCGGTCACTGACGCGATGTAGAACAATGCTCCGTTGGCCATGTTCCACGTTAGGGTGATGGAGTCCGAACTGCAGTCAGTAATAGGCAAGAGGTTCTGAGGCACACAGGGAGCTGAACACACAAACACAAGATACCTAATGGTTGAACGGCACTGGATTGTGCTTGATCATGGCTTTAAATATACACGATATATTGCCCCAATTACACAAGGCACAAGGTCCAAATGGCACAATGCACAATCACTTACCAGTATTTGTCTCCAGACCCAGTGTCACCGCGCTATAACAGTAATCATTAAAGGCAGTGATCATCATAGTCAAACTTTCTCCACATGCCACGCCAGGGATGGCGCAACTGCTGGTATTAGAGGTACAGCTGTAGTAGCTCTCATGGCTGGTGTTTCCACGATTTCCCCTGCCTTCCACGATGTACTTTGTTACCCCGTCTGTTTTATCCCAAGAACTCATCAAAATGTCAGATTTACAGTCTGACACAGTGATCAGGTTAGTGGGTTGGCAGGGTGCTGAGGACACAGAAATAGACTTCGTCAGATGATTGTGCTGCTTGACGTCTCTCGTAGTATCTTTTTTTTCTCTGTAAGTTTCTACTGTATGTATTGTAATCAAATAAGTCTGCAAAACTAATCTACAGTACATGGCCTGATCAACTAGGGAGAAGTGTATAGATTTTTTTTTTTTTTTTCCTGATAGAGATAGATTGTGGTTTTTACCTGTTGTGATGCTCACTGGTGGGCTGACTGGACCACTGCATTCTCCATTTACGCTAAAGACAGTAAAATTGTATTCGCGTCCACACTCAGTGTTGGTAAAGAAACAGGACGTCTCTGTGGTTATGCAGTCCTGTGTACCTCCAACTGAGTCTGCAAGTTGTGCCCTGTAGAATGCCGTATTGTTTGTTGGCGCCCATGAGAAGATGATTACGTTGCTGCTGCATTCACGGAACAGGCTCAGATTAGCTGGCGAGCATGATACTGTAAGTAAAAATAAGTTCATAATATGGTTAGTGGTTTTGACGATTTTTTATAGCAGGTTTCTTCACGTTTCCAGCGCACAAGTCATAAGTGGGGAAATTTGATTGACAGGCATGTCAAGCCACTGTTGGCTAATTCGAGCTCATTTAAATAGAAATCGATCTACAGTATATAAACATTGTGCTGTGTTAATTCAACACTCTGGGCTCTTGAAATACCGGGTATGTTCCTGTGTAAAACATCACTACATCTTGTGTAATCATCACTGACAACACCTTCACCAGTGTGAGAGAGTGTGTGATGATATATGGATCATTAATGATCACAGCGGGAATGGAAGGTATAAGGTAACACTACCAACAACTACCAATCCCAGGAGTCTCAGGCCACACCAGTGCTTCTGATTTTATCTTGAGTCAGTATATTGTAAGCACAGCTCTCTTGGCTGTGAAAAAAAAAAAAAAAAGGCCATTTGTAAACTAGACTCCATGACTGAAAACCAGAGCCGATCCTTCAGGGCCATCTCATTGTCTTTAAGTGCCATGGGTGTGTTCAGATGTCTTTGCACAAGAAACAGGAGCAAACACTGAATAGTGTGTCCCACCAACAAACAGATTATGTGATAGGATCTTTTACAATATCTCTTACACCATGGATCTCCATTGTGTGTCTACAAACAAAAGGCAAGGGGAAAAAATCCCTGATTTATTTATTTATTTATTTATTTATTTATTTTTGCCCTTTTTCATGTTTTATTCATCAGGAATTAAACAAGCAAAGTAGATTATGCCCACTTATGTGACTTCATATAAGAAAATCCTCCCCTGACTTTTTGCTTCGCTCGTTTACATACTGAAATTAGATCTGAGACCTATGTTAACTTTTTGGAGAAATAATAAGATATGGGACCTTTAATCCGCTGCGTCTACAACATATGGCAGATGAACAGGTTCGGGGGGCACTAACTGTCTTATGTTTAAATCATAGATGAAATAGTTGTTTACCTAAGAATTGTTTCTTTTATTCAATTGAATCCATTTCAATTCAATCCAATAAGTTAGTGCTCCCTCTTTTAATTCTGTGTATTTTATTTTTTTTTTTCATGTTAAAACATGAAATGGATTATAGTGGGTCTTAGTATTAGGCAAATGAAACTTCAGACTAACCTTGTGCCATTAATGAAGTGCAACCTAGTGCGACAAACATTAAGCCCTCCTGATTCGATAGCTTGTAGTTCCACCTTAGTTAGCAGCAATAACTTGACGTAAACCATTCCTGTACAGCTTTGATTGCCTTTCACAATATTCTGGCCCATTCTTCTATACAACATTCACTGAGGTTTTTAGCCATTCACTTATGCACAGCCCTCTTAATGTCCCAGCACAGAATTTCAGTTAGGTCGAGGTCCGGACTTTGGCTAAGCCATTTCAAATCTTTAATTCTTTTATTTTAAATCTACCATTCCGATGTAGATTTACTGGTGTGCTTCGTATCATCGTCCTGTTGCTTGACCGACTTTTGACCAAGTATAAGCTGTCAGACAGTTGGCCTCACATTTGCCCTTAGAATGGTATACAGAGGAGTTCACTTAATGACTGCAAGGTGCCCAAGTCCTGTGGCTGCAAAAAAAAAAAAAAAAAACCGCCAAAGGATCACTGTGCTTCACAGTGGGTGTGAGGTGTTTTTGTAGAAATTACCGTATTACGGCCAAACAACTCCACTTTGGTCTTAATCAGATGTAGATTTGTGAACCCGAGTTGTGCTTCCATGTTCTTTTAAGACAGAAGAGATTTCTTCTGGCAACCCTTTCCAGCAAACTCTTCTTGTTCAGTCTTCTTCTAATTGTCCTCTAATAGACTTTAACATTTAACATGCTCAGTGAGGGCGGTAGCGTGAATGTGCAGGGACATCCACTCCTTGGAAGATAGGCAACTGTCTCGAATGCTTTTGAATAATCGTTCCGACTATATAATGTTGAACCCCAAATTGATTGGAATTTTTTTTAATAACCCTTTTCAGATTGATGTGCAGTAACCTTTGCTTCTCTAATATATAAGACCATTGCTTATATGGCAGACTCCTCCTTCCTTCCTGGCATTAACACCCATCTAAATGCTCCAGGCCAGCAAATTGCAAAACATTTTTTGTTTTTATAGGAAGATTGTTTTTTATAGGAGGAGTCTGCCCGCTTGCAAATGATCCGTTAATCAAGTGCTGCTGGATAATCTAAATTTGCATCCAGATTCCTGAAAAGCTTTATTTTGATCAGCAGTGGTGAAATGATGGCTTCAAGCAGCAAAGTAATCTCATTAAACTGCTCGGGAGTGCTCACTCACCTGTCTGGAAGAAGGCTGTGATGCTGCTTGTGCTCTCACAGTTATTGGAGATGGCAGTGACCGACACCACGTAGTCCCTGCCACAACTCAAGTTGGTCAGCATGCATGTTGTACCCGTAGAGGTGCAGGACACGGTCGTACCACTTTGATCGACCGCTGTGGCACGGTAAGACTTGGCACCAAACACAGCTCCCCATGATGCCACAGCGGATGCATTTGCACAACTGTAATCTGCAGAAACTGATGTCACTGGACTTAAATCTGCAAGAGAAAGAGAGACATGGACAGGTGGATTCTCCACACACAACCTATTATCCATATTTCTACATTGGTTTGCACTTTGCATGACGGCCATAAAAGGTAACCCACTTACTGTTTGAAGTGTAGTTCACTTGCTTTGGTTCTCCTGGATTCAAAAACGTGTTTAGGGAATAGACAGCTATGAAATACAGGTTGCATGGCATCAAATTTTGCACGGCCTGGGAGGTGGTGGAGATGGTGGTGCTCAATACCTGTGTACCATTAGAATCTGTGACCATTATCTTATACAGGAGAACCCTTTCCACCGGCTGCCATGTGACTTGAATAGCCTGACTTGTGAGGGACACCACTGTGACCACCAGTGGTGGTGGAACCACTAAGAAAGCGTAAGAAAAATGTATTAGTCTATTTGTTTGTTTTCTCTAACAATTAAAAGACCAGGTTAAAGTCTTTTGTGGTTATTGATGATTATGGATGCAGGCAAGTCTTTTATTTAATAGTTTTTGAATACGCACCAGTAATAATTATCTGTATGATTTTGATTTTTTTTTTTTTAAGTGAGGTTTTTGAGGTAACATTTCTTCAGAAATTGTCAAATTACCTTCCTAGCTAGCTGACTAGCATTAGCAGTGTACAGTATGGGCCTTTATGAATATGACCTCAAAATCTCAGAAATCTTGTGATTTACCTTGTGCTAAGTAGTATTAGCAGCACGGTTTGAAACATTTAAAAATATTAACTCCAAAAAATGTATTGTCTTTGAAGTCCTATAAGGTTAGCTTATAGTAGTTGTCTATCCTGTATTAGCAATTGAAATACTAAACTTTTAGGAAGGTGACGTATGTTTGCTAGCATTAGCAATGGAGATGGGCTTTTGTTAGTTAGCTGGCTAGCATTAGCAGCGGAGATTATAATAAAAAATAAATATGACTTAAAGGATAAATTAATCTGAGAATCCTCTCAGATTAATTTATCTTTGTTATCTGACTAGCATTAGCAGTGGAAATTGTAACAATATAAAATTGACTTAAGTGTCCACTCCGAAATCTTGTCAGATTAGCTTCCTTTAACCAGCTGGCAAGCATTAGCAGTGAAGTTTGTAAACATCTATAAATATGACTATAAGCTAATAAGCTTCTTTCCTTGACAGAGCATTAAATTGTAGTCTTATACGTCTTATTAATAGAGCAGACGTGCAATATTGCAGTCACAAAAATACTGCTGTATCAAATATCGGCACGGGTGAATGATTGCCGAATGCTCCAGGTCAATTATTATGAATATGACTTGAGTTGATTAAAAAAAAACTTTTAGAAATGTTCACTAGGTGACATTATGTGATTACTGAACACTGGACTTGCCCACATTGCCATTTATTACCTGTAAGACCCACTCACTACATGCATTTCTTTGATTATCAGGTAGTAATTATCAGGATCATTTTTACACTAGTAAACGAGTAATTATTATTTGTTCTGAACTAAAAAGCTTATGAGACTGCACAGGAGATCACACACATGTGGTGACGGTGCGCACTTGGCTCCTCGCTCCCAGGCCAGCCGAGTTGGAGGTGTAAACATAGCAGTCATATGTAGTGGCATAGCGCAGATTTTGGATGGTGGCGTTGGTGTTTGTGAAGGAGAGATTGTAGCGTTCTCCGGTTAGCGACGAGTTGACCAGGATAAAGTACTGATCCGCTGATGACACCCGGTCCCACTCCAAGGCGATGGCACTGCTCGAGATTGCACGTGAGGAGGTTAACTGAGATGTGTCTGGGACTGAACAGAAGAGACATAAAGATTTGTTATAAAGCTATAGATTGTATTTGATCTTTATAAAGAATATACTTTATTTAGATTAACAATACTGTGAATATACCTCAGGTGTAAAAGCTGTACTTTAAAAAATATATAAAAAATAGAAAACAAATGAGGATTTAGGGATAATTATAAATGTAATAGCTTGTCATTGTTTATTTTTCCATATATTTATTAATAGTTTTATCTGTATTATAAAGGAATTGATTCAAATTGTACAAGTATAATGTTTTGCCGGTATTTTGTTTGATGCTGCCCATCATGCCAATCATGCTGCCCATATGAAAAGATTATATCAAATATATAATCTTGAAATCAATATATTTTGGCCATTTCACACACACACACACACACACACACACACACACACACAAAAAAAAAAAAAAAAAAAACTGACCTGTCCTTGCTGTTTTTGTATTCAAACATTCAACATTGTAGTAGCGGAACACTTTGACCACAACAGTGTACCAAGTGCCCGGCTTCAGGCCGAAGACTTCTTTCTGTGTAGTTGAGGGAGAAACCGTGACCACTACAGGAGCCACACTGCTCATGTTCACCACACGCAGGTCCAGGATGTAGTTTGTGGCACCAGGGTAGCTGGTCCATTGCACAAGAAGTGACGAGGCCGATGGAGAAGAGATGGATGTGATGATGTTGCATTCTGCCAAGGATTAAAAACCAATAATAATACATTCAAATGTTTTGCTGAGGACAACAATGTCATCACCGCACTGTTTCTTCTGTAAATGTCAATCGCTTTTACACCTTTGTTCACCAGAGATTTCATCACAAGACCCGCTTTGACTGATTCGGCCTCTCATACAGTATAGATATTATAACTACTGTATGTTATATACTGAGGTGTATATCACACTCTGCTGCTTAGACGATGTTAATTTACACACTTCAGTTTTGATAAAAAACATCAAATGAATTTTAATTCAATTAACCAAAAATGTATACAAAAATTATCATACAAAAATACATTAATGCTTAATTTTATTTTTTTAACATATGAACAGAATTATTTATAAAATCGAAGTGTTAAGGGTGTGCTTATAACATTCTGGTCTTAGAATGGAGACTGTTCTAAAACTAGAGACTTAGAAACGTAATTTATATTAGTGCTAGTTCTATTCACAGTAACAACACTGTTTAAATCTACTGTCTTTTTATCATGCTATAAAATGAATACATAGACATGTTTACAAATCTACTACAAATTCTCTAATATTCAGCCCAAAATGTTTCATATTTTTCTTAAATTATGCCAACTATCATTATGTTTTAATTTTGCGGAGACGCTGACCTACCTTGTGTCTGTGTGCTTGTAATCTATAAAAAGACAGAAACAAAAAACAAACAAACAATTTTTTTTTAAACATTATATAAACATGTATCTTATATACTGTATTTATTTGTCAATAGTTATATATTTTAGCATCGTACGGTGTGTCAGAGAACGCGTTTACCTGAGCCAAAGCGATGAAAATGAAAAATCCCAATTCTCTCAACGATCCCATCTTTTACAATGACACTGTGATTTCCATTAGCTCTATACAAGCCAGTTCAATACAAAGGGTGCTCTGGATACTTTTGAGGCAGCAAAGCTACACCTAGGATGTAACAGCCAATCAGGAATCAGGGTCATCGCTCACAACAATGCCCTGGGGTGGACATCATATCATGGGAAGATAGAAAGAGAGACATGCAGAGGGTCAAAAAAAAAAAAAAAAAAAAGGAAGAACATTGTGAGCCAGTGCAAAAATACTGCCTAATCATATAACAGTGTATAATTTAACTGTGTGTTTGAGGAGGTGTTAAGCTACATATTATGATATGTTGCCATGGGTTTGGTTTAGTATTTCTGGAAATTGATGCTTACCATGCCAGGAGGAACAACTTTAGGGGAATCGTGCGAACTTTTGTCAGGAATTCACTTCCTGGAAACAAAGCTGCATTCTTTTTGGTTTTTTTTGTTTGTTTGTTTGTTTTTACAGATAATGAAAAATGTAATATTCTTACATAGTAAATGTAAGGATTTCTATTCTTACATTTACTACCTCCTTACGTAGTAATTGTAAGAATATTTACCATGTAATATTTACTATACCAAATAGTTTGTTAAATCTTATTATTAAGATCCCGGTCTATCCGGATCCCGGATATTAGTCCCGGTCTGGTGGGGGTCATCAAATGAAGAGAATCTTACTACTTAGAGTTATTAACAGATTACTGTCCATCATATTTTTTTACAGAAAATGCAATTACTCAACAAAATCCAACTTGTTGGTTTATCTTTCCAAGAGGCGTCCCAGGGAATTCAGTATTTATTAGTGGAATAAAGGAGGCAGTAGATGAATACCATCATTCAAGTAATGTAAAGGTATTACTTAATAAACAGGAACAGCTTTCAGTTCCATTTAATTATATGAAACTAATATGGGTGGATGTGGTGTTTACTGTGGTTACTGTATTCCTCTGTGGTAGTCCAGAAATCCAGGATGTTATTGAGCAGGTAAACCCACCGTCTGATTCACACACACCAAACGACTACCGTAAAGAAATCACTTAATAGCGCTTAATTAAATGGCGCTTTCAATTCCACTGAAAAGAATATGGGTGAACCCAGATCATAAATGTCTGACTATGAATCCACCACTGTCTCTGGCTCCTTTGTGCCATGAAACTGGATATCAGACAGAGTGCAAAGCAATACTTATACAATAAGTGTCAGTCCAGTTAACAAAGTTTATTTCTTAACTAGGACATTTACCTGCAGCTTGGGTAGGTCGATTTTCCTTTGTAAATCAACATGAATGTAAACTCTTATATAACACTTAAAAAAAGAGGATCCATGTCAGTGCTTTGAGACTAATAGTAAAGTGGAGAGGGATTTGGATATGGACACCCCACCACAAAACATCAGGAAATTCATCTTAAATCTCATAATTCTTTATGAAATGACATACGGTACTGCATGATGAACATTCAGTGAGACAAGCTGATATCACTGCATCATGGGAAAAAAATAGCCTAAGGTAACTAGCTTAGGGATGATCAAAGTGATTAAACTAGCATAGTATACAGCATAATAAGATTACATCATGTATAACGAAATGTGACTTGAACCCGTATAAGAAGAATAGCATTTTGCTTGTTTTTCTCTCTTTTTTCTGCATAAAACAAGTATATTGTAAAAAGTTAACATCATAAATCCAAAATGCAACATTCTACACACCATGTTCAGGAAAAATGAGCTCTGTACCATGTTCTTGTCGAGCTACAAACAGAATTTGACTCAACCCAACATCCTATACTTTGTATTTTTATCTGCACTTTCAGATTATGGCGCTTGAACAGTGTTTCCCAAATTGTAGGTATCATAAGGGTACTTATGGGGTAGCTGTGAGATGTCATTTATATCAAATAAATAAGTAAAAAAAATATTTGAAATTATGTTTAAAATTTCCATAGATATTACTGATTACGTATTTGCGTTTAAAAAAATAACCAGAACTAATACAACAAAGACATTGAAGTTAAACTGCATGATGTCCTTCATTTATCTTAGTCTTGTGTGTTGATCCAAACTTTTTCAAGTCAACTACAACTTGGTGCGCATTTGAAAGGGTGATGAGTGGAAGATGGCCTTCATTACACCCACTGGACATTATGAAAGCCTGGTCATCCCATTTGGAAGACATCCCCCATGCGGACCCTGCACCTGTCCTACCACCATCCCAAATCATTGCACTCCTCCGTTGGAGCTTGGAGGGTTCGCCAAGTGCAGGCTGCAGAGACCAAACTGGCAGGTGTGCCGCCTGGAAGACTCTACATACCCAACGCCATACGAACAGAGGTTATTCAATGGGGGCACTCCTCCCCTCTCTCCGGATACCCCGGCACTCGTCGCACCCATTAAGTCATCCAGTGCAACTTCTGGTGGCCATCCATGGCGAGACGTCGACAAGTTCGTCCAGGCGTGCCCAGTGTGCGGCACTGCTAAGGACACCAACCAGCCCATGCCAGGGGAATTCCAGCCACTTCCTGTCCCCTGCCGGCCCTGGACGCACATTGATGTTGACTTCATCACGGACCTGCCGGTCTCCGAGGGAAAGAATACCACCCTAACCATCATCGATCGGTTCTCCAAAGCCGTGCACCTGGTGGCCCTCGCCGGACTCCCATCAGCTAAGAACACCACCGAACTGATACTATAGTAGAACACATAGTCCGTCTGCATGGGTTCCTACTGTAAATGACCTCGTCTCATACAGGGGGCCCCAGTTCATTGCCCGGTTCTGGAGGGCCTTCTGCCGTCTGATCAGTTCCTCCTGAAATCTATCATCCGGATACCATCCTCAGATGGAACGGACCAACCAACAACTGGAGCGCTATTTGAGATGCTTCATCGCCGATCACCAGCACTCCTGGGCCCACTACCTCATTTGGGCTGAACTGTCCCACAACCTTTACGTTTCATCCGCCACCAACTTAAACCCATTTGAGGTATGCCACGGTTTCCAGCTTTCGATGTTTGACCACCAAGAACCGGAGGTTGATCTACCGTCGGCCCAACAGTTGGTCCGCAGGTGTCGACGGCTGTGGGACGAAGCGAATGCAGCCATCCAGCATGCCAACACCCGCTACACTGCTCAGCATCGCCGTCGACACCCACCGGGACGATTTTACAATGTAGGTGACAAGGTATGGCTGTCAACAAAAAATCTACACCTACATATAGAATTCGAAAACCTTTCACCCGGTTCATCGTCCCTTATCGCATCACTCTCCGGACCAACCCTGTCACCTACCGGCTCGAGCTGCCTGCGGCGCTTCTGACCCACCCGGTATTCCATAGATCACAGCCCTTCATTACTTCCCCTTATTTGTGTAAGCTCTTGCTCTCGGGGTGAGAGAGTTCTTATAATAACTTGCGTGGTTATCCTGCCTGTTCGCGTTACTTCCGTGTTTGGGTTTACTGTCCACGCTACAAGGGCTAACTGCTAGTCTTCTGGTCTGCCTCCGGTTGCCCGTGACATGCAGTCCCACTGAGATAAATCAAGTTGGTACCTTTCAAAGTTACACTGTATTTAGTAGTAGTAATTTTTCTTTCTCCAGAAATAGCTGTATGGCTAGTGCATAGGCGAAGCACTGTTGCCTTGCACCTCAACGGTCCTCAAGAGATTCCCACCTCTGTGTGCGTAGTTTGTTCTCTCTATGCTTGGTGGGTTTCCTCTGCATACTCTGGTTTCTTCTCACAATCCAAAGACATGCTGATTAGGCTAATTGGCATTTCCTTCTTATATTGCCTGTAGTGTGTGTGTGTGTGTGTGTGTGTGTGAGTGTGTGTGTGTGTGTCTGGCGATGATTGTCCAGGGTGTACCATGTCTTGTCTCCTGTGATAGGCTGTAGGCCCCCCATGACCCTGAATATAGGATTAAGTGTTATAGATGGTGAGTGAGTGAATAAATATAGCATAACTTTAAGAGACACCAACTTGATTTAGTCCAGTGGGACTGCACAAGCTTTATATGAGTCTTTGCATTTTTGCATGGAACGAGGGTTATGAAACAGTCCTGATTATATACGTTGTGCTCGCTTTCTAGGTGACAAATTTCACTCTCAGTGTGCAAAGCAGGAAAACTTATAACAACCAAGATCTATTGTAATGTACTGTACTTACTGTACAGTATAGGCAGCTCAATTTGAAGATTTGAAGGCAGATTTGTAGAACCTGAACTACACAATTTCACCGCAATTAACAATTAACGCAGTTAAACAGACTTTTTTCGATATATTTTGACGACACTATGCTGTAATTGGAGCGACACATTTATTGCATATTAGGTTACTATCCTTGCTACTGGATGTTGGAAATTTCTTTCTATCTATCTATAAGTCTGGACTGTGTTACTGTATTACGTTTCGTTTTTGACACCATAGATTCATGTTCCAAGTAGGCTTGTATTGTCCTACTTTCCTTCAAAGAGGTATCCTTTGCATTTTCCACACTGTACGATGTCCCCTAGGGCAGATGATTTAAAAGAATTTTTTATGACTCAGGGATAAAATAATTTCATACTGCTGGTTTGTAACAGTGGAAGAGACGAGAAAGGAGATCAATATGAAAGTGGATATGGAAACACTATTAACCAAATAAAGGGGAGACAGCTTCCTTCTCGAAAGTATAATTTTATTTAAGCGCTTTTATTATACTTTTTAAATTGTGATTTTACAATTTTATAAGTTGTTATATTTTATATTTTTAGATTTCCTATATATTTTTGAAAATTTTTGTATCTTGCACCGTGTTTTATAGTTTAACTACTCTATTTCCAATCTATTTCACTATTTATTTCCTTATTTCTTGTTAAAAAAAAAAAAAAAGTAAAAAATTTAAGGTCACGGGCGGTTGTATAAGCATTTCACTGCATATCGTACTCTGTATGTGACAAATAAAATTGGGAGCCTATCCCAGGAAACTTTAGACAAGACACAATGGTACCCTCTGAACAGAGTGGCAATCCTTGGCAGGGCACACACAACATACTCATTCATGAACTACAGGCAATTTTGGAAACAGCCAACTAACCTACATGTCTTTAGACTGTGTCGTGAAACCGGTATACCCTGAGGAAACCCACCAAGCATGTGGAGAACATGCAAACAGACCCCGGGGCAGGAATCCAACCCTTGACCCTGGAGATGCGAGGCAACAGTGCTAACCACTACATCTCTGTGTCACCTACGTACGTTGTATACTATGTAGAAATCTGGTTAGTACAAAAAGTTACAAAATTTTATTTCCCTTTTAATTATAGTGCATCCTGTGACCCAACAATGTCAGGATTTTGAGATTTTAATTTGTGTTTATAGATTTCAGCCAAACACTTTCTGAATGTTATATCAGATTTAATAACCATTAGTTAATACTGTGTTTAAAATATTATGCAGATAAGTTCAGCACCAACTTTTCAACATTTGTTTCAGAGTTTCTACTCCATTTCCCAGAACTACATCATTCATCTTTAGTGAGCATCTAATTCCCAATTCCATTGGGGGTAAGACAAATGCGAACAAAGACACTTCCCTTTGGGGATTACTAAAAGATTTGCTTGCAATTCTTGTGATAGGTGATCTTAGTTTATCTTATGGTACTTCTGGTTGCTTAACCACGAAATTGTGATTTCTAGAAGATCTGTTTTCAGTGGTTTGTTCTTTGTTGCATTCAGTGTGCTTCAATGTACAGTACTGTATTATCACACAATTACCATCAAAAACCGGGAAACCACCACAACCACAATATTAGGGTTTCAGAGAGCCTTACATCACAACTTCTTACCAAAAATGTATCCTTTCAGCAAATAAAAACTGCAACAATGGTTTAATATATTGAGAACATCCACCTCTGCTATAGTCAGGTTCTCATTTATAGATGGTCTCAAAGTATTTATCAGGGCATTTATAATATTATTTTACCTCTAATGGTTACCTATAATGTCTTTTGTATGGTGGTCCAGAATGGCAAATCATCTTTTCCATATATGTGTATGTTTTATCCCTTAAAAATGTGTGCTTTTTCCTTTGTAAGTGTATGATCTTTCCCGTTTGCGCACAACTACTTTTTCACCGTAAGAACTCTCGTTCTCCTATTTTGCAAGCTAAAAGCTAAAGCTAATGCACAAAGGACTATGGGACTGAGGTCAAACCGTAACTGAACACAGAACCGTGCCGGATATCAGCTCCAGGACTTATCATAATGGAATATACAGTGAATCATAGCGTGATAACCTTATAATTCTCACTAAATTTTCAACTGGACACACTTACCAGGTAATGTTTAATGTTTAAAATTAATAGAATGTTACTGTTTTAGGCACTAATGATAACTTTGTAGCAGTGCTAATGCTACTGGAGTGTTTGCCGAGTGTAAATGTCAGTGATTAAAAGGAATAGCGTCTCATTTAGACCATTAAACACCGATGTAAACATCCACATATGGAGTTATAAGCAAGCTAATATCACAATGCTACCCGCTAGTGTTTGCATAGGGAAACGATAGTATATAATAGTATATTTGGACACATATACGTGATGTAAACAATTAGCTCTATTGTTTGTGTAAAATGCCTGTCCAAATATGAATCTATAAGCAAGTTAAAATCATTATGCAAAGCGCTAGCTTACTAAAAGTGCTAAGATAGCAGGCTCTTAACTGTTGCCTATTAACTATTGCTAATTATCCCTGTGCTAATTCTTAGCTGCTCCTGTTATGGGTAATGTTACAGATGGTGAATGATTATATGCTATTTATTGGGGCTTATCAGTGTTATTGTAGTGACATATAATGTGTACTGCTGTATAATGTAGTGGTATTATCATAGCAAAGGAGAGATAATTTGCCCCTCTGGGCCCCTGTAAATGCTCCAGAAAGGCAAAGCATCTCTCATTTGTAAGTGTATGTTCTTTCCTGTGTGTCTAAGTAGATTTTTCCTGTGTAGTTTTTCCCCCCATGTAATGTATTTTTTTTTTCCAGTATAATGATATTATTTTTGCAGTATAATTATATTATTTTTCCCATGTAATGGTATGTTTTTTTCCAAGTATAATGGCCTCAGTTTTCCCATGTAATGTATGTTTTTCCCCCCAGTATAATGGCATTGTATTTGTATGTTTTTTCCAGTATAATGGCCTCATGTTTCCCATGTAATGTGTGTTTTTTCCAGTGTTTTTGTATGTTTTCCAGTGTAATTTTATGTTTTTTTTTTTTCATGTTTATTTGTATGTTTTTCCAGTGTAATGGTATGTTTATTTTTTCATATGTATGCATTTCCATTTAATAAAAATGCATGATATTCTAATTTTTGGAGAGGCACTATAAGTAAATGTATGCAGAGGTGTTTGTTTTACAGTTGAAGGAGTCCTCTGCTTTAACTGCTGAACATATGGTATTAATGTATTCCTAAATATTGTCGAATATGTTGTTTGAACTGAAACAGAGCTGTCACTAATATTATCTCCAAGGCAGCATGGTCCAGTTAGCAGAAAAACATTAATGATGCTAAAATCACATACTGACTGTATATAAGCCTGTAGCCTCACACAGAGTGGAGTAACATCTGATGCTATTCAATGTCATTGCAGCAATGCTTTACATGCACTTTATCTGTTTTGCTGAAAAATAGGCAAACTGGAAATAAATACTCAACTATAAAGTACATTAGACACTTTAATTACAAATTAATAAAATACATGTATGCAGTGATGGTGCAAGAAGGCAGAGGATCGAGGGTCCGTTCTCTCCACGACAATCTACAACTGGGGAGAAATAAAGACCGGTAATAAAGTGTCCGGTAAAAGAGACTTCATGATATTAATATAAGTGTCTGGTAAAAAGACTTCATGATGTTACTACACACACACACACACACACACACTTTCATACTGTACATTTTATAGAATACAAGCGTTTAGTAATGCTGTGTACAATTATTGGGTTTTGCCGTTAAGTATTGATGCACAATTTGGCCCTGTCTACTCCATTCGTTAACACACACATCATGTCCACGAAGAGACAGACGTGTGTGCCTGTCCCCTGATTAAGATGTGCTAAGTGGTGTTCCTGAAAAGAGGGGTGAATACTTTTGCTCAGGATTTAAAGCTGGTGTAGAAATCAGCTGATACACAGGCAGTTGATTTACATACAGTTCACCGTGAGAAGGAAAACACAAAAGCATACATATTATAAGTAGTATAAACACATATTTAATGATTTTATAATAGAATAGACAGAACCCGAATAAAAGCCCCATGTTCTTGCCTGTTACATACATTGTGCACATAGCTAATTATTAACAATAAACATCTCTAGCTATGATAATACCACTACATTATACAGCAGTACACATTACATGTCACTACAATAACACTGGTAAGCCTCAATAAATTGCATACAACAATTCATTCACCATCTGTAACATTACCCATAACAGGAGCAGCTAAGAATGAGCTCGGTCATAATTAGCAATAGCTGTTAGGCAGCAGTTAAGAGCCTGCTATCTTAGCACTTTTAGTAAGCTAGCGCTTAGCATAATGATATTAACTTGCTTATAGATCCATATTGTGACAGGCATTTTACACAAACAATAGAGCTAATTGTTTACATCACGTATATGTGTCCAAATATACTATTATATACTATAGTTTCCCTATGCTAAGTGCTAGCGGTTAGCATTGTGATATTAGCTTGGCTTATAACTCCATATGTGGATGCATATTACAGAGACGCCATGGAGCTGATGGTTTACATCGGCGTTTAATAGTCTAAACGAGACTCCTAATCCTTTTAATCACTGACATTTACACTCGGCAAACACTCCAATAGCATTAGCACTGCTACAAAGTTATCATTAGTGCCTAAAACAGTAGCATCCGATTATTTTTATATATTAAACATTGCTAGCTTTAGCTTTTAGCATGCAAAATACAGGAGAAAGAGAGTTCTCACATGGGAAAAAGTAGTTGCGTGCAAACAGGAAAGATCATACACTCACACAGGGAAAAGCACACATTTTTAAGGGGAAAAGAATACATTTACAAGGGGAAAAACATTCATAAGGGTAAAAACCATACACATATATGGAAAAGATTATTTGCCCTTCTGGGCCACCGTACGTTTGTCATAGAAGCTATGCGAATATTGTAAACGTTAATACAAGACGTTTAACCTGAACTTGGGATAAATGTATGGTGAATGAAGACATAAAGTTGATTGACATTTACAGAAGACTTCAAGCACAGTATGGTGATGAGACTCGTAGCCTTGGTCATATATTTGAATGGTGGAAACAGTTTAAAGAAGGGCGTAGGTCCATAAATATTGATCCCATGAACATTATATGAATAGGACTGTCACGGCTGGTCCGTGTGAGGCAGGCTTGGAGGACCCAAAAGCAGACACAATAGGTCGGATTCAATATAACAGAGTTTATTTCAAAATGAGGAGGTGAAACAGAGAGAGAGAGATGATCAAAAGAAACCAGTACTTGGGGTGCTGTCTGAAAAGAGCTGTGGCGTGGCTTGGTTGTGGAGGTGGATGAGAGACAGAGCACTGAATGCACAGGTTGAGCAAGCACGGCAGAGGAGTGAGCGTGGCTGTGTGGAGAGGTGAGGGCTGTGGTGCACGTGTAAAATCCGATGTGCAGTTTGAGGGAGAGATTGGAGATTCAGCAATCCTGAGGATAAAGGCAGGGCCGGAGTCAAAAACAGAAGCAAAGGTTCAAAGCCGGGTTATCAATCAATGTAGTGAACAGTTCCAACTCGTAAAGCTAAGGGTGTAACCAGAAGAGAAAAAAGGGTCAATAACATGAAAAAGGTAAAAGGTATTATTTTCACAGAACACTAGACACAAAAAACACTAGGCTTGTGGCACGCAATAATTCGGCACTGGATGGTTGTTTGTGGCTGGTTTAAATAGGAAGAAAGTGACGAATGAGATGCAGAGCAGGTGTGCTCATGCCGGTGAATGAGGCGGCAAAACAGAAGCCGTGGGATGGAATGTGGAGAGGAGTTGCAGGTGATCATGGCTTGGTTAGAGCGGAGGGCGTGACATGGCGTACTGTTACAAGGACACCTGATCCTGGAAAATCAATGGATAACTTGTCACTAATATGCAGAAGACATACATCTGTCTGTGGAAACTGTACACACAATCATCCAATAACACCACTTGCACATTACAGGAACTTTTTTTTTCACATCTCCCAGTTCTGACCTTTCCACATTTTGGGACAATTAAAGGAGTGTCTGGGAGGTCAGCATATCAGATGTAAAGCAGGCAGTCTGATTATGGCTCCAGCGTACTGAGAAACTACCTTGATGGTATCCAAGCACTAGTGAAACTGTGGGATACGTGTGTTGGTGAAGCAGGGAAGAAATAAAGTGAGTTTTTAATCTCATAATTGTGTTCTGTAATTCTATACAATCAAAAGTCCTGGTTTGACTTGAACAGCCGTCCTACAATTCATGAAGAGGGATAACAGAGGAAAGCCTTAAGAAATACTACACGTATTTTACTGTGTCCATTCTCCATCCATCTTTCAGGACTATCTTAATGAAATCCTGAGATTCATTTGGTGCAGCTGGCAACTTTATTTTTATCCCTGACTGATGCATGGAGTAGGTTCTGATTCCTTTACAACCATGTTGGCAAACGTACTATATACCATGGCCGTGGAAAAGGTGGCACTGTGTTGCAGAAGGGTCACCTTATTGTGCTGCATCAAGGAAGGATAACAATTAAGGACACTGCTGAAATTAATGGACTTGAGAATTTTTAAGACAGAGTTCATACCTGTCCAACTCATTACTAAAACCCATTATTAAAAGGACAGTGCTGAATCATCAGGTTGGTGATTCTATTCTATCTTTTCTTTCAAGCCTTGGAATCTGTAGAACAGGATGGCAATGGTTTGCTTCTTACCTAGGAGATAAGTTGTATAAGGTGACATGAAGGGGAGCCACATCTGCTCCATGCAGTCTCTCCACTGGTGTCCCAAAGGGCTCAGTACTTGGTTCTCTTCTGTTCTCTCATTGCATGGATTTTCATACCATTGTTATGCAGATGACACACAACTTATTGTCAGATACTCAGATTTTCATCCGGATCTCAGCATGTCTGGCAGACATCTCATCCTGGATAATAGCTCATCAGCTGAAGCTCAATCTGAGTAAAATTGAACTGCTGTTCATCCCTGATAACTCATCCCCAGGTCAAGACCTTGTGATATCCCTGGACAACAATCAGATCACTCCTTCAGCCACCACCTGCAATCTTGGGGTCACCGTGGAAAATCATCTGTCATTTTCCCCACACATCACTAACCTTACTCGCTCTTGTCAGTTTACAATATCAGAAGAATCCGCCCATTTCTTCACAAGCTACTCAGGTGCATGTTCAGTCCCTTGTTATTTCAAGACTGGACTACTGCAACTCTCTCCTGGCAGGTCTGCTTCTGTCCACGATCCAGAATGCAGCAGCACGTCTTGTTTTCAACCTACCCAAGTTCTCCCACACCACCCCACTACTCCGCTCCCTGCATTGGCTTTAAATTCAAAACCCTGATGCTTGCCTACAAAGCTAAAAATGGTCCAGCACCCACTTACCTTTGTGCTCTAATCACACCACACACTGCACCACGTTCCCTTCGATCCTCCGGCATTGCTCGTCTCATCCCACCCTCTGTCAGGGATCGAGGACAACATTCATCCAGACTCTTAGTTAGTAAACTAGTAACCCAGTGTAAGTATCTATCCAGTGATGTAAACTTCAAAGCACATTTTACAAGTCACTCTGGATAAGAGCATCTACCAATTGCCTAATTTTAAATGTAATGTGAAGGAAATGAGTTCGGAAGAAAACAATGAATGAGTTGATTAGACATCACTTGAACGTTTGGTGAAGTTGCATAGTAAAACAAGGATGGTAGAAATTGAAGCTATGTTTCAGAGTGCAAGTAAGAACATTTACACATGCACACATGCAATGTGACAAGAACTTACTTGATTGGGCCTAAACAGCTGTGTGTCCATAAGAAAACCAAAAAGTTTGATCAGCTAGGAAGCATAATGATTGGACTTTAGAGTGGTGGAAAGAGGTCATGTGGTCTTATGAGTTCAGATTCGGAGTGATGGGCGTGTCAGGGTAAGAAGGGAAGCGCATACGGCTGTACAACTACTGTACACGCTTCTTGAGGCAGTGTTACGATCTGGGGTGGCTTCAGTTGCTCAGGTCTAGGCTCAGCAACGTTATGTAACAATAAAATGAAGTCAGCTGATGATCTGAATGTTCTGAATGACCAGGTTATCATATCTATGTAGTTTTTCTTCTCTGAGCAGGCAAATTCAGTCTTAAAGTGGAAGAGAGTGGTTCTGGAAACATAAGGAATACTTTTTACACATTGCATGGAAAAAATTGAATTGAAATATTTGTGATGTGCATTAATTTATTTTTGCAATCTCGAGAATGTAAGTAGCTGAAGCTAAAAGACTCTTGACTATTGTAACATTTCTGGAGTTCATCCTTTCCATTTAAAATGGCTTTTCTGGCCAGAATTTCCAATCATACCACTGCACTGAATATAACATTCATGATGTAAGATAAGGATGTAGAGTTTTTCGTATGTACCATGTACGCGGTTTATGTGTGATGTGTGTAATTTATAAAACATTTGACCTCCTCTGTTAATTAAATTAAGTGCTTGCTTATGCCTTACACTTTACTCCATCTATGTAATCATATTATTTTTCATAATTAATCTCAAATCAGCTCTTTGAATTCTTACCCTCAATGGAAATTCAAATAAGTAACTGGACATATGGTGCATACATAAAGAAATGAAAAGAAGAAATGAAAGGCAACACAATAGTGAATGTTCATGAATTTATTTTATACTAAAAGATATATTCATTTTGTAATTACATCCAAAGAAAGTAAATATGCAGTATTTATAAAGTGAAAACAGTTCTTTCCTTTGGAGGCACAAGACATTAGGAAAGTGTCCTTAAAGTTTTAAGTTAATGCAAATTGAAAACATAATTATATCTTAAATCAATGCTTTAGCATTTTGCATTATGAGTTGGATCTTTTTACGTTAACTTTCATTTTCATTTATTTTATTTGTAACCTTAATTTTATTTATTTTTTTGCTATATTTGCTCCAAACAAATATTTCTGGCATTAATAGAACCAAGTCAAAAATGGCCATTACCCTGAGAACATTTTGGGATACCTGAATCATGTGCACTTCATTTAAATCTGGTAAATGACAGTATTTCTGCAGACCTTGGCAATTTAAAAGTATACTCCATGCTAAGTCTGAGTGACCCAACACAAAAACACACAAACCTTTAGTGCTTATTTCATGTAGATACTGTAACATTACAATACAGTGACTGATACAATACATGCTTTGGGGTGGCTAATCCGAATCTTCAAATGTGTGCGTTAAATGGCTTTGAACATTTTTAAATACAATGTGTCTAGCATTAAGGCACAAATACTTGTATCAATAAATCAAATATATTCTAATTAGTAAATTTTTTGATCTGTAAATGTGGGGTGGAGGATGTTGTGGAGAAGAGTGCAGTTGTGCTCTTTGATTGGAGAGTGGATGTCAGATGAAGCTGTATGGGAGAAAAAAATAATGTGTTTAAGACATACAGTGGAACCTTGGATAACTTGGTCTGCGAGCGTCAGACAAGACAAGCCAAATTTTTACATTTATTTGAATTTGTTAAGCGAGCGAAGTCTTGATATACGAGTACTGTAGTACGCATACGTCTATATATATATATATATATATACACACATACATACACATTTAGCTTGTCTTGCTAAACACTCCCAGACCAAGTTACTTGCTACAGTGGGTACGGAAAATATTCAGACCCCCTTCAATTTTTCACTATTTGTTATATTGCAGCCATTTGCTAAAATCATTTAAGTAATTTTTTTCCTGATTAATGTACACACAGCACCCCATATTAACAGAAAAACAAACTTGTTGGCATTTTTGCAGATATATTAAAAAAGAAAAACTGATATCACATGGTCCTAAGTATTCAGTTCCTTTGCTGTGACACCCTTATACTGTATTTAACTCAGGTGCTGTCCATTTCTTCTGATCATCCTTGAGATGGTTCTTCACCTTCATTTGAGTCCAGCTGTGTTTGATTATACTGATTGGACTTGATTTGTAAAGCCACTCATCTGTCTATATAACAGCTCATAGTGCATGTCAGAACAAATGAGAATCAGGTCAAAGGAACTGCCTGAAGAGCTCAGAGACAGAATTGTGGCAAGGCACAGATCTGGCCAATGTTACCAAAAATTTCTGCTGCCCTTAAGGATCCTCCATAATCCTTAAATGAAAGACGTTTGGGATGACCAGAACCCTTCATAGAGCTGGCCGTCCGCCCAAACTGAGCTATCGGGGGAGAAGAGCCTTGGTGAGAGAGGTAAAGAAAAACCCAAAGATCACTGTGGCTGAGCGCCAAAGATGCAGTCGGGAGATGGGATATTGCTGCAGCCCTCCAATAGTCTGGGCTTTATGGCAGAGTGGCCTGAAACTCTCTGCAAAATGTCTGAAGGACACCAAGATGGTGAGAAATAAGATTCTCTAGTCTGATGAACTTTTTGCCGCTTAATTCTAACCGGTATTTGTGGCGAAACCAGGCACTGCTTATCACCTGTCTAATACAGACCCAACAGTGAAGCATGGTGGTGGCAGCATCATGCTGGGGGGTGTTTTTCAGGTGCAGGGACAGGACGACTGGTTGCAATCGAGGGAAAGATGAATGCGGCCAAGTACAGGGATATCCTGAACGAAAACCTTCTCCAGAGTGCTCAGGACCTCAGATGAAAGTGGGCCGAAAGTTCACCTTCCAACAAGACAATTGCCCTAAACACACAGCTATAATAATGAAGGAGTGGCTTCACAACAACCCCGTGACTGTTCTTGAATGGCTCAGTCAGAGCCCTGACTTAAACCCAATTGAGCATCTCTGGAGAGACCTGAAAATGGCTGTCCACCAATTTTTACCATCCAACCTGACAGAACTGCATAGGATCTGCAAGGAGAAATGGCAGAGGATCCCCAAATCCAGGTGTGAAAAACTTGTTGCATCTTTCCTAAAAAGACTCATGGCTGTATAAGATCCAAAGGGTGCTTCTACTACATACTGAGCAAAGGGGCTGAATACTTAGAGCCGTGTAATATTTCAGTTTTTTATTTTTTTTTATTTTTTATAAATCTGCAAGCATCTGCAAAAATGTCAACCCAAGTCTGTGTTTTTCTGTCAATATGGGGTGCTGTGTGTACATTAATGAGGAAAAAAAAATGAACTTAATTGATTTTAGCAAATGGCTACAATATAACAAAGAGTGAAAAATTTAAGGAGGTCTGAATACTTTCCGTAGTATATACACACACTCTATTGCCAAAGGTATTCGTTCATCTGCTTTCGCATGTTTAACGAACTTGAGTAACCTCTAGTTCCTAATCCATGGGGTTTAATATGATGTTGGCCCACCCATTGCAGCCATCACAGCTTCACCTCTTCTCAACCCAATAGAACACCTTCGGGATGAGTTAGAGCAGAGAATGCGACCCAGTGATATAATGATAACCTTCAATATAAAATGTATTTAATAAGTAAATGTTATCTCAAAATAAATGCATTCTTTCTGTGCACACTTTTGCAATGTAGGAGAGAAAAACGTTTTTTTTTTTATGTCCTGAAATGTTTTATTCCTCATATAAAGTAAAGTAATTTGCCAATCAATACAGTACAGTATGATATATGATAATATGATCCGTGATTAGAGCTGTGGTAGAACATTCACAAAACCAGCTGTACATTACAACACCTACTGTAGTCATTTCCTCTCCAGCCTCGTTTTATTTCTCTGTCCTTAAGTTAAGTCATGTTACCCAGAGTCCTGGTCCCTGAAGACTTTCTTATGGTGGAAAACCTTCTCACTCTTACAAAGCGCTGACACTTGAGACTCCTTCCTTAGGGACTAAATAAATAAACATCTTTATCCTTATTTATTTATTTATACTTTATCCTAATTTATTTACACAACGCATCCACCTTACAAACCCCAATTAAAGAGCTTTTCCAAGTTTTTCGAGCAAGTGAATTTCCCTTTTCTAGTTATTTATTATATTATTCTAGTTAATTATCTAATATTAAATGTTGTAATGGTGTTGTGCACTTCTTTTCAATACCTCTGAAATACTACTCTTATGAATTATTGCTATGTTCACAAAGGCTCCCGTTGGCGTAAAAGTGTATGTGATCAGATACACCAGCAGACAAAAACCACAGTTTATTCATAAAAGCTTTTTCTCAGGCAACAGGATGCATCAGATATCAGCAGATTGTATGCTGTGTTAAAAGGATCAAAGTTCCGAATTGTTTGTTAAAATTATTTTTTTTTTGTCGTTATAAATTCTGCGCTTACCATTTGCTAATCCAGACTTCTTTTGCCTCGATAGAGTACTGAAAATATCAGAAAGAAGGGCAGAAAGAAAGTTAATAAAATGTTGAAACGTAAATGTACAGGAAACAGAATCGAACGGTTCTCAACGACTCTTCTAGCCCGAGTCGTTCGTTCTTTTGACAGTACAATAGATTCAAAGCGAATGACTCAGACTAGAAGATATGAGAGGTGAGCTGCTCATTCTGTTTATCATTATATGTTCTTAAAATAAAACTGCTGTTTCTATTATATACGTTTGTATTGTATTATATTGTATTGTTTTATAAACTGCTGTTTATAATACAGTGTCCTGCATTGTATTATTTTCATTATTGGAACTATAGCCAAAATGTTTATATGTAGATGTGTTGGGGGTCTGTTTATTGAAAGTGTAACATTTTATTTTATTTCTGATCACAAGAACGAAACGACAATTAAATGACACAGTTTGTTCATTTTGATGAACGAGGTTCCAAGGACCGAGTCACTAAAATGATTTGAACTTCCCATCACAATTTTTTTTTTTTCCCCCCGATTTTCTCCCTAATTTAGTCGTGTCCAATTCCTCCTCGTCACTAGGGGGCGCCCACATTAAGGCTACCTGACTGGCTGTAGAGCCGTGATTAATGTGGGAGCACTATGTACCTCTCATCCCTCCTATCTGAGAGAGCTCGGCCAATCAGCTCTCTCTAGACCTCCGGCTGCGAGAGGTTACAGCGCCACCCGGGATTCGAACTAGCGATCTCCGGATGATAGGGCGAGCGCTTTCCCATCACTTTGTGTGTGTGTTTGTGTGCGTGTATGAAAGTCGTCCTACAAGCCCCGCCCCGATAACCCGCTCTCTTTTTTCATTCTTGCTGTTAGTAGTTAACAGATTACGGGCCAAACGTCACTGTGTGATGACGGTAGAATAATTATAAAGGTCTCGACTAAAACCACATGCATGAGGAATCGCCACACAAAAAGTGGAAAAGCAGGAAATGTAACCGATTACTTTATAATCACAGTAATTTTGTAATGGAATTAGTTACTTATGTCCCCCACACTGGTAGTAACATACTTGCAAGGACGAATGTAAAGAAATCCTGAGACTTACCCATTCCGAGATCTGTGCCTGAGCAATAAACTGAAAGAAATGAGAGGAAATAATTCATGAGTTCTTCTCTGCATGAATTATTATTAACACTGTCAAGTCACTCTTTTGAAGGATTGAAACATTTGGCAAAATATTACATTTATAATGTATTTCCCTATATGGCTAAGTTCACATTACAAGCTACATTGTTTAATTCTAAACAATTTTCCTCGGTCAGATTGGATTTGCATGTCATGACAGTTTACAGTCATAATAACAAGTGACTTTTATCTGGCACTAACACGGACTCGTCTGTTCTCTGACACGCACGCATGCGCACATGGTAAAATTTTTGCTTGCGTCAGTTAAAACACCTCATTTTTAGCTGTTTTGGCAGAAATTGAACAGCAAACGCCCCAGGAATGCGCAAAAAGTCACAGGAATTCGATATTTAATCTAGGATCACATAAGAAAGTGACTCACTTATACTAATGACTTATACTAACTTTAACAAATTTGTGTGATTTTTTTTTTTTTTTTTTTGTAAGCTAAACAAATCTAGATTTTTCTGATAGAGTTTACAAAAGTTCCAGAAGGGCTGATTTTATTAGTACAATTGTCTATGAAGGTTTTCATAAAAGAAACTATATAAAAAAATAAAAAAAAAGATTCCTGCTAGAACCCATTTGCATTTAGTGACGCCCACAAAACTCCATAAAAGGTCAAGAAAACAGATGGCTTGGAGCATGAAATGAGTGGTAATGGTAAAGACTAAAAGACGGAAAAGTAATTTCTTTTCTATGCCATTAACGTTATTTATTAATATATATTTTTACTAATAACAACAAGTAGGGGGAGGTTTTCAGTGATTTACAGCTTACTGTATGTCCGCTATTTATACATAGATATTTCTATTGTCACAATTCAATGAAGTTGATGTATTCTATTTGATGAATTTGCATTAATTTTTCCAATAAAAAAAATGAGACTCCAAATCTTTACTATAAGTTGCTCAGAATCTGCAAAAGTTAATAAAAAAAATTATACATTTAAGCTCCACAATACAGTATATACCAAATAACATGAAGTCATTTGGACAAATTCTATAATTTGAAGTCTGGGTTTATGTTCCTTCATTATGTTATGCATCATAAATTTGCACACAAAAATGAATTATAAACAAGGAAATTAAATAATATTACGATCCGATTCACACAAAGCACAAAACGTGAAATGCCAACGCATGCCTTGGGTAATCGACTACATCTTAGGTAACATAGTATCATCTTGACTTCACACAACAACGTTTCGATCATAACATAAAGGGTAAAATGATCCTACCGGAGTACATCCTCCTGGGACAGAACAGCACCGCGGTTCCGTCTGGGTTCACAGGTGCCACCATGACCGTGTACACATCGCCACACGTGACCTCTGACACGTCACACATGCTCTGTCCCGGTGCGGAGCTGCAGGAATGAGTCCGGCCTCCACCTGTCACCTGGGCCGTGAAGTTACCGAGGGGGTTTGAGGACCACCATGACACACGCAGGGTGTTATTAAAGCGTGTGTAAAGGCGGATTCTTGAAGGACAGCACTCACCTGGATAGAGAGTTGGACGGTCTTAAAAATGTAAACTATCTTACTTAATTAAAGCACTAAAACTTATTTTGCCTATAAGGGCCCAAGCACCTGTTTACATCATAAACACCATCAATATTAAAACAGTAACCCTAATGGTGGAGTTTTTTCAAAGCAACAGAGCCATGGACTCACTGGTGGAGAAACCGTGGTACGTGCATACCGCCGTGTTTCCCGTGGAGCTGATGGCTTTTAGTGTGACAGTGTAGTTTGTTCCACACGTCATGCATCCCATCAGACACTTGGTCTGCGCGGTGTGACATGTCGCGTTGCCCCGCGACGAGGTCAGCGAAGCCATAAAGGTCTGAGCTCCTTCAGCTACTGACCAGGTGACGTTACTCATCGCCTGGGTCACCTGACTCACGTTCAAAGTGGCTGGACAGCACGGAGCTGGAGACGGAGGAGACAAAGACTCGAACACTAAAATCTCAAATGGCTCAGATAATCATTTTAGCCAAACTCTACTGACAAGGAAATTACCCGTCTGAAAGGACATGCTGTAACTGGGGATGCTCAGACCGGCGGACGTGGAGGCGATTGCGGTGACCTGATAGGAGGAGCCACAAGATAATCCGTTCACCTGACAGGATGTTGCACTTGATTGACAGGTGTAGGATCCACTCTCTGTGCCAATCACGTTAACTGTGTAGTTGGCAGCTTTGTTAGCGGACGTCCAGGAGACGTTGAAGGACGAGGAGTTACTTGGACTTACGGTCACTTGCTCAGGCATACATGGAGCTTTGAGAGAGAGAGAGAGAGAGAGAGAGAGAGAGAGAGATAGTGAGATGGAAATTTTATGAACGAGAAAAATAATAGAGTGTGTTTTTCTTTTACCTGTTTCTTGTGTCTGGAGCCTGCAGGAGCGATTACACCCTCGTGCTTCATTGCAGGGAGAGACGTAGACATTGTACCTGGTGTTGCAGTTGAGGGCAGAGAGCACACACTCCGGTGAGGTGTCATTACACAGCACTGAGCGGTTAGATGGGTCTACAGCCTGCACCGCATACATGTCTGCCCCTCGCACCACCGTCCACGTGATCAGCAGGGACTCCCAGGAAATCCCTGACACGGTTACGTTCTCCGAGCAGCATGGCACTATAAGGAAGATGGGATGAAATGAAAAAATTAATCCGTTGTTTCAGATTAAAATTTTTGTTTTTTAAGAGAATTAAAGGAGAATTACATACAGGTGGTTTGATTCAGGACTTGACCCGGAGGACTGGTTCCGGCTTGGTTGTTAGCGAACACGCTCATGATGTAGGAGTAGCCACATTGGCAGCTGAAGTTGCAGGAGGTGCCTGTGGAGTTGCACATCTCTTCGATTCCATCGTCCCGTTTGCTGAAGGCAGTATAATAGTCCACGTAGGACACAGAGTTCCAGGACAGGGAGCAGATCCCACTTCCGAGGTCATCCACACGGACCTGCTCTGGAGGACACGGGACTGACGAAACAGACGAAGACACTGGTGTCAGTTTTATAAAGTGGACATTTTATAATGAATAACATTTTGCTCTAGCGTATATTTTACTTGACCAGATGTGGACAAAGTAAACGTTCATATGGAAGCAAGGCCCTTAACCCTGTCTGCTCCAGGGGCGCAGTATAATGGCTGGCCCTGCGCTCTGACCCCAGCCTACTAACAAAAACTAAAGATTTTCACTGTGCAGTAATGTACAGGTATACTGTATGTGACGAATAAAGGCTGAAAACTGTCTCAGGGGTTTCTCAAAGAGTTAATAAATGCCCCAACACCTCATATAATGCATTTTTCCTGAGATAATGCTGTGAGACGCCCACTAGAGAGCAGAAGAGCTGAGTAACACGGCAGGGGAGGGGCTCTCCTTCTATGAGGTCACAATAGGGAGAAAATCTAATTGACTTTTTTTTTTTTTTTTTTTGGATTTTTCCCTGATTTTCTCCCCAATTTAGTCGTGTCCAATTCCTCCCCGTCACTAGGGGGCTCCCACATTAAGGCTACTACTACCACTCAGCCGGGAGGGCCGAAGACTATCACGTGTTTCCTCCGAACCACGTGACGCCAGCCGACCGCATCTTTTCGAGCTGCTCGCTCGCGCACCGTTGGGGGCGGCGTAACACACTCGGAGGACAGCGCTATCCGCTCCCTCCGCTGCGCGAGCTCACAGACGCCCCTGACTGGCTGTAGAGCCGTGATTAATGTCGGAGCACTATGTACCTCTCATCCCTCCCCTCTGAGAGAGCTCGGCCAATCAGCTCTCTCTAGACCTCCGGCTGCGAGAGGTTACAGCACCACCCGGGATTCGAACTAGCGATCTCCGGATGATAGGGCGAGCGCTTTAACCACTGCGAACCACAGTCAATCCAAAAATGGAACATTTTAAATCTCATTTTTTTGTTTGTACACACACACACACAGTGGACACACATCTGAATGTCCAACAGTGCAAGTGAATTTTGCAAAACATGTCCCTTTAAAATACCAGACTGAGGGACGAAAAGCTAAGATAATGTGCAGTGTTCCAGTCCCTCCACGAACACGTTTAATAATCAGGTTCCAGAATACACACTCGGATTCAAAATCCACAGTATGAAATTCACACTCTAGCTAAATGCATGTGCACCCGAAAAAAAACGCACTCACATGTAATGTAACTCTGCGGGTCTGAGGATTGGCTTGGTCCGGCTTGGTTGAAGGCAGTAACAGAGATATTCTGAATCTCTCCACAGCTCAATGGACTCAGAGTACAGGACGTCGAAGAGGACGAGCAGTTCAGTCCGGCCGAGCTCAGGGCTACGTACTCATTGGCTCCCTGCGCAGGATTCCAGGACACCGACCGACCCATTACATCATTCACCGTCGTGGTCAGCAGTACAATGGACTGAGGTGTAGAAGGACCTGTGGATACCGGCTTATTAAAAGGTAGTTTATGTTCTGAAGCTTTTTTCTAAAGATGTTCTGAAGGTAATTCCACCACAGCACTGTGAATCATAGCGAGACTGTTTGGATTTGATCAGGTGTTTGGACCAATTGTGATCTTCGAGTCAGTGTTTATTGTCTGATTTGTCCCAAGAAGCAATATTTCTTACAGGTTTTTGAATATCTTGAATAAACAATAAAGTATCTAATGAACACTGAAATTGTTTTAGAACCTGTGTGGCTACTTGTTTAAATGTCACGTCTTTTCCAAGCGAGAGTCTTTCCCAGTGCGACAACGCCGATTCGCAATTTCTTGCCAATAGCCCAGTCCAGTAGGTGGCGGTATTGCACTGACTGGCCATACACTCAAAAGAAGAAGATACAATGCTATTTGCGAGTATTTGCAAGAAATACTATACAGTAGTTTGTATTTTCTGCAAAATCGTGCATTGATTCTTAATCGGACAGAAGAGGAGTACGGCCACCATAAAAAAATAATTTGAGTTCAGACTTTAATGTCAGATTTATGACTTTTTGTTTCTCAGAATTCAAACCTTTTTTCTCAGAACTCTTACTAAGAAATTTAATAACAGAAATCTGACATAAAAAAAAAAAACCTGACTTTTTAAAATTCGTCATTTTTCCCCCTGGAATTCTGACTTGAAACTGAGAATTCAGATTTTTTTTTTTTTTTTTTTACTCTCTTTTTTCTTTACTTTGAGATCTGAGAAAGTCAGAATTCTTCGAAGAAAAAAAAATAGAATTCAGAGATTAAAGTCTAAATTCTTTTTTTTTTTTGGATTTATCCTCGATTTTCTCCCTAATTTTTAGTCGTGTCCAATTCCTCCCCGTCACTAGGGGGCTCCCACATTAAGGCTACTACTGCCACTCAGCCGGGAGGGCCGAAGACTATCACGTGTTTCCTCCGAACCACGTGACGCCAGCCGACCGCATCTTTTTTTTTCGAACTGCTCGCTCGCGCACCGTTGGGGGCGGAGTAACACACTCGGAGGACAGCGCTATCCGCTCCCTCCGCTGCGCGAGCTCACAGACGTCCCTGACTGGCTGTAGAGCCGTGATTAATGTGGGAGCACTATGTACCTCTCATCTCTCCCCTCTGAGAGAGCTCGGCCAATCAGCTCTCTCTAGACCACTCGGAGGCTAAAGTCTAAATTCTAAGAAAAAATGTCAGAATTCATTTTTTTTTTTCTGGTGGCCTAATCCTCGTCCTTATAACTGAAAAATTACCCATCAGGTTTATGTGATATTACATGCAATGATAAATTGTACCATGTGTTGTAAATAGCATTATAGCTAAGAACAGTGAAATACAGCAAACGTCTGACGACATCATCTGACTTACGGGTGACCTGGCAGACGGTGTAGTCGTCCCCAGGCACGCTTAGTGGACTCCAGGCATTAGCTTTGATGCAGTAGTTAGTGCCAGCCTCCAGGTTGCTGAAGGTCACGTTGGTGTAGCTGGTGTTGAGGCGACTCTGCTGGTACGAGCCATCGCGGATAATGCTGACGCTGTAGAGCACGCCGTCTGGTACCGGAGCCCAGATCACCACGATGCTGCTGTTACTGGGGGAGATGCTGTTTAGCAGAGGAGCAGCCAACACTAATCACACACACACACACACACACACACACACACACACACACATGGGGAAGATAGAAAGAGATTGCTGATGTGATTCACTTATCAAAGGTCAGGCCATAAATTAAAAAAGCATAAAATAAGAAATTCCGGGAGTCTTAAGACAGTAAATGAATAAACAAACAAACAAACAAACAAGCAATTAATGCTTAGCTTGCTGTAGTCATTTGTCGCAGGCAAAATAGAACACTTACAGCAGCTGAAGTTTTTAGTAGCTAGAAAAAAGAAATCTTAACTCGATAAGTTTATTAATTCATTACTATAAATGAGTGAAGTAATGCAATTGCATTTTTTGTATGTTGATTGCTCCTAATATTCATATTTGTATTAAGATTTAAAGGGGATTTGGGTGTCACCTAAACTAGTAAGATTCTTTCTTTCTTTCTTTCTTTTTCTTTCTTTCTTTCTTTCTTTCTTTCTTTCTTTCTTTGCAAAACAAACCGTGTCAGTTGGTACATTTTTAATCGGTTACATTCTTCTTATTAATTAATCAGTTAATGATTAATCATTACCATCCTTCTGTACCATGTGACTTTGGTGCATTTGTCTACTCCATAATATCTAACTAATATAAATAATATAATAAGTCTTTTTTTTTTTTTTCATAATTGTCATATCATGACGATCATACCAATAAAGTCATTCAGTGCTCAGATTAATGTTTCTGTTTTGCCCATGCCCAGTTTATTCCCAACGTGCCTGAATGGTGCAGGCAACAATGGACCGATACACACGCAGTGCACTCTGGGTGTTAATTCAACACTTGGGTTGTTTCTGTGTAAATCATACTCGGTCCCATTGTGTGTCTTTGTCTATGTCTGAAGTCGCAGATAGCGTTTCATAATCAGAGCTCCTCCGCCATTATCACAACAATAACTGCTGCCACCCAGTCCCCTGAGACAGACTGCTGTAATCCTGAGATTTGGCTCCTTTCACCGTTTCCCTGCTGGATGGGTTCGGACGCTGTAACTTTAGAGAAACCACCTGATGGTACGCATTACAGAAGCCATGTGAGAAATGGCTGTGCCCAGGAGGTCAAACATGAGCCACATCCTGATTCCTCTTTTTAACTCAGCGTGGAGATCAGGTGACCACAGGGGCCTGAGGCCTAGAGAATGGCCGACAGTGTGCGTGCATGAATGGGCCGTTCTTTAGACCAGAGGAGGATTTTCTTTCTTTTCTTTTTTTTTTTCCCAGTGAGGAGAGAGAAGGAAGAATACCTGTCTTTGCTTGGACTGAGAACGAAGGCTGGCTTCTGCCACCACTGTTGACGGACATGACGCTCAGAGTGTAGTTGGTGTAAGGCTGCAAGCCGGACACCGTTCCTGGAGAGCCTGGCACAGACGTCTCGGACACGATGAAGCCTTTACCGGTCTCTGTCCGTAGGATGTACGAGGACGCACCCGAGACTTGGGCGAACTCCACCGTGATGCTTTGGCTCTGTTTCGAGGAAGCCGCCGTGATGGTGGGGATGTCAGGAGCTGGGAAATGATACACAGTAATGTCTTTAGCATAAAAGAACTCATGGATAAACATTGGGGATACAAATGAATTAAAGTCCATGTTGAACAATAAGCCTTGATAAATCATCAAGGCAATAATAACGCCATAATGAAGGAGTGCTCGAACATTTTTTTGTTTTTGATTTTGAGAGCTAAAATCCCCTAAACCTGAATATAATGCTTATAATGGATGTCTTAATCTGTGTATTTCTTAAAGTGCAGCATTACATCTACACATCATGTGCATACCAGTCAATCCGTCCACGCTGTTTTGAGCCAGCACTCTCATAGAGCTGTCCAGCGCCTCCACCGTGAATGTGTAAGCGGTGTTGGGTGACAGGGTGTTGATGGAGCCCATGACGGTGTTCGGGCTGAAGCTGCTGAAGACGGACGGATTGGGAGAATTCCGAGGCAAAGCTGTGAGTCGATACGAAGACGAGCCGTCGTGTGTACTCCAGCTCAGCACCGCGCTTTTAGAGGTGACTGTGTACACTCTCACAGTTAGGTTATATCCTGAGAAATGAGACAGAGTGACCCGGAGAAAGACAAGAAGAAAGAGACATGAAGAGGCACACAGGTAAAAATTGTGATGCACAGATGGAGGAATGCAAAGAGAAACGTGGTGATAGATGTGGGACAAGAGCAGGGGACAGAGACATACATAACAGGTGGAGTCAGGCAAGCAAAGTGATATAGAGGGAGGAAATAGAAAGATACAACGGGAGAGACATGAAGAGAGACACAGAGATAAAAATGAATTCAAAGAGAAAGATGGGGAGTCATGAAGTAAGACACAGAGAGAGACACGCAGGAAAAGAGACACAGAACAAGGCCAGGAGACCAATACATAGATGAAGCAGAGAGACACAATGAGAGAGATGTAGAAGGATACATGGAGGGAGACGAAGAAAAAAAAATGAAGAGAGAAACATGGATGGAGACAGAGCGAGAGAGAGAGAGTGTGAGAGACACATAAAACACAGACAGTAGTGCAGTGGTGCTGCATTTAATACTCCGAGCCAACAAATTCACAAAGATGTGAAAGAGCTCTAATGGCAATATAAACTCCTAAATGTATTGAGTTATCATATGAGTATATTATCATAAATGTATCTATTTATTTATTTATTTGTTCCTTTATTTATTTATTATTAATCCAGTATGTAAAAAACAAAACTGATTCTTACCTTGAACAAAATTCTGCAAACAGAAAAGTTTGAAAAAAAGAAAATATGAATAATTTTTCAACCAAAGCATTAATTCACACATCAAATTATTTATTATTTTTAATAATTCCAAACATACCTGAGCAACAATTCCATGTAAAAGCACAAACAATGTCACACCAATGAGTCCCATCTTTTTTCAAAGCTGTCTTTATTATCCGTGCTCTCCCTTTCTCTCACTCGTCTTACACTTCAGTATGTATGGCTTTTTTTTTGCACTTGCTGACCCGTTGAAATACTGGACGCTGGCCCCGCCCACTGGGAAAGCCAACCAATCACAGGTAAAGAAGTTCAACACCTATAGGCAGGTGCACCAGAGAGAGGAGCTTAATTGCTCTAATAGTTTGTGTAAATAAATCTATTAATAAGAACAATAATATATAGCTATTCAAAATGTAATATATTCATGTAAAATAATCAAAGCTTATATATATATATATATTTGTTTTTTCTTTTTCTTCTTTCTTTTCTTTTCTATTACTTCACTTATGCAATTTTTATGGTTTCTTTCAGGAGCACTAACTTAGCTCAGTAATTTGATGCATTTAGTAATTCATTCATGCATTTAGTTGAAATTCCCAAAAACTGTAAATATATTTTATAACATAATATAAAGGATATTTAAAGATCGATCAAAATCTCAGCATATTATAATTTTTTTAAATGTTACAATGGTTTCTGTACGAATCATTCTAAAACAGACTTTGGAGTTTGACTTTTTTCTTGAATTTTATATTTGTTGTATTGTTTACTATATTATAAGCATTTAGAGGTTCCTCCCTGGCATGTGTTCTACCATTACCTGCGATGTCCGCTCCTCACACTGCTCCAGTGTTTCAGCAGATATATTATTCCCTTCCAGTATGACATACAATGCTGGTCACTATTATTGGCATCCTCGGTTGTGTTCTTAGGCTTCTAATAAATTCATTTTTTATTGAAACAATATAGAACCACAATGCAAAAAGATAGAAAAATCAAAATTGAAGTTCAATTATTCAGTGGGAAAAAAAATCCCACATTAAGATTTATTTTTTTAAAACATGAAATCATGGTGGCCACAATTATTGGCACCCCCGATGTTAATACTTCATACAACTCCAAGACAGCACTTAATCTCCTTCTATAACATTTCACAAGATTGGAGAATAGACATAGAGGGATCTTTGAACATTCCTCTTTGCACAATCTTTCTAGATCATCCAGAGTCCTGGGACTTCTCTCATGCATTCTCGGCTTGAGCTCACCCTACAGGTTCTCAATTGGGTTGAGGTCTGGGGACTGAGATGGCCATGAGAGGAGCATGATTTTGTGTCTGCTGAACCATTTTTATGTGGATTTCATAACACGTTTTTGGGTCATTATGCTGCTGAAAGACCCAATGACGACCCATCTTTAGCTTTCTGGGTTTTGCTTTAAAATATCGTGTTATTTTAGAGAGTACATGATGCCATGCACCCTAACAAGGTTCCCAGGGGCTTTGGAGGAGAAACAGGCCCACAGCATCACAGATCCTCCACCATACTTCATAGTGGGCATGGCATACTTTTCCACATATGCATCTTTTATTTTATGCCAGACCCAGATGATGTTTGTTGCCAAAAAGCTCTGTCTTAGTCTCATCTGTGCCAGTTGAAGTCCCAGCAAACTGAAGGTCTGAAAGTTGTGCTGGAATTATGACTTTGTGACCCCAAGATGCCTCTTTTCGATGCAGTTCTTCAACAGCAAGCTTTGGAGCTTTTTAAAAATTTTATTTGTACTTTTCTTCCTCACTGTGTGCGATAGCAAGATAAATACGGGTCCTCGTCCAGCCATGTTTGTCACTGTTACAGTTGTTTTAAACTTCTTAATGATTTTACTGACTATAGATATGGGTAAGTATGTTTTTTTTTCTTGTAGCCATTGCCTGAATTATGAAGGTCGACACACATCTGCCTTACTTGAACGTGGCGTTCTCTTGTCTTTCCCATGTTGAAGAGTGGATCAGAAAAATGGGTCTTTGTGTTATGTCCTATTTATAACAAACAGGAAGTCATGAGATATTAATTAAAAGTTTCTAGATATTCGAATAAACTTTATAAACTACAGTAAAATATAAAAACATTCTCCAATTACATGTATTTTTTCGGAATTGTTAGGGGTGTCAATAATTGTGTCTGTGTGATTTTATGAAGAAAAAAAAAACTTTTATTTTTTAATTTTTTTTTTTACTGCAAATCCTGAATGATTGCGCGCGCACACAGTCTACCGTATACACAGTGTACGTACCACTTACACGTGTACGTGCACGCACACTGCGCGCACGTCACGCTGCCGTCGCGGGTGGTGACGTAATTACGTATTCCGATCCTGTAGGTTAAAATAAGCAGCAAAATGGCGGGGGGCGCAGAGCACGGGCTGAAGAAAATAGTTTGGCAAAGTAAGTTTATTTGGATATTAAACGCTTTATGAAGGATGCCTGGTCGCGTACACACTGTTAACGCTGTGCGTGTTTATGAAAGACCCATGACATGTTCCGAAGTACGGAAGTTTGGAAAGTGAATGCAATAGAAGCAACAGTCGTGTTTCCTGTTTGTAACACAAACTCAGTAAAACTGCAGCTCGCAAAACACTTTATATTTGCACCGTAGTTATTTCTCTGTTTTATAGTAAAGATGAATATGCTCTCGCGCAGCTCTGTTCTCATTTCCGTAGCTGTTACAATGCTAACCCGAGTTAGCTTTGCGGAGTTAACCTGTCACTGTTTATATGGCCGTTAGATTTAGTACAGTCAAATAAGTTTAATAATATATAGTTATTATACGACACTACATGTGAAAATAGTCATTTTTCACTCAGTTTGACAATCTTCATAAAACTTAAATACTTTTATAATAATAATAATAATAATTCTATTAAGTTTTCTGGATACACATTTTTTTTGTAAACAAAAATGAAAAGAGAAACAATCACATTTATTCACGCATTAATTAAAAAATTTTTTTCTTGATGTATTTCATCATTTATGACTAGAATAAGTAACTGGCGTACACACAGTGTAGTTAAAATATTTTCCACCTTTAACTAATCATTAGTGATGTGAATCAGCAGTCACCTTGTGATACGATATTATCACGATCACGATACCGCGATTAAAATTGCGGCTCTTTAACTATCATGATTTTTAAATATCCTGATTAGCTATTAAATTTTTTGTTAGAATTTTAATTCTTAAAAAAAAGTTCAAATAGTAATTAAATAAAATAAAAAATAAAAAACCCAGTGCAGCTTTTAAACAATACAAAGTACATTTTATTTTAAAACAAATTAAGCAAAAAAAGCCGTTTTTACTGAGCTCTGTTGTATCATCTGACATCTTTATTTCTAAACAAACTTAACAAATGATTGGTTTCTACCGTACGGGATGAAAATGTCTGACTAGTTCAGAGTGCGCCACCTGTAGGATTATAAAGAAACAGCGACGTTTGACCCCTCAGACGCCTCCAATGTTTGAAAATTCATCATGACAATGAGCGTGCGGTTTTTGTCTAATTAGCGCTCGTTGTGTTTTGAGACTGGTTTAAGCATGTGTAATGAGTGGGATTAAGACTAATTTGCTCACAGAGTGTGGAAAAACTGCAAATCAAAGGCTTTTAAAAAAAAATTATGTAGTGCCATACATTTGTATGCGCTTTTTAAAAAATTACATTTTGGACTAGATACGTAAATAAATTCATAACTGAAAATATCACTCCCACATCTCTACTGAACAAATTAATGCGTTATACCTTGACATCTAATAATAAACATCTTTTAACGGCTTTAATGCTAGACATGTGACATGTTCCGTGGACTTGAACATGAATGCAGTGTGTTGTTAAACCTACAAAATTATAAATACAAGCTGCACTGTTGGGGACGGAGGAGGGATGGAGCATGAAAGAGAACTTTGTGGTGGCTTTAACATTTTAAATAATCTCAAATTATTTATGAATGTAGCTCATGTATAGACACTGCAGTGCACTAGATACTAATATTACAATTATATACAATATTTTCAGTGTGTAAGTGAATGTTTGTTTAAATGTCGAAAGTCCGGTATATTGTATGTATGTGAGTGAGTGTGGGGGGGGGGGGGGGGGGGGGTGGTTGGCGGGGGTGAAAAGAGACGGCTTTACCGGTTTTAATGAATCAGTCCAGGAGCACGATGATAGAAAATGTCTGTCCTGTAAAGCTGATGGTGAATAATCCTAATTTCCTAAAATCCTCTACGACACGGAGTTCACAGTCCAGTACGGTGGAAAACAGTTCTGAGACAAAATGGTGTTTGGGATTCCCCTTGTGATTTAAAGGTTCAGAGACAACACTTATATTTCACTGTGAAAATTATTTCCTCGGGTGCAGTTACAGTTTTTGGCCACATGAAGGCAGTGTGGGGAAAGGGGAAAGAGATTTAGTCTAGTGGATTGGTAGACTTTCCATTGTATATTCGTATCAGAGGCGTATAAGTCTCTCTTTGTCGGACTTAAGAACAAATCCGACTTATGAACATGCTTCCGGAACGGAACTCGTTCGTAAGTCGGGTTGTCCGCTGTGTCAGCTTCATCATGGGTGCATCAAGCACTAGTGAGCTCTGGTTATGTCTAGTTTTTATACGAGTCTAGGTGAATCTCGCCATCTGCTGTATTGGAGTGTGTAAATGCGCAAGCAGACTCGAGTACAGAACAGTATTAATAATGTGAAAGCTGATCAGTAGAAGAGTGGGTTTGGGGAGTTGGAACGGGGCGGGGCAATAGTAGTTGGGCGAAGTATGAAGCAAACAATGAAAGTGATATTCATTGATGAACTACGAGTCTGCTTTGGCCTGAAGAGACATTTCTGGGACTTTTGTCAGGTGCCATTCTAATGAAACGTATAAAAACTTGTATTTTCCAAGTAAAGGTCTAGACGAAATGGCAATCCGTTTAAATCTTGGACATACATTAAAGGCAATGCTGTTGCTCTTGTTTAGTTTTAAAGTCACTGAAGGAATGAGTTTTTGTGATTTTAGTTAATTGATGGATTTATTTTGCACCGCACAGGGATCAAGGATACTATTATAGCAGACTGCAGAAAATCCGAAGTATGGAAGGTGAGTGGGTTTCAGGTTATAAAGCAGTGTTTAGGGATGATAAATCATTCAGGTCGTTAATTGGAAATCGTTTAACCATTTGTCTGCTGTTCGTTTAGATTATGATGCTGGACAACTTTACCACTCGGCTCCTGACCTCCTGCTGCAAAATGTCTGATCTGATGTCCGAGGGTATCACAAGTAAGTACATGGAGGACAAGCGTACCTCAGAGATGCACCCCTCTAACGGCGTACTGACGAATTCTCAGCTCTAACTGCTCGCTCAGAAGGTGTTGATTAGGATTAATCAAATTAGTCAAAAATGTATCCAACACAGAGGAGCGATATCAGTGGGCGTCGTGATCTCACATGACGATGTAGGTCTGCACACTTCTGACCCACACTGTCGATACTCTTGATTTTGAGATGTTAAAGCATCCTCCCTTTAGTCCTGTCCTCTCGCCATCCGACTTTCACCTGTTTGGTCTCCTTAAAGCAGCCCTACGAGGACAAAGATTCTCTTCTGATGAAGAAGTAAAGACAGCGGTGCGTTCGTGGCTCACAGCTCTAAAACATTTTTTTAATGAGGAAATTTGAAATGAAAGCTTGTTGACAGACAGACAAGGAGATTATGTCGGAAAATTACGTATTTGTCTTGTCTAAAAGTTAGTTAAAATAAAATCTACAGCCATGTATACAACAAGTCACGGACTTACAAACACTTGTTACAAATTTTCGCAGGTACGAACAGACCACAGTTTTACGAACATTCGTAGATGTGAACAAATCACAGAAGTAGCTCATGTGTATCATACAAAAGAAAGACATTGCAGTGCACCAGATACCAAAATCTTTGGATTGTGAGTAACTCAGTCTGTGAGCGTTTTTCAAGACTGGCCAAATTGTTTACATAAATTTTAACTTGTTAAACAAGCAAGGCTTTGATATACGAGTACTGTAGTACACATGCGCTTTGCCTCCCGAGCGTCACGTGATCACGACAGTTCTCTTTCTCGTGCTTTGGGATTCTGGGTAATCTTCTCCCATGCTCAGTCTCATGTAGTTTCACATCATAGTTTCCCTTATTTATGGACACGCACAGAAAAAAATGCCTTACATGCATATGCACACACGTGATTACAGTGTTATAGTAAACAGTACTGTCTACTATCCAGTGCTCACTGAAATCTTATACACCTTGCCCAAGTGCTTCCAGATGATAAAGTTGCTTGCTAAGGATTTCCAGGTGTGCTGATGTTATACGTGTGTGTGTTTTTTGTGTGCAGTTGTAGAGGATTTGTTCAAAAGCAGAGAGCCAGTCAAGGAAATGAAGGCTGTCTACTTCATGTCTCCGACTGCCAAGGTCTGTCCTCTACTGTCTGCTAATTCTTCTGTGTGTACATTGTGTAATAATTTATCCAGTTAAAAAAAAGTACAGAAGTAATTTTTTCCTCTCCATTAGTCATGTCATATGGGGTGTGTGTTGATTCTTTCCTAACAGTGTGTAGATGCATTCATAGATGACTTCAAGCTCAAACCCAAGTACAAATCTGCATACGTCTACTTTACTGACTGTAAGTGTATTATTTATGTGGTAAGACTGGTCATGAAACACACCTGTGTGTGTGTGTGTGTGTGTGTGTGTGTGTGTGTGTGTGTGTGTGTGTAATTGTTCCTTTTTATACTATAACACTTCTACTTTACATTATTACTAATAATTAGTGTAATTAGGAGGGCTAGCTGATACTAGCTACAATTTATTAGAATGTTGTCATGGTTACAACACGCAACAAAATTCTACAAAAAAAATTCTCTTCAGCTAGCGCCCTCTCTTCGCATTGTCGTATTAAAAATCATGTTATTTATTTATTTTTTTTCCTGGAATGCCATAATTCATTATTTCATTCAATACTGGGTTTTTTTTTTTTTTTTTTGCACCCCCAACCTCATCAACACCCCGCTCTCTCCCCCCTTGGGCACCCAGACTGTCCCGACGACCTTTTCAACAAAATGAAGACATTCTGTGCAAAGCACATCAAAGTGTGTAAAGAGATCAACATCTCCTTCCTTCCCTTAGAGACTCAGGTAAGTGTTACAGGTTACATATATTACATTAATACATGTATCACAGCTCCACCAAAGTGTGGAACAATGTGTTTCAGCTAACATGTACCTCAAATATTGCGTAAACTCTCTCCCTCTGTTTCACTCCCTATCCGGGCGTGCCTTTTCAGTGTCTATGTAAAATAGTTGTGTATCCATCCATTCATAAATTTACTGTGATTGGCCGTGATCCGACTCAGCAGTAATTGTTCTAAGGTGTGTGTGTGTGTGTGTCTTTGTGTTTCTTAGTTGGAGAGCTGGGCAATTTAAACGTTATTTTCGATTAATTCTAATTTATGGTTAATGTCGATTTTGAAAAATGAAAATCGATTTTACAGTTTCACTTTGGTGCGGCACCGCGAGCTTCTGTAATTCTACGACGCCTCCTCTGTGACTCACACATGGGGAAATACGAGATACAACAAGGCAGCGCGCGCTGATGAAACCAGAAGAGCTTGTTTCCAACAGAGGCGCAGTTTCTTCAGTCATATGGAAATTGTTTGGGTTTGCAACTTTACACATTGAACAAGCCAAAGCCCGGTGTAAAATTTGTCTGAAGTTTGTGGCAACTAAAGGAAGCTAATTTACTCGAGCACGACTAATTTACTCGCGCACCTCAAACAGAGACACACTGTTGAATCGGCGTCGTGTTTGGCGCTGCGAGCTGAACAAGACAAGCGGCAGCCTGAAATCACCGGCTAAAAGCCAGGAGAAAACAGTGCGCACATTTCCCCACTGTATCCTATATGATAAGAGTGGCCTCGATGGAAAGATATTACTGATGTTGTGTCATGTTCTAGCGCTAAAGACATTATGCCCATATTCACAGTTAAAAAAAAAAACATGAAAAAAAACATGTAAAATGCTGTCAGGCAGCTGTTTGATTTTATTCAGCATGTAAGTTGCATGTGGTTTGCAAAGTGATTTAATATATATACTTTTAATCCAAATAAGCAGTTCATGTTTGGTTATATCGTTTTACTTAAAGAAATAAGTAAAAAAAAAACCTATACAGTCTTTTTTTTTTTTTTTTTTTTAATTTATTTTAAGCAAAAAAAAAAACGTTTTAAAATCGAATTTGAGGGGCTCCGAGTGGCGCAGTGGTAAAAGCGCTCGTCCTATCATCCGGAGATCACCAGTTCGAATCTCGTGTGATGCTGTAACCTCTCGCAGCCGAAGGTCTAGAGAGAGCTGATTGGCTGAGCTCTCTCAGAGGGGAGGGATGAGAGGTACGTAGTGCTCCTCCCACATTAATCACGGCTCTACAGCCAGTCAGGGGCACGGAGGGAGCGGATAGCACCGTCCTCCGAGTGTGTTACGCCGTCCCCAACGGTGCGTGAGCGAGCAGTAAGAAAAGATGCGGTCGGCTGGCGTCACGTGGTTCGGAGGAAACACGTGATAGTCTTCGGCCCTCCCGACTGAGTGGCAGTAGTAGCCTTAATGTGGGAGCGCCCTAGTGACGGGGAGGAATTGGACACGACTAAATTAGGGAGAAAATATGGGGGGAGGGGGGGAAAGAGGCTGGTGATAGAGAAACTGTTTAAATCTACTTTAAAATAAGAGACAAAACCGTCAACGTAACCATAAAGGGATAAAAAAAAAACCTTAGGAAAGTTGCTACAGAATAAGAGAAATAAAATACGTCAGGGCTGGAACTAATCTACATTATGGCCTCTAGTGACGGGGAGGAATTGGACACGACTAAATTAGGGAGATAATCGGGGAGAAAAAAAAAAATCGAATTTGGGCTAAAAAAAAATTAAAAAATCGAGATTCAATTTATAGGGCATAAATTGCTCTAGTTGGAACGTAAACCTGCTTACACACACACACACACACAATTCTGGAGATGATTGGAGAGCCCTGCTCTACCTAATTAACTCCGTGTTTCACTCCTCCTCCGGACATGCCATTTCAGTGTCTATGTAATGGAGGAGCTAAGCCACTCCCACAGCCAGAGAACAGCAAAGCTGAGCAACAAGTCGGTGGAGAGGAGCGTCTTCTATGAGGTCACGTTGAGTGAAGGCAAGATAATTGGCTCATTTAAGTGCTGGTTAATACAAAAATTTTATGTTTTATTTATTATATATATATATATATATATATATATATATATATATATATATATATATATATATTTTATTGAGGAAAAGTAATACAAAACTCCAGCCAAGTCACAAGTTGTCCACTCGCAATCAACTTTTATTTCCTGTCTTACAAGCGTCATCCCATAATGATGCTTAAGAAATGAAGCAATTAGTCGTGAAATCGGTTAATTCGTTTTGAATTACCCTGTGTATACACTGGAGATCTATAATTATAAAAATGATGAAAGGTCACCTTGTATCACTGTTAACCTCACCAACATCTTTAAAGCAAGTTTACACTTTATGGTTTAGATATGAATCTATAAAACTCAATGAATAATGAGCGGAGTAAAATACTTACAGATACTTTAGGATATTTTTATCTACTCGTACTGTATGAGAATGATGGAATGATGTTTGTTGTGTAAAGGTAAATTACTTTGTGCAGCCCGAACAGGGTTCATTGAAACGTAAACGCTGGTTAAATGTTTCAGCATAAAAGCCAAACAGCAAATTTCTTCGAAAAAAGGGAACAATTTGATCTCACGGCACAGGCAGAGCTGCAGCAAGACAGGAAACGGCCATGTGATAATGGCGTGTTTCTGTAAACTGATTTGGTAATAAAGGAGTGTTTCTGCTGTAGGAAATGGGACAGGTACACTTCTCCAGACTGTGGTGGATTGTTTATGTGGACTCTGATTCGTCTGATCCGCAAGAGAACGTGTTCAGTTACTCAGGAGGATTCTTTGTCTTTGGATCTTTTGTCTTTGTCTTGCATTGCCTTTGTTGTTATTTATTTGTTTATTTTTTTTCAATCTGATGTGGTTAAAGTTGATGTGAGGTGTGTGTGTGTGTGTGTGTGTGCGCATGTGCAGGTGTTTACTTGTGACAACCCTGAGGCCTTCAAAAGCATCTACAGCAAAAACAGTCAGAATCAAGGACTGACCCTTGAGAAGATCTCAGATCAAATCGTCAGTCTGTGCGCCACGCTGGATGAGTACCCCGGCGTCCGATACAGGAAGTGAGTGTAAACACAGCGTCCAACACACACAGGCATAACAGGAGCATGATTTACAAAAGTGGAAGATCCTCAAATCATCCCGATCAATTGCATTTCAGGGTTTTATTCATTTTTACATTGGTTTCATTTATTATTATTATACATTTTTGTTTAATAATATAGTTATATATATATATATATATAATAGTTTAGAGTTTGTGGCCTCAGGCGTGCGTGGATTTTTCTTTAAAACATAACTAATAATTGTATGCGAAACCGTAAATAACTCTCGCAAGTTTTGTACTGCTTTTTCTTTGCAATATATAATTTTTCATGCATTTTAACGCTAAACTATTAAGATCAATATAATTTCAAAAAAAAAAAAAAAAACTTATTATTGATGTAAATTCAGCTAAATTTTCATATAAAATATAATACTGTATAAAGCTTTTAGTACTGTAGAGAGAACACAAAGCGACCGTAGAGGAAACGCGGCTTGTGATGGTGAATTATTACCGTACTTAATAGAGGTGCTCCGATCAGGAGTTTTGGGGCCGATCATCGATCTCCAATCACTAGAAGCTGTATCTGCCGATACCGATCACCGATTACAGGGTCTACTCGAAGCCTTATTGTGTAGCATGATTTATTAAACTATATCTAACAACAATGTAAATTAAGTATTGAAATTACAAGAAGAGGAATATCATGAATTGACGACTGTATTTATTGGCAAGTAATATGTGCAACATGTCAACTTAAAACATAGCAGCCTGTGCTTGGTTAGTAACTGGGAACAGCTTAGAGCCTGACAAATACAACTTTCCTGTAGGTTGTATAAAATTAAATTAAATAACAGACAAGTGGGATGCGAGTCGCCGGAAGTTCTGCAAGGTCCACAAGCATCCCGCGAGGACCGCCAAAAAAAATTAAACATGTTTAATTTGTCGCTTGGAAAGACGGAAACGTAATCAGAGTGCCAAAACCCACGGTGAATCATGATGAACCGTACTTACGGCCACCGAGCGAAACCGCGTAGGTGAGATTGGTGAATTACCGCCAGCTGAGTGAGTGGCAGCGCGCGGGTTACTGTACTCTCCCGTTCTTAGCGCTAGCCAACTTTGAAAACTGCTCGTGTTCCTTTACATGACTAACCTTTAAACGTCTGATGAGGTTCGTGGTGTTAAAATGCTTCGGGAATTGGTTTGTTACATAGGATGCTGATTGCTAATGAATAGTTTTTTTCACAGAACACGTCGAATTGCCATTTTAGCGCGGAAAAAAAAAATTGTCCCGCGAGTTTTGCCTCATCTGATCGGCTTTTCTATATCGTCCATTATAGAGACTGCCGAAAAAAGCAATTATCGGCCGATTATGATCAGCGACCGATCATTCGGAGCACCCCTAGTATTTACTCTACAGTACTGATACCAAATTACAGGACATATAGAGGAGTAACATAGGTGCTTTACATTCAGGCACTGCAGGAGAAGCAGCAGTACAGTAGTTTACAGTATACAGGTCCATCTTTACTTTTTTTTTTTAAAGGGTAATGTATTAAGCTGGATTTGAGTTCACAATTCATGTGTGCTCTAGGATCGTAACCCTTATGAATTTCAGCAGGTCGATTGTAATTAATGTTAAATTGTTTCTGAATACACTGTAAATACTGCAGACCTTTTTGTTTAACTTTTGGCTAGCTGTGTTTAGGTAGATAGATGGATGGATACTTTATTGATCCAAAAGGAAATTTCCAACGTCCAGTAGTAACAATATTAACATTAGAGACAAACGCAAAGTTGGAATTACAATTCAGTCATGTATAGTGTAGTCAAAAAGAAAAAACACAAACGCTGGATGATGACCATGCTGTACTACAACAGAAATAACTAAGATAAAAAGAGTTTCATTTAATGTCCAAATATCAATAACTGAGGATGAATATTAATGGGTAGAGTGCAGAAAATTGAGATGTGCAATGTGTGAGTTTTGGCGACCCATAAAAAGGTGGTTTTGCTGTGCAGGGATTCAATGGCGGATTATGCTAAATCGCTGGCTGAGCTCGTGGACAAAAAACTAGCACGACATTACGAGCTGGATGAGATCAGCAAGAAGAAGGTGATGTTTATGTTTCTCCTAATAAATCCTCGCTCTTGGTTGTACGTTTCATTCCTGCCTCTTTATCATTTAATTGTCTGTAACCTTTTGCACTTCAGGAAAAGACTCAAGCTCAGCTAATTATTGTAGATCGTGGGTTCGACCCCGTGAGCCCGATACTACACGAGCTGACGTACCAGGCCATGGCGTATGACCTCATACCCATCACCAATGACGTCTACAAGTAAAGCCGTCTGTTTCATTCTATATGCCTTCACTCTGTCAGACAGACAGACAGACAGACTGATCGGTCAGTTAGTTATGTAGTTTAGAATGTTGGGCAGTAAGTCATTTAATGAGATAATTAGTCAGTTGATTGGTTGGTCACTAGGTTGGTCAGTCATTCAGTTCATCAGCCATTGGTCAATCTCTCATTTATTCAGTCAGTTGTTTAATTTATCTGTCAGTCATTTGATTAATCAGTCCATCAGTCATTCATTTAGCCATTCAGTGACTGTCAGACACACAAATAGTTTGTCTGCAATTTGATTAATCAGTCGATGGTCAGTCAGTTGCTTGATTTGCCAGTCAGTTATTCGGGCATTAGATCAATCATTTATTGAGTCATCGAGTCAGTCAGTCAGTTGCATCACTGAACCGTATCTGTGTCTGTGAGTTGATGCGTTGTTTGTGGGCCAGGTACAAAGCGAAAGACGGATCAGAGAAAGAAGCCATATTGAACGAAAACGACGAGCTATGGATAAATCTGCGACACATGCACATCGCCGAGGTCACCGAGTGAGTAACTACTAAAATACATCAGAAGAGTTTTATTGCTAGTCATTAAAAAAAAAAAAAGGGCTCAAAAATAACGCGGCGATGTGGCGCAAAAACACCAGCAGCCCAAACCAGATCGCCACAATCGCTACTTTTGTGCCACATGGTTTGCTAAAAAAACAAAAATTGTGCAATTCAAACTTATAAGGCGTTTGCTAACAAGTCGCATTTCAGTCCCCAGATGTGTGTGTGTGTTTGTGTGCGTGTGTGTGTCCAACTGAGGATGAGGCCAGGCTTGAGCCAGGCATGTTGATGACAGTTGATGCTTTTCTGCTAAAAACAAAAACATGTCAAGTTTAAATAATGGTTTTTTTTTTCTAATGACAGTAATTATGTTCATAACAGCTTTTGACCTCAAAAAAATAAATTATGTACCTCATACAAAAAAACATTGCGAAACTGGAAAAAAAAAAAAAACGCTTCCGTTCCATGGAAACGTTTTTTTTTCTTCTTCTTTTTTTTTTTTAATCAGTTTTGCAATGTTTTTACGAAGTACCTGAGTGATGAAAGCTGTTTTTCACTTCAGCTTATCGTAAAGTTCTGATAACTATTATTACACTGTTGAAATTATGGATTAAATAATGTTAGCTTTTAGTTTAGTGGAATAGCTTGTAGAACTAATTATGGTCATTCTGTTTTTTTTTTTGTTTTTTTTTTGTTGTATAAATTTAGGCAAATTCCCAAACTGGTGAAGGCGATCTCCGCCAACAAGAAGCAGCCTGAAGGGAAGGTGCGGACATGTTCTCATTCACGATCTCTCATTCAGCTTTACGTGACCTTTGCCCTGTGACCCATTTCAGACATTTGTTTGCGTTTTTTTCCCAACGTCAGATGTCGATAGGAGGGTTAGCCCAGCTCATGAAGCAGATGCCATCGTTCCGTAAGCAGGTCGCTCAGGTACGTAACACCTGATGCCTGGCACTCCCTCTGGGAATCAGTGTCCTAATACTAGCAGAACACACTCCTGGTTTCACAGTACACTTTCTTTAAAAGGATTTAATTCACTCCTGGGATGTGATCTGTGGAGTCAGTAACAAGGCCCGACCTCACGCCATTTCGACTGAATTCTGTACCGATGATGGTGGTGATGAAGTATAGCGCAGTCTGAAATAAGTGTGTGCGTGTGTATAAAGAGTGGGCGTCTGGACTGCGCAGGTGAACAGGACATGAGTTGTGTAAAGGCCACTTAACTTAAAAATGACTGCTTCAGATCTGGTGCAGGCCTGTAGTGTGAAGTACCTTACACAAAGCACTCACAGGTTTGGGATTTATTTTGGAGTTATCCTAAGCCTCTTTCTTCCTGTCCTCAGAAAACGGTTCATCTCACTCTAGCAGAGGATTGCATGAACAAGTTCCAGAGCGCAGTGGAGAAGCTTTGCAAAGCCGAGCAGGTACTGTCGAAATACCGGTGCTGGAAAATTGCCTCTTTTTTTTTTCTTATCTATTTATTTATTTATTTTTATGTTGCTCTTGTAAACCAGTAGAAACTCGGGTGATAAGGCTGTGGAGGCTCTGTTAAAATAAATAAAAACTGCATATGATTAAGATGCCTTTGCATCTGACCTGAGAGAGAGAGGGGGAAAAAAAAAACACTTTATAGACAATCATAGATAATTACATCTCCCTGAACCAATATGTTAATAAGTGCAATGCAATTAATGATTACAGGGTGGAGTCTGTTTGTTTACTTATTTATTTATTTTTTAAAATGATGTAGGTTCTGAGTAGACTGGTGGATCAGTGTGGTTCAGAATATTGTTTTTTTATTTTATTTTTAACATGCAGTAGATTCTAGCTGTGAGGATGATAATGAGCCAGACTAATGAATGTTTTATAACTTAACCCCGCCTGATTAAATTATCCAGTCGAGCTATTCCAAGTTTGTCCTCAACACAACTTTCTGTGCCTGTAGGATCTCGCCGTCGGGGCAGACGTAGAAGGTCAGAAGGTGAAGGACCCCATGAGGACCCTTCTTCCCATCCTGCTGAATCCCCACAGCTCCCATGATAAGATCCGTGCCGTGTTGCTTTACATCTTCAGCCTCAATGGTGTGTTGTCTTAAATATTTCTATTTTTTTTTCCCTCAGTTTTTAAAAATTCATTTTGATTGGGATTTATACGTAGATGTTAAAAATCCCTGTTTACATTTTTAACCATGAGCTTTAATCAAATTGCCACGGAAAATATATAATTAATATAATAAAATTTATCGTGCATGTTTTTAATTCAGTGCTGTTGTAATTAAACTGTACCCTTGTTTTCCCTGTGCGTGTGATTTTTCTGAGAGTAGGGACGACCGAGGAGAACCTGAACAAGTTAATTCAGCACGTGAAGATCGAGACAGAGCCGGAGTACATCACCAACTGGAGAGAGTTAGGGGTGCCTATCATCAGCTCGGTACGAGACTCTCTCACACATACAGTACTGTGCAAAGTTCTTAGGCACCATATTATTTGTAGTACAGTAACAGCAGATACAAATCTGTATCGAACACTACCTCTTATGTTCAACCAAAGAGTTTCCACACCAAATATTGATCGTTTATTATTTGTTATTACTTAGTGCTTAGTTATAGAAGTTTGTTTTACTGTAGAAATGTTTTCAAAAGCATCATTGCATATGGCTTTTGTTTGGATGTTGCCAAGCATTTTTCACAGTACTGTAAATAAAACAGTTATTAGGTTTTACTGAGCATGCTGGAGAATGAGTTCTTTTGGTAACTTCATCACACTCGCTCCTTTCTATTTTCCTGCCAGGAGTCATTATTGATTTTTTTTTTTTTTCCCCATCTGATAACTGGTCTGTCATGTAATATGTCGCTTTCTTTACAGGCATGCAAATATTCTTCTGTAATGTTATTTATTAATTCATTTAGTGTATCTTTGTAGGGAATGGTCTTGTACATAATAATGCAGATATAATAAACTTATACAGTGGAACCTTGGATTATGAGTACAATTTGTTCCGGAAGCAGACTTGTATTCCAAAACACTCGTAAACCAAATAGAATTTTCCCATAAGAAATAATGAAAACTCAAATTATTTATACCACAACCTAAAACAATAAATACATAAAAATAATTAATACAATATATAAAGTAAAAATAAAACAAATTAAAGCTGCAAGCAGCGATGATGGGGCCCTCGCACCCGATGCAGTCCATACGGGCTGTACACTGTCCTCCTGCATGTTCTCTCTGATGTCGTCCTTGCATTTGAGCAGAACTACAGCCAAAAAGAGATTGAAACCAATCATTTCCTCATACCAGTTGGTGGCGCTATGACTGAGTTATCATGTTGACATGTCAATGAGTTGACACTGTGAATGTCAATGATGCTTTAAAGTTTTGTCAAGATTTGATGAAATGTGTGGGAGAAAAAGGCAAAAATACATCCATTTCCTGTGCGGCGGGGGACGGTCAAATTCGTCACGGCGCCAGAGCCAGACCATGTGATGCAGACGAAAGCTTTTGATAAGTTTTTGGCCTTGATCCCTTATGAGCGATCTGAGAAATTTTTAACTCGATTGTGCAATCCCCCTAGGAGGAGTTTGTTAAAATACAATGTGTGCGAAACGCAGTATCTTGCTATTTTTCCAAAATGGCGGACTACCTGTTTGTTGTAGAGAGTACCTCAAAGAGACTTTTTTTCCTGTGGTGAGGAGATACATCAGTCTTCCAAAATTTGATGCCTGTAGGTCTTACAGGGACTCAGATGACAATCTAGAGGGCGCTGCTGAGACAGTCATGAGGAAAGGTGTGCATGACTTGATGTAAATCTAGATTTTGAGCTGAATTGGAGGAAGAATGTAAGAAATACAGCAACTTTCTCCATACTGTCGAGGGAGCTAATTTCCAGCCCCGCCCTACCTAGATCGTGGAACTTTGATAAAAGCTTTTGATAACTTTTACTCAACAAGGTACTCAACTCCTCCCTAGGAGTAGTTTGTTAAAATACGACATGTGGAAAGGGGAGAATCAGGCAAAACACATTAGCTACTGCCAGTAGGTGGCGTTATAAATATATATAGTCAAATTGGCATATCAATCTGTTGAGTCATGAACGCTCATCATGACTGTAAAGTTTAGTCCAAATTGGAGGAAGTGTGTGGGAGAAACAGGCAAAAAAACATCCATTTCCTGTGCGTTGGGGGAGGGTAAAATTTGTGGCCAGGACCATGTGACCCAGAAAGCTTTTGATAACTTTGTCTTTGATCCCTTAAGAGCGCTGTGAGAAATTTTGAATTCGATTGTGCAATTCCCCTAGGAGGAATTCGTCAAAATACGATATGTGCGAAATGCAACATCTCGCAGTTTTTCCAAAATGGCGGACTTCCTGTTCACTTTAGAGGATACCTCCAGTAGACTTTTTTTCTCGAGCTGAAAAGATACATCAATGTACCAAATTAACCTGCACTTTACCTTTAAAAAAAAAGGAAAAAATAAGTGTATGGAATTAGCCCCCTTCCCTCGCCTCGTGTGACGCTTGGTGTCAAAACAAGATTGGTGTAAACCAAGATTTGCTCATTTTTCAAGTCAAATTTAAAAAAAAATCTTTGCTCGTCTTGCGGAACACTCGCAAACCGCGTTACTCGCAATCCGAGGTTCCACTGTATAACAATATTCGTACTAAGCGCCTAACACTTTTGCACACTGCTGTACATCTTACAATTTTTTGAGCGCAAGATTTACTTCACACGTTTTTTTTCCGCAGTCAAGTCTGTTCTCTTCCCGTAAGCCGTCCAGAAGAGATCGCTCTCAGGAGGAGACATACAACCTCTCGAGATGGACGCCAGTCATCAAAGATGTGATGGAGGTCAGCTATACATGATTCTCAACACCATTGTGGTGTAAATAATTATAAATCTTGCAAGTACTGGAGAACTGGAAAAGATGTGTGTACCAGTGTGAGCTAGCATTATCACCTCAAAGCTCTTTCTGAAGAGGTGTATTTCTTTTATACCGCAGCAGGCTGCTGTGTTGAGGCAAGCGGTGTGTAGCACATGACTTATTGAATCTCAGTGTTGCAAACAATTGGCTACAGATGGTGTGCTGCGATGTTTGGCGCTGGTTTCCTGCTCGGAACCAGGCCACAGGTCCAGCGAGACCGAGGGTGTGGTGGTGTCGCTGATTCATCACACATCTCTCGTACATCAGAAAATGAGAGGCTTGTTCAAACACAATTAGAAAATAGCTTATTCATCATGCCACTCGGCAGATTGGACAGATATGAGCAACCGAGGAAATTGGATCATATTTAATAGCATTTTTTGGTGTGTGTTTGTGTGTGGCAGGATGTGGTGGAGAACAAATTGGACACGAGTAATTGGCCGCATATGTCCGAATGTCCCGCTGCGTGGAACGGATCCCGAGCCGTGAGGTACGCCAGCGACCAATCATCATTTGTCACAATATTTGTTTTCACTCCCCGAGTAAAATCCAGATTTCACACATACACACAATCTAAGATTTTTTTTTTTCTTTCACGGGCAAATACCAGAGAAAATCTGAACGGTGATTTTAAGATTGGGATTTATTTATGACAGGACCGTATATTGATCTTAATCTACTAGTATTATATTTATTATAAGAAATCTGTAGGTGTCGTCATGTCTATCTCATTCTCTCCCTCATGCTTACAGAGTCGTGAGGTAAGCTTTCTGACCTTTTGTGTTTTACTCCTCAATTATCTACTGTATCTATCCGTATACTATAGTGTGCAGTTTGGATTTCTGTTCAACATTCTAGAACAGTACTGGATTTTTATTATTTTTTTCTTCGATTTTTAACCATGAAATAACACAGGATTTGGTTATTTACCAACAACCCCACAGAGGTCAGCTGTTCTGGAACAATTCTTACAAGAACAGGATTGTCAAGTGCTTTTACAGAAACCCATCAAGCACCATGATGAAACAGGCACTCATGAAGATCTTCCAAGGAAAGCAAGACCACAATTTACCTCAGGAATCACCAATTAACAAACATTACCTCAGATTAGAGCCGTTATGAAGGCTTTACAGAGCATAAATAGCAGATCTATCTCAATATCAACTGTTTAAACAAGATCATTGCATATTGTGGACGCCTTCAGCATTGTTTCACAGTGTACAAAGAAGTAAACATCAGGAATGACCATGGAGTTAGAAAGTGTGTCTATACTTTTGATTAGTAGTGTTTACTTAGAGAAGAGAGAGAGAAATGTGACCAAAATCATGTAAACTAGCCAGTGTGAATTGTTCCAGAAACGGAAAGCAGAACGGGTGAGATGCAGGAACGCTCATCCTGTTCCAGTTCAGACAATATCACTAGTAAAGATATGAACAGTAAATCAGGACCTGTATAACAGCTGCTTTTGGGATTCAATTAAAGCTCCTCCTCCTTCTCAGATTGATCGAGTTACAGTATAAGGACATAAATCACAGACAGATTGAGAGTTTGCGGTATTGCTTCCTGTGTAGAAAACCACTTCCTAATCTTCATGTGTGGTTTGTGAGACAACAATGTCAAGACGTGATGTCGTATACAAACGCTAAGTTCAATCAACAAAAATTTCAATAATTTAAGTTTTTTAGATCTTAATGAAGCAAATGAATCGTAAAACTTAAGTTTTAGTAATGTGTGAATGATGAGCATCAGCACCTCCTAGTGGCCTGCGGTGTTTCTTTTTTTTCTAGTTTATTCCTTTTATCAATACAATTTTAGGATTAAGCCTAAATATTATCCAGTTTTATTAGGCCATTATGTAGACTTTTTTCTTTAGAGATGGGAAAAAATCGTGATTATTAAAGTTCTTTTTTGTGGCAATTCGTGTATATAAATTTAAAATCATGCTTGCATTTGAGGTGGTAAAATATTGTCATTCCTCTATAATCCTACAGGTGGCACTCACAAAAACTGTTGAAACATTGTTAGGTAACAGTATCCTGTGTAATTAGAGCTAATTATTTGTTAAGTATATTTAGAATTGTGACAAAGTAAAAAAAAAGTTATATAGAATCGGGATATTTACAAAATCATGATAATTATAGAATCGCAATACATGTTGAATCAATACATGAGGATTGTGAATGGCAATACACCTAGGTATCGTGATAATACTGTATCGAGCGGTCCCTACTGATCCTCATTCCTACTGTCAACCTGAAACATTTACAGTATTTTAAGGGTCTGTAAAAAAATGTGTTTGGCTCCACTTGCATTATTAATAACTCCATCAAATCATAATTTTTTCCTCAGCGCAAGACAGCAGAAACATAAGCCAGGCCCGGACGACCACAGAAGCGGTACCCGCCTCATCATCTTCATCCTGGGCGGAGTCAGTTACTCAGAGATGCGCTCTGCCTACGAGGTCACCAAAGCCACCAAGACCTGCGAGGTCATCATCGGTGAGTTACAGCTCTCTCAGAGGGGAGGGATGAGAGGCACTTGGTGCTAGCACATTAATCATGGCTCTACAGCCAATCAGGGGGCGTCTGTGAGCTCACGCAAGTGGAAGGAGCGGATAGCGCTATCCTCCGAGTGTGTTACTCCGCCCCAACGGTTTGTGAGCGAGCGGTTCGAAAAAGAGGTGGACGGCTGTTGTCACGTGGTTCGGAGGAAACACGTGACAGTCTTCGGCCCTCCCGACTGAGTGGCAGTAGTAGCCTTAATGTGGGAACCCCCTAGTGACGGGGAGGAATTGGACACGACTAAATTAGGGAGAAAATATGGGGGGAGGGGGGGAAAGAGGCTGGTGATAGAGAAACTGTTTAAATCTACTTTAAAATAAGAGACAAAACCGTCAACGTAACCATAAAGGGATAAAAAAAAAAAAACCTTAGGAAAGTTGCTACAGTATAAGAGAAATAAAATACGTCAGGGCTGGAACTAATCTACATTTTCGTGGTAGTGTGTCGGGCCACATCACTGTCACTGATTAGTTTACTATCACAGCGCTGCATTATTTCTTATTTCAGGTTTGTAAAGTTTTGTAAAAGCAACTGAAGCACCATTGTTAAAGCACATTGTTAGTAAAACTAATATTTCCCCTACTTTGGTCCGTCTCCTCAGGTTCCACTCACGTCCTGACTCCATCCAAGCTGCTGGATGACATTCGAGACCTGAGCAAAAAACCCATGGAGACTTTGACAATAGTGGACGAGAAAGCCAGCTGTTGAGCGCCAGCATCGGAAACCCCGTCACACCCCCTCACACTCCCTCACCTCGTCCTTCCTCTTAATCACATTTTTTTTTTCTTCACTCAGCATCACTGTTGTTATGGAGGACTGAAGGGAGCTCAGATATTGATCGGTTTTAAAAGCCAGCTGTATTTAGGCTCTGATGAAAGAAGCGGGTGCACTGGAAGGAGGTCCATAAGTATCGGATCTCTTCATATGGCTTGAATAAACGTTCTAATGTTTTGTATGATTCCAGATATGAGAAACATCAGGTCTTCGATTGAGGTATCCATCTTGAGTGACCAAGACAGCGTGTGCCGTTTTCCTCGACTTTCAGTGTCGGAGGTTTGCTATCTGCCAGGGGAGTGTTGAGGTCTGTCTCACCCAAAATGCCTTAATAAAGACAGAACCCGAGCAAAACTTCATCCATTTCAATCGTTATCATGAACATTAACAAAACATTGCATCCATTAGATTGGTCAGAAGGCGTTGATTAATTCTGTCGGTTTGCACTTGTTCTAATATAACATCGTTTCTATAGTAACCATTAAGGTTTATGAAAGGAGTCTCCAGTGAGAATGAATTGCAACGGCAGCGAGTTTAACATGACATGCTGTTGACGCTTATTATGGCAGATATGACATAACATCTAACTCATTCAAATTTTCTATAAAAGGATAAAGATCTATTAAGAAGCTTGACAATGTTTGCACTTGTTTGTGGTGTAAGAACCATAAAATAGGTCCCTGTTTTAGTATATAAAAAAAATAAATGTCCGTCTCTCGAACGTTACAGAATTTAACACAGACAAATGTGCTCGTGTTCATGAAAAAGGTCAAGTGTGTGTTGACGTTTGAAAGAGTTTTTGGGTGAGAAAGATTTCCATCACCTCTTAGCTGCATGAGCTTTGTAGGAAATAAATTAGAACACCATGCACAGTTTAAATTCGACTTCTCTCTTTAGCAACTCTTTGAGACATGACCCAAATAAGCATCATTAAAAGGCTGATCATTCCTGCAAGTATTTAATAGACAAGCTGTACTAACTGTCATACTATCTGTTGCTTATTTAGAGTTCTGTCATGTTTATCCGTTACACTAAATCGCTGTTGAGAGTTCACACTGCGGCGTTTCTGATCCCTGCACTGCCTGCCACGTCACGACCCGACCCTGTGTGACTGGAGCCCAGCTTTTACAAATATACTCCTTATGCGGATTGAATCCTGAGGAGTGGAATTTACTGGAGCAGCATAAGTGCAGAAATTCTACATGATCTGCACTTGTCCTGTATAAGTTAGCATCTGGTTTAAGATGTGAGAAGTGACGTTGTACAGAGTGAGATTGTTTGAGGGCTGCACTGTAGAGACGAGCAGAATCCGATCCTCAAATTATGCAAAATTATATATATTTTTTCTTCATTCTAATCACTTATTCTCTTTTTTTAATTACTAGAAATGAGTGATTAGACTGAAAAACATTAGTGCTGGATGTTGAAGGATGTTGCAGGATTACGCCTCAACTCCTAATATAGTCAGTCAGCTGAGATGGTTAGTGTCTAGTAGATACAATTTTTATATATATATATAAATTGAAGTGAAAAGGCCAATAAATCTTGCCTTTCCTTTTTTCCTCTCTGGACCAATAACCAGCACACATTATATATACAGACAGTCCTATAAGAAGTTTATGGTGTTTTTTTTTTTCTTTTTCTTAAGTCTACCTGAGCAGTAACATGGGTTGTTTCGCTGATCGTAATTAAGACCATGTGTTAAATGATTGTGTTTTCACATGAGGTGCTTAAACATTTTTTCTTTTTTAAGAACTGTCGCCTTGCACATCCTGGGTCCGGATTTGATTCCCACCTCTGTGTGCATGGAGTTTGCATGTTCTCCCTGTGCTTGGTGGGTTTTCTCTTACAATTTAAAGACGTGCAGATTAGCTTAATTGGCATTCCCAAATTGTAGTTTAACTGTGCGTGTGTCCACCCTGTGATGGATTGTCACTCTGTCTAGGGTGTTCCCTGCTTCTGTCTCCTGAGGTAGGCTCCAGGTCACCCTCGACCCTACATACAGGATAAAGCATTATAGAAGATGAATGAGAGTAAGCAAGCTCTGATGAACCCTTGCTTTTTAGTATGGATGTTTCGGGTGATTGACTACATTTAGAGAACGCACTTACATTTTTCCAATCTCTTCAGTAAGTTGAATTCTCAGTGTCTTAATAGATTTCAAATATTAAGGGCAGGATCGTATCCCACACCAGCTCTGGAACTGTCACTTGTGTGCCTTGTTTGAATTATGTAATATGCTGTGTATATAATATATACTATATCTGTTCCTGTGTCTATTAGAAATAACCATGTTTGCGTGTTGTAGTTTGTTATGCGTGTTTAAGCTTTATAATACTTTTTTGTTTGTTTTTTGTAAACATATGTAATTAACACAACTTTTTTTGAACAACTGACAAGTAAATTAATTACATGGTTTAATTGTCTCATGGTGTTGTGATTTAAACTGTTAATTATACAACTGTTTTTTTTATTTTTTTTTATTCTTTTACTTCATCAGCAGCCTACTCTAATATGGTGTATAGTTTCTATAGTAACGGTTCCGACGCAGGGACTTAAAATAAAGCTGATAATAAATGGATTTTAAAATATGGTTAGCAAAGGAAAAAAAAGTGTGTGTAATTGCTGATAGGGATTACGTTTTCTGTTTATCAGGACCCTCTGTTGAACCTTTAACACATACAAACAGGTCCATAAATTTTAGAACAAATAAGTTTTTGTGGCATTTGGCGTCTGTTCATCAGCACATTGAATTTGAAAGTGTTTTCATACAAGTATTGGAGGCAATCCTTATGTTTGTAATTGTTAGTTTGTTTCATAATTTATGAGCCCTGCAAAGCGGTTCTGTGTGTATGAAAATGGCTGTAAGTCTCAATCTGGGCATCTTTGATGTAAAATTTTCTGGGTCTGTTCGTCTGTCCAGACAGATTTTGTTTCATCATGCAAAATCTGCCCAAAATTCAAGACGTTGCCAGTCCTGTGGTATTTGCCTTACGTTTGTACTATGCATGCGTCTAACAGAGGACGTGTCCTAAATCAACCACCAGACAGAACTTCTGCAGTACTTAGATCTCTGCCTGAAGTTTAATTTGCACCATCAATGAAATCACAATGTTGAGTAAAAGTGATGTTATGAACAGTTATGTGTGGGATTTAATAATCTACTTTAAAATAAGATTTTACTGGGATTAGTTCATATTTTTACTGCTGAAATAACAGCACTGAAGTGGTATAAGTGAATTTTAACACGTCAGAGTCGTTTTAAGACAACACTTCATCTTTATCTGATCTACTTTTTCCATTTCTCATGGGAAAAGTGTCTAAAATCTGAAATGTAAATCTCCTATAATTTTTTGTTCACATATTCCACAGATGCATTTTTGATTAATGTTTGGACTTGTGTACTCTGTAAGATTAAAAATTACATTAGAAATCCTTCACCGCCACCTAGTGCTCAAACATTTCTTTTTCCCTATGGGTAGTATCATGGAGACCACAGAACACACACACACACACACACACGCAGCTCTTACGTTTGCACCGAGTAATTATATTTGTACATATGCAATTCGGATTTTTTTTTTCATATTTTAATGTTATTTTCATTTTAAGACAATTTGGAAAATGGCGTCCAAAAGTAAAAAAAAAAAAAAAAATCATTTAAATCATAGAAATAATTAAGAATTGGGAATATAAAGAAAATCACTTTCCACATATTTAAAGAAAATGCCTAACCAAAATAATAATAATAATCAAAATAAATATATATATTTTTTTTAAAAATCCGTTTCACTAACCGGAAGTGACGCCATTGCATCGAGACGGAAGTAGCTGGATTTTGTAGTCGCCTTGATTCCGACGTCAGTGACCTTCCCTCAGAGAGCAAACAGCAGTACAGAGGGCTGGCTTCTAAGAGATTTGAGTTTGGTGGTTAGAGTAATTTTATCCAAAGCAGATGGACTTTCTCATTTTGTTTTTCCCGTCCCTCTCTCTTTTTATTAATAATAAATGTATTAAATAAACTTTTCCTGGATTTTGTTTGGAAAAATAAACCACATAAACTAAAAAAAAAAGATGTGCTTTCCGGATGTAAAACTCAAGAGGGTCTTGATTTCTTAGACTTTGCTGACACCATCAATACTTTTAGAGTTAACTGGATTAAACGATGTCTATAGTAATTCCTTATGGTTCTTTATCCCAAATAATATGTTTAACCTGATACACCCGTGGACAAAATTGTTGGTACCCTTCGGTCAATGAAAGAAAAACTCACAATGGTCACAGAAATAACTTTAATCTGACAAAAGTAATAATTAAAAAAAATTCTATGAATGTTACCCAATGAAAGTCAGACATTGCTTTTCAACCATGCTTCAACAGAATTATTTTTAACTCATGGAACAGGCCTGGACAAAAATGATGGTACCCCTAGAAAATACTGAAAATAATGTGACCAAAGGGACATGTTAATTCAAGGTGTGTCCACTAATTAGCATCACAGGTGTCTACAATCTTGTAATCAGTCAGTGGGCCTATATATAGGGCTCCAGGTAGTCAATGTGTTGTTTGGTGACATGGTATGTACCACACTCAACATGGACCAGAGGAAGCGAAGGAAAGAGTTGTCTCAGGAGATTCGAAAGAAAATTATAGACAAGCATGTTAAAGGTAAAGGCTATAAGACCATTTCCAAGCAGCTAGATGTTCCTGTGACTATAGTTGCACATATTCAGAAATGTAAGATCCATGGGACTGTAGCCAACCTCCCTGGACGTGGCGGCAGGAGGAAAATTGATGACAAATCAAAGAGACGGATAATCTGAATGGTAACAAAAGAGCCCAGAAAGACTTCTAAAGAGATCCAAGGTGAACTTCATGCTCAAGGAACATCAGTGTCAGATCGCACCATCCGTCGTTGTTTCAGTCAAAGTGGACTACATGGGAGACGACCAAGGAGGACACCATTGTTGAAAACAAATCAGAAAAAGCCAGACTGGAATATGCCAAACTACATGTTGACAAGCCACAAAGCTTCTGGGAGAATGTCCTATGGACAGATGAGACAAAAATTGAACTTTTTGCCAAGGCACATCAGCTCATGTTCACAGATGGAAAAATGAAGCATATGAAGAAAAGAACACTGTCCCTACTGTGAAACATGGAGGAGGCTCTGTTATGTTCTGGGCTGCTTTGCTGCATCTGGCACAGGGTGTCTTGAATCTGTGCAGGGTACAATGAAATCTCAAGACTATCAAGGGATTCTAGAGAGAAATGTGCTGGCTAGTGTCAGAAAGCTGGGTCTCAGTCGCAGGTCATGGGTCTTGCAACAGGACAATGACCCAAAACACACAGCTAAAAACACCCAAGAATGGCTAAGAGGAAAACACTGGACTATTCTAAAGTGGCCTTCTATGAGCCCTGACCTCAATCCTATTGAGCATCTTTGGAAGGAGCTGAAACATGCTGTCTGGAAAAGGCACCCTTCAAACCGGAAACAACTGGAGCAGCTTGCTCATGAGGAGTGGGCCAAAATACCTGCAGAGAGGTGCAGAAGTCTCATTGACAGTTACAGGAATCGTTTGATTGCAGTGATTGCCTCAAAAGGTTGTGCAACAAACTATTAAGTTACCATCATTTTTGTCCAGGTCTGTTCCATGAGTTCATTTTTTTTAAAATAATTCTGTTGAAGCATGGTTGAAAAGCAATGTCTGACTTTCATTGGTTAACATTCATAGAATTCTTATTTATTATTACTTTTGTCAGATTAAAGTTATTTCTGTGACCATTGTGAGTTTTTTTTCTTTCATTGACCGAAGGGTACCAACAATTTTGTCCATGTGTGTAGGTGGTCTCTCATTTGTCTTAAAATGTAATTATTCCCTTTTCTAAATTATCAATTAATTTATCCAAATTTCACCAGCACCATCTACTTGCCTGGAAACTGTTTTTCTCACAACTTTTCTCATCACAAAATGTCCATTTGGAACAATGAACTTTTTTTTCCCTAGATGGTTCGACAATAACATTTCTAACATTCTTTGTTTGACAAATCTGGCAATATGTTGACATACGAGCGGTTTCTGACTCTCTATGGACTTCCAGTTACTGCTAAAGAATTTAATCTGTTAATGAGCGCTATTCGCCCTGGTTTAATTGTTCTCATTAAGAGTCACCTAGCCGTTGGTTCATATGAGATCAGACAATCTAAATGAATGTTAGATGGTATTGATATAACTGATAAAAAAAATGCAATAATAAACAAATTCGCCGGATTTTTCACACTCAAAGAAGAATTACTCCGAGGGGGAAATTTTATTGGAGATCCTCTATTCAACATATTAACTGGCATAAAGCCTGGCTTATGCCAAATAAATACTGCATCTCTAACAAAATAAAAGATGGTCATTTTAAGATTCTCCACATATGATAATTAGAGGTAAAGAATAAATGTTCTTTCTGCGGTACATCAGATGAAACTTTGATTTTATTTGTTTTTTTGAGTGTGGGAAAACAAACAAACAAAAAAAACTTAATTCTTTTCAAGACCACCTCTTGGATCGCCTTAATATGTCTCACTCCTTTAGTATTGAAGATATAATTTTTTTTATTATGAGAGTTTGGAAAATAAACCGCTTGAATTTGTAGTTTATTTTGTTTAAAATGCAAAATACTTTATACATAAACAAAGAATTAAAAAGGAACAGTTATATTTCCCTCTTTTCATTACAGAAATGACGTCACTTATTAAATCTCTTAAACTAATTCGACTTAAGAACAATAATAGGCTTCTATATTATTATGACATTATTTTTAATTGAAGTAATGTGTCTCTTGCCACATCTTTTTCACTGTTTATCATATTGAGCCTCTTTTACCCTTTTTTGTACTGTCAAATTTATAGTTCTTTGTCCTTTGTGTTTGATATGTTGCAGTTAATGTTATATACAGTATATTAATAAAATAATAAAATATAAATAAAATAGTTTTTTTTTTTTTTTTGCCGTGTCAGTTGGGTGGTTTCGCGCATGCCCACTGTTTTGCACTGAGGAGTTGTGTACATGGCTGGTGAGTTATTCTGCTCCATTTTTTATTTTTGTGGTCTTTTCAGATTTGAAACTCGTGTTGCTCCATGGTGCGTAATCTCTCGCTCTCGCTCTCTCTCGTCGACTTTCTTTGACTCTCCGTCTCTCTCTTTCTGTCTCACTCTCTTTAATTGTCTGTCTGTCTGTCTGTCTTTTAATCTTTGTGTGTTTCTCTCACTCTATATCTCTGCATCTCTCTGTCTTATCCTGTTGCTGTCCTTCTCTTTCTGTCTTGGCCTCTCTCTCTAAATATGTCTGTGTCTCTTGTTTTTCTGTCCCACTATTTTTATTTCACGCTGTCTGCTTTTCCCCTGCATTGTCTCACTGTATCTGTCTTTCTCTTTTCTTTGCCCCCCTGTCATTTGAAAGTTCCTTATTCTTACTTTCTCTCTCCCACTCTGTCTGTCTTTGGCTGTCTGTCTCTTGATCCTCAGGGAGTGATGTGGTGATTAGAGATAAGACAAGCAGAAAGGTGGCTAGAGGGAGCAAATACATGACAGAGGAATAATTAATGTTGTAGTGTTTAAATCAAAGAGGAGTGTAGTTCACATTTAAAACAATATTTGCGCAATATTTTATCAACGCTAAATAAAAGACTAAACACCGCTGACTGTCATAACCAACATTTCATCATTTACTTTTTCTAAACTAGAACATTTGTTTAATGTTATACGACACATGACTGTTATTACGTTTTTTATTACTCTAAAATCACATTTTCACTTCGCGTTCATCAATGAAGGTGTGAAATTAAAGGTGCTGCCCTCTGTTGGCTGGGAACGTAATTACAACCTATATTTAGTGAAAATTCACATCCCATGGCATGCATTTTAAATAAATTCTGCAGTGCTGAAACATACTGTTCAGAGTTTATTTCAGGGACAGAAGAATATATATATACATACTTTGCATTTAAAACAAACACAAGAAAACCTGCCGAGATCTATTATACAGCAGTATTGAAAACTACGTTTTATTTTCAGGTATGTTGTTATTAAAGGATGAGAACTGAAAAATATAAATTGCATCTTTAAATTAATTTGTCTTTCAGTTGCAGATTTCTTCTGTTGCTAGTAGAGTCTTTTGTAGAACAGATCAGCACGATTCCAAATGTGATAATATCCAGTGTCTGTACTTGCTGGCAGGGGTGGATCTAGAAAATTATTCATGGGGTGGCAAGTGGGTGGCATTAAAATTATGAGGGGTGGCAACACTGAAGCAAGCATCCTTGCATGGTTTTTGTGGATTCAAGGAACGCTATTCTTATTCGGTGTATACACTAGGGTGTACATTTTTACATTGTCCTATAAAAATGAAATAAAGGCTGATGTGTGATTGACTTGGAACGTCAGATAAATTAAATGAGATGGTACGGTATATTTAACTTCTCTTTATTGAGTTTTATTGAGTCCCCTGATTGGGACGCTCTTCACACTGTCATCAAAATACAGAGTTGCTGCTGTAAATCGGTCGAGGAAACTCTTTTATTTTTAGAACACTAGGACACTAGTGCTGGGGTGGCAAATGGGGTGGCACGGGGTGGTGCCACCCCGGTAGATCCGCCCCTGCTTGTTGGTCATTCACAATGTCTCTCTCTCTCTCTCTGTCTCTCAGTTCACTGTTGGGATTACCACCGCTTGGTGGTAAAACACTCCGGAGTTTCTGTGGAACAGGAGCTCTGGTTTACAGACCGTCTTATCGGCTCAAACTTTTCCAAATACTCGAGCTGGCACTACCAGAGCACGCTGCTGCCCCTGCTGCACCCGCAGCCTGCGCCGGGGTCGGCCTGCCAAAAGCGCGCACACACACACACACACACACACACACACACACACACACACACACACACGCACACACACACACACACACACACACACACACACACACACACACACACACACACACACACACACACACACACACACACACACACACACACACACACACAGCTCAACCCTCCGAATGAAAGATGTATTGAATTTAAACGTTATCTCTAAGAGTTACAGTAAATGTATCCTCATCATCAGTTTAATGCCTGTATGTTCAAAAGATGTTTTAACTGTTTGTTTAGTTCAATAGATCATTTAAGGTGACATGAATGTTTCTGAAAGGCGTGTATAGTCACATGACTGGGGCTTGTTTTTGCGCAGTAAACATGGACGAGTTTAAACGTATGTCGCGGGCAAATAGTGTGAGATGTAAGGGTGCCGTTAAACACTTTTCCCTCTGACGTCACACAAGACAGCAGTTTAATAAAACAAATGTTCTTCAATAAAAATGTGACTGTTCATGTTAATTGTAAATTGAATGGGTTTCAAGTTTTCTGGCGACTGAGCACATGGGACATTGACAAGTACAGAAGGCTTTAAATACAGTACGGTGATGAGACTCTGAGAGCGAACGATTTAAAGAAGTCGTTCCCGTGAACGTTCCGCGAGTGCAATGGCTGATCCACGAAAATCGAGAACTGAAAACACAGTCATTCACAAACATTCACAGGAACTCATCTGGGGGTTATTGCCATGCTGCACTGCCTCGAGGTAAACTCGCTATCCGTATAGAATTTGGACTAAAGTCATTTTTGAGACTGGCTTTGCCGGCTGTGTGTTTTGATCTTTCTGACTGTCGATTAGGTTCTGGACGTGGACGATAACGCTATAGGGAATCTGGAAGGTCTGTACCATCTGCCCAATCTGGAGGAGGTGTCTCTGAAAAAACAGCCGTATGCTTTTATGACAAACCGGTGATGGAGGTTATACTGTACGTGATTCCCGAGAGCCTGACATGAGGAGGTGTCTCTATGTCGAAGGGTGCGGCTAGACAACATACTCACGTACGCACACAGATACTGTACAGTCTGCTTGTTTTTATTGATTGCTTGCTGCTTATTAACAAGTTCATTGTTAAAAGAAAGGTGCGAGGATGAGGATTATTTTGGACAGATATGTAACAAAAAACGGATAATTATCTGTTTTATCTTTAATACGAGATATCGTTTTTCTCAGCACGGGTGACGGAAATCTCGAAAGTCTCTGACTTGTCACCGCTGGCAACGTGCCCGAAGCTCACCAGGCTGGATCTCCGTGGCAAAACCACTATCGCCACCGCCACTATCCATGTGGAGCTGGCCTAAACTGGTCAGATGTTTCACCGTGCAACATTAAATTAATGAAAAGTGCGAGAAGGGGAATAAAGTAACCAGAGTCAAGCTGCTGCGGTATTAAAAAGAAATAAAACACCTCATGGTGTGAAGTTATAGGGAAAAAAAATCAACTATTCAGGTGGCAATACATCTAATTCATGAGGCTGCATGAATATGTTCCTGTAAAGGGATACAACCAAGTGCTGTCTGTTCCTTGTGTTTCAGATTCTGGATGCTGAAGTGAGTGCGAGTGTGTGAAAGTGTGTGTCTGTCCAGTGACATTCCTCGACTTTTCTGTGTTTGAAAAAATAGAGAGGTTGGTTTCCCTCGGGTGGCACGGTGGTGTAGTGGTTGGCACTGTCGCCTTGCACCTTCAGGGTTCGATTCCTGTCTCTGTGTGCATGGAGTTTGCATGTTCCCTCTGTGCTTGGTGGGTTTCCTCCGTGTACCCCGTTTCCTCCTATTGTCCAAAGACCTGCAGATTAGGTGCAGGTTAATTGGTGGTTCCAAATTGCCTGTAGTGGCACCCTGTCCAGGATGTACCCCGCCTTGTGCCCTAAGCCTCCTGGGATAGACTCCAGGGGTCCGTTCTTCGTACGTCGCTAACTCAGTTAGCTGGATTTGATTGTTGTGGATTTGTCCTGATCTTGGATTGTTTCGTTCTTCGAAGCGACTTGCTGTCATAGCAACATGTCCGTAAGCTTAAACCTGCTCGGGAGCAGGTTTATTTCACGTAAACAGGATTTTTAGGCTGCGCTCCTGGCGGGTTATGATTGGTTAAAGAGCATGACTGACGCGGACTGACTCACGTGGGAAAAGAAAAGTATCTTGCATGAATATATGCATGGATGTATTTAAACATAAATACAGTATATGTGTACTGTACATGTGTGTGTGGCTGTGGTCATCATCCGTGTGTTAATCTCCGTGTGTGTCTAATCATATGTAACAATCCCCCGAATGTAATATCCCCCGATTGCGTCTATATAAGAGGAGGGGATTTTCTCAAATCTGTCGCAGCCATGTCTTGTCTGTTTATGAGAGAGCAACCGGTTACTGAAGGTGTGAGGATTATTCGCAGAGCTTTTCAAATTCCTCGTGTATTGCGTGACAGACAGGATCCTTTAGCACAGCATGAGAATATACGTCTTGCTATACTTGTTCTTCTACTTCACTTTTACACTGTAAACCCGATTAAGTTGGCAAAACTCCAATTGTTTCCAATTTTAAGTAAACAGAATCTTTTATCAAAATTATCAATATTTGAATTAGTTGAACTTGTTGCAAATAAAGCAATTTCAACCCAGCTCGGGAATCGAACCCGGGTCTTTCGCATGGCAGGCGAGTCACGTACCACTGAGCCACCAGTGCTCTTTAGATTTAAACTGGTGGAACTTTAAGGTGACAGTTACAGTTACTTAAGTACTTATGATTACTTAAAATATCAAATTTGTTCAACTAACTTTAAATTAATACAAATAGGATTTGAGAGAGTGTGTATATATATATATATATATATCACATATTTATTTATATATATATATATATATATATATATATATATATATATATTTTCACCACTTAGCATTACACCACTTAATGAATAAAATTATATTTTATATATATATTTTATACATTTTATATATATTTTATATATATATATTGTATTATCACATATTTAATAATTACTTTTATTTAAAATTATCTTTATTAAAGTTTGAAATTCAATTCTCCATAACCCTCTAATAAAAGCTCTTGCTCCGCTTGAGAAAATTTTTTTTTAGCTGCTCTTTTGCCATTTCGTCAACCAATCGCAAGGGTGGTGATCAGTGTTTCTACTGTCGATGCATATCGCCTTTTAAACAAACACACGAACGCGCAATAATCCTGGACAACCCAATCCAGCTAGACTAATCATCAACAGCAGGTGTGCTCGAAGAACCGAATTAGCCACATCGTAATTAGCGCAATGATCTCATCTTAGCTCTGTCAATTCATCTCGGATGTGTCCTCTGTGGCCCTGAATACAGGATTAAGTGGTATAGATGATGAGTGAGTGAGAGTGAGTGAGTGAGTGGTTTCCCTCTAATGATGAAGGAAGTGTTCACAATGGAGTTTGACTGAGTTACTCGCCTGAGTCACGAGAATACTGTACAAGAAAACATTAACCACTTACTGTATATGTGTGTGTGTGTGTGTGTGTGTGTGTGTGTGTGTGTACGTGCGCAGGCTCTCAACTGAACGTGTACAATCCACACATAAAGTGTCTCATTAATCTGGGTCATGTCTTTATTTTTCATTTTACAAAGCAAAATCCCAAGCCAACAAGTCTGTGTATTACTGACATGTAAAATTGCAATAAATTAAGTTGAGTAATGAATGAACCGAGCTTGTGCTAGCTTACTGTAGTCTAGCTTTCGTCATGCAGAAGGAGTTTGAAAACAAGGAGAAAGAGAGACTCTTATCAAGACTTTACAACTACTGTAAGCTAGCAGAAGCTCAGTTCATTTGATACGTAAGTAAATCGACAATTACCGTTCCCTCCTACACTTTGCTGAGAAGAATTTAAGACAAGGGGGTCCAAAGTTTTGGCTGAGGGGATGACATTGGACCACGTTCGATTATCGGATTACTTTCCTGCTCATTTGAAGTCGCTCCTCACTGTTGGCACTTTGTGTCTAAAGCGATGACTAAATATCATTTAGTTCATTCATTTCAGGTGTGGCCAGACGATTAAAGCAATTTAGCAAACTATGTCTAGACGCCGTCTGCTAGCAAACGCAGGTGTCGCACATTTAATTTGTCCTGGGGCTTTATTATTTTATTTATTTATTTATTTATCTATTTATTATTCGGAGGACTCTCATTAGTCAACAAAGGAACTCCAGTCTGATGTGAATCTCAACATTAATGTCTAATAGTCATCTAATTTTCACATTTGGTTCATTAGAGTGTCCCGGTGAAGAATTATGCTCTATGCATATTCTAATTTTCCTCCGCTTTTCTTCTCCACCCTTCTAGTGCCGCCCTGATAAACATGTTCATTTATCTTCACACACTGGGGCGTCATTAATTGCCAGGTTAAGTGAAGTAAAAAACTAAATATTTAGGAAAGGTGTGTCAGGCTTTTTCATAGGGGACTGCAGGTTCTGGGTGTGAGCCTGCATTACATATATCAATCGTTAAGTCAGGAAAAGCAAGAAACGCAGAATTAAAACGTTGGGTTAGGACCACATTGGAAATAAATGTTTTGTATCCTCTGTGTGGACATTTCAAAACTGAAGAGACTGAAGGCCCTACAGCTTTCACGGTCATCTCGGAGCATGTTGAACGACTGTTCATCCGATTCCCGTCAGCGTTCCTTCTCATGGAGATTTAAACACTAGAAATCATGTCAGGTCTCTTAATAAATGACGTGTTCAATTTGATTCATTAAGTGGTGTAATCAATGCTAAGTGGTGAAAGTACAAGTACAGGTATGATCAAAACACTAAGATACAGTGACTAAAATATTACTCATGTTTAGAAACACCTGTATTAATAAGTACAGCTGAGGTGTTGTCCGAATAATTAATATAAATCTTCATAGAGTATGTCATCACACAAGGCACTGAAGTGTATAATGCTGATTGGTTAATAGGCTAAGATACAGTAGATTGTTACGAATCATGATCAAATCTAAACAAGCCATTGCAGAACGAATAAATCAAGCAGATTAAAGTTGAACAGACAATTTAAGCCCCTTTAGCTTGATATACGGTATACTAATTACTCCCATATAAATGTGTCAAAAGAAAATAATATGAACTTAATATATAATATTAATTATATGTAATATGTAATAGTTAATATAAACTTGGTTTATTAATGTGCTGTAAGTTGGTTCGTGAGCTCTCTACCCATATTATTTTGGAAAGGTTTTCTTATTTTCTTATATATTTTTTTAAATATATATTTATTTTCTTATATTTTTCTTATTGTATATTTTTACTGTACATATATGTTATTGTTTTATTCTTAGTTAAATCTATTTCTGCGTTCTTTGTTATATTCTTTTAGTGTAAATAGTCTTAAATAGTTTTTATTCTAAGGACACGCGCAGCCGCCTAAGCATTGCACTGCATATCGTCCTGTGTATGACGGTGTATGTGACAAATCAAATTTGAATTTGAAATATTTCAATGAACAGACCAAAACAACATGCTCTACACATACCATCTAGTTTGTTGTTTCGGTATTAATAAATAGCATATATGCTGTTGGGACGGGATTTTTCTCTTCTTTTATCTTGACAAACCATGAACTTAAATCCAGTAGAAATTTCTCACAGCTTGAGTTACTGACGCATGCTTCTCAAGATGCAATAGATAGGATGAACATCATCCAGTCTCATGCAGGAGTGAGTGTGGTGGTGCTGTTATTCTTTGCTTGCCCACCTCTGGTCTTTTATCAACAATTACATTTACCTCCTACACTTTGCTGCCAAGATTTGAGAGAAAGCAAGGGTGTCCAAAGATTTGAAATAATTTGAAATCGCTCCTCGCTGTTGGCACTTTGTGTCTAAAGCGATGACTAAATATCATTTAGTTCATTCATTTCAGGTGTGGTCAGAGGATTAAGGCAGTTTAGCCAACTATGTCTAGACGCCGTCTGCTAGCAATTGCAGGTGTCGTCCATTTAATTTGTCCTGGGGCTTTATTATTATATTTATTTATTCATTCATTAGTCTGAAGACTCTCATTAGTCACCCTAAAACAAAAGAAATCTGTCCGATGTAAATCTCAACATTAATGTCTAATATTCGTCTAATATTCACATTTGGTTCATTAGAGTGTCCTGGTAAAGAATGTGCTTTTAAATGTGCAAGTTTGGAAATTATGCTCGTACCTGAGGAGCTGTCAGGAAATGTTTTGGTGCGACACACTAATCCACGTATCCCTATACCAAGGTAAGTATCGACAGATTTATCCCAATGCACGCATGTAAAAACTAGCCCATTAAAAGTGTAAACTCGGAATACACACCAGAGCTTATACACCTCTCACACCTCTGGGGTTAAATTACTCAAGTTAGGCGGACACATTAGGATCATTTAATTTAATGACTATTTAATAGTACTATTTTAATTACTAAGTATATATATAAAAAATTCTAAAAACAAACTAACAAACAAAAGAAAAAACTACAATTTACATTAAAGGGTGTAAACCATCCAACACCCATCCCCTACACACACACATTGCGAAGGTATATAAAAGAAGTGGCAGTGAGAGAGTAAATGAAAGCAATCGGTGAAAGGTGCACTGAAATACTGTCTGACCTGAAGAGTAGAGTCAGGTAAGAGATCGCTTATAAACTGATGGTTGAAAAAACATTATCAGGTGAAATTCTGGTACATTTTTTTTTATTATAGAGTTATAGTTTATAGATTGTATTTATTCAAATCAATATTTTATTTGTCACATACACAACCACAGAGTATGATATGCAGCGAAATGCTCATATGACTGTTTGTGACCTTTAAAAGGAAAGATGAAATAGGATAAGAAGTAAGAAGAGGCAAATTGCTCTATAAAAAGAATGAATAATATAATATCTACAAATACACAGTTACAATAAATTAAAATGTCAAATATAAATATATAAAATGTATGAATGTATGCATTATATGGAATGTATTCATTTTTAATCCATTTTTTTTTTTTCTGGAGTAATTTAAAAGAGTTTTTTTTTTTTTTTATCATAGTGACAATGAAAATGGACTATAATATCTGAAAGTAAAAGCTGTAATTGTACAAAATGAAACCGATCCTCTTAATGAATGTATAGCATTACCCTGTAGAGAAAAGTTTTTTTTTTTTTTTTTTTTTGAGCCAGGTTCTTCTCAAGGTTTCTTCCTCATGCCATCTCAGTGAGATTTTCTTTACCATCAGTTTTCTTCAGCATTTTAAATAGCTATTAGAGAGTCTTCTCTCTAATACGTTGAATACGTTTAAATCCTCAGACGATTAATTTTCTTGCTGTATGTCCTTGTGATTCATTATTGTTTTAACCTGACATTTTGTTGAAGTGTGTTGTGCCAAACCCTATCCCGCCTACACCCCCTTTTGTATCTTGTGTCTTACTTGTACGACTGGTTTGTTACTAAAAAAAAAAAAAAAAAACCCTGACTTGCCTGTAATTCATGATGTACATCTGAGCAGTTGAGGGTTAGGGTCTTTGCTCAACGTGTCAATTTGGTGGTGGTGGGGTTTGAACCTGGTTGACTCACTAGTCCAGTGCCCTAATTTCCCGTAATGCCTTGATTTCATTCTCACGCTAAATTTTTATTTTAGGTTCTTATTGATAACCTCATGGGAAATTTACTATGGCCTTACCACCCAAACACTTGAATGACTTATTTTTGTATTTCCCTTAGTATGTCTGCAGGAACCAGGAGCGTTAATCCCATGACTGGCCGCACTACCCTCTCACTTTCACGTGGGTAAGAATCTTTATGCTTAACGCTTATTCATAATGGTCAGAACTGTTGCAAAAAGTGTGCTTGGAGAATTCAGCAGTGTAATAGTAGAAGGTTTCTTAGCTTCTACTTGGAAACACTGTGCTGGAGGGTTCTCCGCAGAACTCTTATCAATTCCCACTGAGGCATTATCCATTTCTGTGAGTACGGTACATAATGTCCGCAAAAATGGATGTTTTTTTTTGATGTCTCACACATAATCTTACAAAAAGAAACTAATTAATAATATAAGTGAAGTACACTTCCTGTTTTGAATCTAAAAGTAACCCACATCATTTACTTTGCCTGCCTTAGGGCGGTCGCGGACACCAGGGGCAATGCCATCAGCTCTCCTACCGGGAGTAACAGTAAGCAGCTAAGAACTAAGAGATGATTTGCATGGTTGATTAACTTTTATGCAAATGAATCTCTCTCTCTCTTTCTTTCTCTCGATCTCACTTTCAGTCCCTGCCGTATCAGATGGTCAGTTATCAGTGGCCTCCATAGACCTCCTCAAGTCCAAAACTGGCCAAAACCGCCGGGAGCATCACACGGACCGTTACCAAAGCGAGAACCTTATCATCCGTCGTGGGCAGGGCTTTCAAATTAAGTTAGAGTTCTCACGAGTGTTTGACCCCAAATCTGACAAACTACACCTTCAACTCGATCTAGGTAAGGTATATTAGTCAAGAGTCATGGCTATTTTGAAGTATCGCTTTATGATTTAAGGGTAGTGGTGGCTCAGGCACTTGTGGGTAACTGGTCAGAGGGTTTGAGCCCCACAACCACTGGGTTGCCAATGCAGAGATGATGCACTCGTGATTTTGTCAAGGAAGTAAGAGCCGTGGCTTCCTGAGTCAGGATGACAATACTGTCTAATACGTACAATATTACACAGTGGCACTATGTTTTCTGCATGTTGATGATTAAAATCCTCTCTCTGTGTGGGTTTTACAGGACCTAAGCCATCAATATCAAAAGACACCCTAGTGACTGTTTCTATGGTTGAGAATTTGCAGAACAATTGCTGGGAGGCCAAGATTATCAATCAAACGGGCAAAAAAATCAATCTTTGTGTCAACACTCCACCGACGGCTCCCATTGGTCGCTATAGGCTCAGTGTGATAACATCGACCCCACAAGGGAGCACCACTTTCAGGTGCAAGTCTGAGAATGATATCTACCTGCTGTTTAACCCGTGGTGTAAAGGTACGTGTGAAGGACAAATGTATAATGCAACCAGGAAAATCGTGAATTTGGTCTGAATGCCACAATTCCAGTGCCACCACAGAGTTTCTGTCTGCCTGTCTATTTCAGATGACACAGTGTTTCTGGATGATGAAGAGCAGAGGATGGAGTATGTCCTGAATGAATATGGAACACTTTATTGTGGAACAAAGAATCAGATTAGTTCCAGGCCTTGGATCTTTGGGCAGGTCAACGGTCTTTGGTTTAATCAGGCTACTGTACCTTCTTAAGCAGTGTTTATATAAAATGGTTGTGTTTTTGAGATAAGTCCTATTCTACTGCAAAAAATATGTTTTAGCATATTCAAAGAGCTCTCAATCTGTCTCAATCGGACTATTATCCTGTGTGCAGTTTGCTGATGGGATTCTCGCAGCATGTCTGTTCATATTGGAGAAGAGTCAAGCACTTGCTTCAGGCTGGGGAGATCCAGCTACTATAAGCAGACTTGTGTCAGCCATGGTGAGTGCCATTTACAGCCACAAAAGTAAAAACAGACAAATGAGCTACAAATTCTGACATCATTCAATATCACACAAGAAGGAGTGCTGTTGTGCTGAATATCAGCATGACAGTGATGCAGCAAGTGTACTGAAAATATTGTAGCCATGATGATATACAATATAAGTGTATATGATATTGCGTTTATGCAACAGCTGCACAAACGCCCTTTATTTAACCAGTTATTTTGCTCCGCCCACACATATGCTTCCATGACTGAGAGAATTAACTAACTGACACTGGCGGAGTTGGTAACCGACCGATAGTGACTGAAAGTTAGTTTAAAATAGTTTTAAATTCTTAGCGGTACTACAGTATGTAGCCAAACTTTAAGAAAAATAAACAATGGAGCGCCTTTTGTCAGGGATAAGAGAGGGATTTGGGATTCAACCTTATGTTAGAAACAAAGTTAGAATTTTAGTCATTAAATAAATTATTTATTATCTAGTGGTCTATTAACACCACTTGTGGAATGCCTCCCGACCAATCAGGTTGCTCTGCTAGAACTAGCTGTTGTATAATCAATATTATTTAATTACTGCGTACACACTTATATTTTCTAAATGAAATTAGAAACAACTTTTTCTAACCAGTGCCTCTGATTTACTGGTGTAGGTCAACTCTCCGGATGATCAAGGTGTGGTGATGGGGAATTGGTCAAGGGTCTACGACAATGGGACTGCACCAACGCTATGGCATGGCAGTGTGGAAATTCTTAAGCAGTACCACACAAGTGGAGGAAAGCCAGTTAAATATGGCCAGTGCTGGGTCTTTTCCGGGGTCACCACCACAAGTAACATCTTGTTCTTTTTTCCACTAAAAGTTGTTCTGTAGTGTTAGTTACTAGATCCTTTTTTAAATTTATTCTCATCTACCTCCTCTTATTCTCATTTTTTTTTTGCCATTTTTTCCTCTCGCCTTCTCTGCACCACTATCCTAGTTCTCAGGTGTTTGGGGATTCCCACTCGTAGTGTCACAAACTTCGACTCTGCCCACGACACAGATGTTTCTATGACAATCGATGTGTATGTTGATGAGAAGATGAGGCCGATTGAGAACCTCAACAATGACTCAGTTTGGTACAAGCACACTATTCTCATGTATTTCATTTCACAGCTTTTATCTGCACAAGTGTATTTCAACTTGAAAGCAAAAAGAGAGGAAGAAATTATATGTAAATGATCTTTTTTTTAAATCTTTTACACTATGGAAAATCTTTGCAAACCATCAACTACCAACTATCTCCCATTTCTTTTTAATTTAGCCATGATGACAGGCATAAAGCAAGCGTTACAGATCTCAATGCACAAAAAATACAAACGTAAATCCCTTCATGCAGCTTTTTAAAAAAATAACATAAAATAAAAAGACATAGAAAGAGTAGGCAAATTAGCATTTCCAAATTGCTGGTAGTGTGTGAGTGAGGGTGAGCTTGTTTGGCCTGCGGTGGATTGGTACCCTGTCCAGGGTGAACCTTGCCTCATGCTCTGAGATTCTTGGGATAGACTCCAGGCCTCCCACACCCCTTTACATGATAATCAGTGTGGAGTGAGTGAGTGAGTGAAGTCTAAGAATGAACATAAAAGCCTGGCCACTATGGGATCAGCCTTTTATTTATCTCTAAGTCTCCATGTGCAGGAACTTTCATGTGTGGAACGAATGCTGGATGGCACGGCCTGACTTACCAGTTGGCATGGGAGGTTGGCAGGCGGTGGATGCCACACCTCAAGAGACGAGTCAGGGTATGTTCCGCTGTGGCCCTACACCTGTGGCGGCCATCCTTGATGGACTGGTTTATACCAGATTCGATGCTCACTTTGTCTTTCCAGAGGTAAGTACATGTCTTTTATATTTTATTTTAATTGATTTTCATCAAGCTTTCGCTAAAAGTCCTTCATTGTCCAACGAACCCCAAAAAAACCTACCAAGAACCGTTTAGATAATACAGTTTTTATTAAAGATGGGTGGTCCGTCGTACAGACTTTACGTTATTAATAAAAAAAATATCGTCTTAATATTTAAAACATACCACACACTTAAAGTGCCTTTAGAAAAAAATATTTCAACATGAGTCAAAAATGTTCACACAACTGCTGCTTACCAATATATATTTTTAAAGTTTATTATACAACAGTTAGTTCCAACCAAGTAATTTGATGGGACAAAAGGCTTTACATGAGTGGTGTTAATAGACAGTAACACCACTGGGAAGTTTAACTATATATACTATATACTGAACAAAAATATAAATGCAAAACTTTTGTTTTTGCTCCCATTTTTTATGAGATGAAAATGAAAGAACTTAAAGATCTGAAACATTTTCTACATATACAAAATAACCATCTCTCCCAAATATTGTTCACAAATCTGTGATAGTAAGCACTTCGGCTTTGCCGAGATAATCCATCCATCATAAAAAATGGGAGCAAAACCAAGTGTTGCGTTTATATTTTTGTTCAGTATGACAAACATCAATTAGACTAGCTCTGGTCTACCCTACTACACTGGGTCTGTCACTGAATCACTTTCAGCAAGAAAACACATCTGTTAACATTAAGTCTTCTTAAACAACATTGCTTAATAATAGTCATTCTATCACCTTTTCTAGGTGGCCTATAAAGATACAGTGGAAGTGTGGATTGCGAGCAACTTGGTGTGCGAGCGTTTTGCAAGACGAGCAAAATTTTTAAATTAATTTTAACAATAAATGAGAGAAATCTTGATATACAAGCCAATGGTTCTTCTCCCTCGTGCACTATGGGATTATGGGTAATCATCTTGCATGCATAGTCTCAGTTCGCCTGCGTGACTCATATTCAACATTCGTGGGTGTACTGTTTATTATAACATTGTGATCACATGAGTGTGCTGCGTAAAGCAAAACATCATTAGAGAGGTTCTTTGTTAACGAAGTTTCCCGACAGAGCAGGAAACTGTTTCTGTTAGTGTGTGTGTGTGTGTGTGTGTGTGTGTGTCTGTGTGTGTGTGAAATTCGTCCTAGACAGTAGCTCCCTCACTCCTCCTCTTGTGTGCGTGTGAACTTGAAGTAAGATGAGAGGAGGGAGGGGGCTACTGTTTAGGACGACTTTCTCTCTCTCTCTCTCTCTCACACACACACACACACACACACACACACACACACACACACACACACGGAAACAGTGCTCTGTCGGTATTTTTTTCAAAGGTAAAGTGCAGGTATTTTCTTTTTACTTTTAAATAACTGATTCAATTAGTGTGTGCGCGCGTCACTGGAGAGGTTCCTCGTTAAACAAGTGTGTGTGTGTGTGTGTGTGTGTGAGAAAGTTATCCGAAACAGTAGCCCCCTCCCTCCTCTCATCTTACTTCAGCTTCACACACACGCACATAATACACACAAACACACACAAACGGAAGCACTGCTCTGTCTGGATTCTTTTCAGAGGTAAAGTGCAGGTCAATTTGCATTATTTTTACTTTATATTCTGTATAAATTATTTTAACATTGATAGGTTTAGGTTGTAGAACAAATCGAGTTTACATTAATTCTTATGTGAAAAATTCACTTTGGTATACGAGTGTTTTAATATAAAAGCACGCTTCTGGAACAAATTATGCTCGCAATCTAAGGTTTAACTGCAACTAGGTTGCAATGCTGGGCTAAATCCCCAATCTCTCCCTAACTTCTAATCTAGAGCACTTCGTGATGGGTGGTAAATAGAATTGTTCAAAAGCTCACTAGCTTTTCATTTAAAGCTATTCGGAATTGAATCCCAGAATCCAAAAGTGAATATCATGAATATCATCACAACCCACACATCAAAGTGGCTGCATTTAGTGTGTTTGCACTGTAGGTGAACAGTGACAGGATCTACTGGCAAAAACAAGCTAGCGGCATGTTCAGGCAGATTGGCATCGATAAGAATGTAGTGGGGCACTACATTAGCACTAAGGCTGTTGGCTGTGACAAAAGAGAGGACATCACGCACCTCTACAAATACCCAGAAGGTGAAAACACTGAACACATGTTTCCCTCTGTGGGTTCATTTTGGGGTTAATTTTTTTGGCTCATCCTTCTGTTTTTTGTTTTATCATTAGGGTCTGAAAGTGTGCGAATCGCTCTTGAAACTGCTTCCCACTACGGCTCCAAGCCTAACACCTACCCCTCTGCTGTGATCAATGATGTCACATTAGACGTTGCCATTAAAGGGGAGGAGCCTTTGATAGGTCAAGATGCTTGTCTGGCCTTCACTGTGAAGAACAGCAGCTCTGAGAATCGCAGTGGCAGCATGTTCTGCCATGTGGCAGTCATGTACTATACTGGTGTGATAAAAGGCAAGGTGAAGGAGGAGGAAATGGCGGTGAAGCTCAAACCTAATGAAGGTGGGAAACTACTCAGGTCTGCTTGCTTTGGTTCTGTTTTAGTTACAGGAAGCTTAGTCTCAGTACTGCCACAACAGACTGATATATTGTGTTCTTGGTCTGTAACTGTAATCTATAACTATATCCTATTTGAGCAAAAGGCTCTCTCTCTCTCTCTCTCTCTTTCCTTTTATAGTCAAGACACTGGATTGGACCATTCCATATGCCAAATACAAGGACCTGCTGGTGGACCATGCAGCAATGCTGCTCACCGTGACTGGACGAGTCAGTGAGACTCAACAGGTTTTGGCAACTCGGTTCAACTTCTACCTGCGCTCACCTGACATTACTATCACCGTAAGTCCTCAAGTGACTCCAATTTTGTGATTCCTAATTACGGACTTCAGAAATTCTAAGCATTTTGTACATTTTATCTTGTTTTAAGAAAAGTGAAGCATGCTGTATGAGCATCACAGAGTTATTTAACAGCACTATATTATGACCTATAACCAGTGCAACTTATGTTTATCTGTTATAAATCCAAGCAGTTGAGGGCCTTCCTCAAGGGCCCAACAGTGCCAGATTGGTTGTAGTGGGGTTTGAACCTGGGACCTTCTGATAAGTAGTTCTAGGCCTTAACCAATGATCTTCCCCTGCCTTGCATTGGTTCAAACTAGGAAATATCCAACTCAATTTTGTTTCTCTCTAGTTTTCCAATGAGACACTATTTTAACTTGTGTTGCAGAAGTTGACAACACTGAAGTGATGTTTATATAAAAGTTTTAATTGAGATTCTTCTTAACAGCCTGTAGGAGACGCTGTGCTGGGCAAAGAGATGGCGGCTAATATCACCTTTAAGAATCCACTGCAGTGTGTCCTGAAGAATGTCAAGTTCCACATTGAGGGCTTGGGATTGCTGAAGGCAAAAGACGTTTCCTACGGGTACATACAGTGAAAATGTGGATTGCAAGTAACTGGTGCTTGACTGATGGCATTTAATTAGTAATCTAGTAACCCAGTGTACAGTATATATCTATCCAATGATTGGAACTTCAAAGCACTCTTTGTAAGTCACTCTGGATAAGAGCGACTGCAAAATGGCTAAATGTAAATGTAAACTTAGTCTGCGAGCGTTTTGCAAGACGAGAAAAATGTTTAAATAGACTTTTAACTTGATAAACGAGCGAGTACAGAGTACTGTAGTACAACTGAGCCAATGGTTCTTGCACGCTGTCAGACTGTGGGTAATTGTCTCCTATGCTCAGTCTCAGTGTGTGCGTCACTCGTATAGTAAACATCCACGTGTTCTGTTTACGATAACTTTGTGACCATGTGTGTGCAAATATTTTTTTATTATTTTGTGTTCAGGTGTAGTGATTGTTCTTTAATAACTGTACAGCAACTACAGCCTCTGGGAAGAAAAAAAAAAAAAAGGTTAAAAAGTCTGCGACAGGTCAGCGACCAGGGAGATCAATCTGTTTAACGCAACGTGGCATTTCCGCAGAAGAAGGCAAATGCAAAAGTGTTCGGTTTAAAAGAAGAAGAAGTGTGTCCAAGATAAGTTTCAAGCTAAGACAAGAAGAGTTATTGCTTGTTGTGTCCGCCGCACCTTGATACACTTAACGGTCCTGGCCCGATCGACCAGGGGAGACAAAGACACATGCGCAGACTGAAGATCTCGGTTTATTCTCAGCAAAGAGAGCACATTTAAAGCGGTGCTGTGACCCGAAAATTAAAAGACCTAGTCATTAACATGTCAGTCATAGAGAGACCCGGAGACAGACAGGAGAGAGGACAAATATTTGCATTCTCCTGATTAAATATATATAGAAGAAGCAGTTATCACATAAGGCATCAGGAAACACAGTGAGGGGGCTGTTCTCAGGGCACAGAAATCTTCTCATTAGATTATAATGTCCTACAATATTATAAAACCTTGAAAGAGTCATTAGAGAGGTTCATGTTTAAGATTCTAGTTTCCAGAGACTCTGATTCTTTGACAGAGTGCAGTGATTCCATTAGTGTGTGTGTTTGTGTGTGTGTCATCCTAAGTCATCCTACACAGTAGCCCCCCAATCTCCTCTTCTCCTCTCTCTGGTCTAAATCACTACAGCGACTATTCTTTTCAAAGATAAAGTGCAGGTTAATTTTTTTATTTTTACTTTATATTTTGTATTTATAATTTCTATATGAATATTTTTGTGTTGTGGAATGAATTGTCAGAGTGTCTATTATTTCTCATGGGGGAAATTCACTTTGATATACGATTGATTTGATATACAAGCATGCTTCCGGAAAGAATTATGCTCGCAATCGAAGGTTCAACTTGATTTTTAATAGCCTGTTTCTTAACTAAAACTATATACACTAAAACCCAAAATGATAACGACTGAGAACGTTGAGTATTGCTTTCATCTAGTTGGAAATTTTGACAGCTTTCTGACTGTGCCAAAGAAGTTGTTTAAAGAAATAATTTAAATATATTAAGTTTATTTTTAAATGAAATTGCATAGATATTCATTTGACACTGATTACATTTTTCCTTCCACTGCAGTGATGTGGCCAGTCTGGCGACCGTCACCCTGAACGAGAAGTTCACTCCAACCTTAGTCGGTCCACAGAAGCTTCTCGCTTCTCTGGACTGCCAGCAGCTCACACAGGTTCATGGTGTGGCTGACATCCTTGTTAAGGAGAAGTGAAAAGTTTAAAGGATGCAAACTCAAATGTGCAAAAAAATGATGTTACAGTATGCAAGATGGGGGAAAATATACACATGAGGATGCCATCCTGATTTTCCCATGGAATCACTGTACACCTGAACAAGCTCAGATTTATATGGCTTACATTTCCTGATAAATTATTAATATGTGGTGTGCTTTACTTATCAAGCTACACCCTTCTAATTGGTTTGGCACCAATATACAATATTCTGATAAATAATAAACCACATAATGGAAAGTATCCATTAACAAAATCCTTGATTTATTGAGTTTATAGATTTATACTTAGTTTCATAGGTTTCAGATTTTCATTTACATTTATAGCAACTGGCAGACATCCTTATATAGAACGACTTACCAAAATGCTCTGGTTTTACATATTCTTTTATTTTTGGTAAATATCTTTAGATACAAATCTAATTGTTCCACGTGTGTGATTCCATGTGAAAAATTAAAAGGTACTTTGTTCTTCATACAGACAATTTCGCATATTTCATAATTCTAGAAATGTTCCATGCATTGTTTTTGCCAACATTTGCTTCTCTGCTTCTTTTTATTAATGCATATATTATTATTATTATTATTAATAACTAAACATAATGAATTACTTGCTTTCCATGAGCTCAATTTCTGTTACAACCAACTGCTGTTTAAAGGGAACATAAATATAGTATAATGCACAATTCTATGCATTTCATCAATCTTTTAAGAAATCGCCACTGAATTTACTGAAAGCTCATGTTAAAGCTGGTGGGCTGCCTTTCAAGCACTGGTGAAGGATGCTCCTGTTTTATTATCGTTTATATTCTTGTATTGCACATTATTAGCATTTTCGCATACAGTTCAGTTATGAGACATTTAGCGCATGTGTAATGCTTTGAAAAATTGCTATACAGTACATTTATTGCTATACAGTACATTTAGTACATTTAATTTAGATTAAAACATCATTCATTTGGCTGACACACTTGGTGCTTCACAGTACTCAATATTACGTTGGCGGTTTTGACAAAACCTCACATGAATCATTGAGGAAAGATTTATTTCATAATTCTTAAAGTGTTCTGGAAACCTAATGCATGTATCCTTTGGGTGTTTTTGAATTTCTTTAGTTTTAGAATAGTTAACAAAAAGTGACAGCATCACTTACTGCGTCACCACTTTCACTTTTGGGCATGTAATGGGTTTGGCTTGGCATTTGTTACTACTGTAAATTGCACAATAAACCTCCTAAGCAATGAAAGTATCTCTGTCTAACTACTTCAGATTTCTAAACAGTGTAAAAGAGTGATCAGCCTGAAAGTTCATCATATCTCCAAATTGATGTATATATATATATTTTTTATATAAAAAGGTATAATTTTATATGCAAATTATTATTTTTGGAGAAAACGTATTGAGCCAAAAAAATTGAGGAGATTCTCTACTCCAGAAAACTGCAGGAAGATAAAACCTAGGCAGTGGGTACATGTCTGGGTGAGTCTTCCACAGCATGTATAATGAACCCAGAAGTGTTTACTACTGTTAAAGCTACTGTTAGCCACATTCCACAACTGTAAAACTAGAGTGTAAAAGCATGTGACATGTGCTGTATGCATGCAGTAGGAGCCAGTTCCAGGAAGATCATTGGGGGGGGGGGGGGGGGGGGTTACAAGTACAATAACAGCAAAGTAAAACATACAGAACACAATACTGCACTAACGATGTGTAAAGTGACAGTGTTAAGTCGCAGAACACATCATTCAGGTTTACATACCATAGCACAGTTTCTACATTTTCTCAGGGTCCTGTCACGACAAGTTTCTGAATCATGCCTTGTTGTGCTTAAATTATCTCCTGTTAGCCCTAAGCTATCTCCAGTTAGCCTAGAGCTATCACCTGTTGGCCGTGCTAGCCCATAGCTACCTCCTGTTAGCTCTATTAGCCTTTTTTGCCAGCGTGACACTGCACTGGCTCATATGGCAAGAGTTGCCCAGTCAGTTTTCCTAGCTAACGCTTACATCTTTAAAATATTTTGTGGTGATGGGATGACTTTATTAATAGTTAAAGACAGAACCAAACAAAGAATACATAGAAACAAAACATAAAATGTTAAACAGAGCAGAAAGCACCTATGAACAGAACATGAAACCCAAAAGCGCTAATGGAGTCCACAAGTCCAAAGACCTAAACACAAAATATCCCCAAGACGCAATATTTAAGTGGCACACAGCGCACTCCAGAGAACAGCTCTGACAAATATGTTTTAATAACTGGGTCTATACCGAGAGGCAAAAGTAAAAATTAAACTCCAATTGAAAATAAATATATAATTACTGAATGCTGATTACTCACTGCGATGTACAAACCTGATTCCAAAAAAGTTGGGACATTGTATAAATTGTGAATAAAAACAATGCAATGAAGTGGAAGTTTCACATTTCAATATTTTATTCAGAATAGAATATAGATAACATATCAAATGTTGAAAGTGACATTTTGAAATGACATGGCAAATATTAGCTCATTTTGGATTTTATGAACTACATATTCCAAAACAGTTGGGACAGGTAGCAATAAGAGGCCAGAAAAGTTAAATGAACATACAAGAATCAGTTGGAGGACCAATTTGCAACTTATTAGGTCAATTGGCAACATGATTGGGTGATCAGAGTCCCAGTGTCTCTTAAAAGTCAAGTAAGGGCAGAGGATCGACAATTCCCCCAAAATGTTGCAGCAATAATGGCTGCACGCGTTTCTTTGCAGGTCACCATGGTTAACAATGAAAGAACAATGATTTCAAGCATCAGCCTCCTTTTAACATGTCAAGTCTGCCATTCTAACCCAATCAGCCTGACATAATGATCTCCAGCCTTGTGCTCGTCAACATTCTCACCCGAGTTAACAAGACGATTACTGAAATGATCTCAGCAGGTCCTATAATGACAGCACTGAAATGCAGTGGAAAGTTTTTTTTCGGGATTAAGTTAATTTTCATGGCAAAGAAAGACTATGCAATTGATCTGATCACTCTTCATAACGTTCTGGAGTATATGCAAATTGCTATTATAAAAACTTAAGCAGCAACTTTTCCAGTATGTATGTATGTAATTGTCACGAGCAACCGGAGGATAGACACAACAGCCTTAGCAGTTAGCCCGTGTAGCGTGGATGGTAAACCCAAACGCGGAAGTTGCGCGAGTAGGCAGGATAACCACGCGTTTAGTCTAAGAACTCTCTTACGCAAAGAGCAAGGATCTACACAAATAAACCCGCGTTCTAGCAACACACACTCAATCAAAGAAGCAACCCGAATCGGTGAGTACTCACAGAATAGTTGGCGAAGCGTCGGCAAAGGCATGGGCGAACTCAATGACTGAGCAATGTGAAGCGCCATTTTGTCTCCTTTTATGCTTCCTGGTTCACGACCGTCCTACTTCCGGGTCCTAGTGCCGGTCGTGTTACGAGTGTGCATGACAGTAATATCTCTCTATCTCTCTCTCATACACATATATACACACATACATATATACACACACACCTAAAAGATTATTAGGAACACCATACTAATATGGTTTGACCCTCTTTCACCTTCAGAACTGCCTTAATTCTACGTGGCATTGATTCAACAAGGTGCTGAAAGCATTCTTTAGAAAGGTTGGCCCATATTGATAGGACAACATCTTGCAGTTGATGGAGATTTGTGGGATGCACATCCAGGGTACGAAGCTCCCGTTCCATCACATCCCAAAGATGCTCTATTGGGTTGAGATCTGGTGAATGTGGGGGCCATTTTAGTACAGTGAACTCATTGTCATGTTGAAGAAATCAATCTGAAATTATTCGAGCTTTGTGACATGGTGCATTATCCTACTGGAAGTAGCCATCAGAGGAAACAATCCACCATGGTCAGAAACAATGCTCAGGTAGGCCGTGGCATTTAAACAATCCTCAGTTGGCACTAAGAGGCCTAAAGTGTGCCAAGAAAAGATCCTCCACACCATTACACCACCACCACTAGCCTGCACAGTGGTAACAAGGCATGATGGATCCATGTTCTCATTCTGTTTACGCCAAATTCTGACTCTACCATTTGAATGTCTCAACAGAAATCGAGACTCATCAGACCAGGCAACATTTTTCTTCAACTGTCCAATTTTTGTGAGCTCGTGCAAATTGTCGCCTCTTTTTCCTATTTGTAGTGGAGATGAGTGGTACCCGGTGGGGTCTTCTGCTGTTGTAGCCCATCCGCCTCAAAGTTGTGCGTGTTGTGGCTTCACAAATGCTTTGTTGCCTACCTTGGTTGTAACGAGTGGTTATTTCAGTCAAAGTTGCTCTTCTATCAGCTTGAATCAGTCGGCCCATTCTCCTCTGAACTCTAGCATCAACAAGGCATTTTTGCCCACAGGACTACATACTGGAAGTTTTTCCCTTTTCACACCATTCTTTGTAAACCTTAGAAAAGGTTGTGCGTGAAATCTCAGTAACTGAGCAGATTGTGAAATACTCAGACCGGCCCGTCTGGCACCAACAACCATGCCACGCTTACAATTGCTTAAATCACCTTTCTTTCCCATTCTGACATTCAGTTTGGAGTTCAGGAGATTGTCTTGACCAGGACCACACCCCTAAATGCATTGAAGCAACTGCCATGTGATTGCTTGATTAGATAATTGCATTAATGAGAAATTTAACAGGTGTTCCTAATAATCCTTTAGGTGAGAGATGTGTCTGTATATATATATATATATATATATATATATATATATATATATATATATCGTTAGCCCGTTAGCCCGGCTATCACAAGTTTGCCTACGCGTTTTTCACACCGATTATATTCGGTTTTTATTTTATTTTTATTTTTTACACCATGTCGGTTGTGTGTCTGCCTCTGAGTGCAGGAGAGGACACACTGGAGCTTCTCTCGGCGGATTTGGAGATGGAGGCCTTGGAAAAGCAGATCCGTGACCTACAGGTGAAGCTGGCCCAGCTACGACAGCGGAAAGCCGCGCTGGAATCGTCACGGACCGACGCTCACCTGTCCCAGGTAAATTCTCGGCATGACACACATCCTTCCACAACCTCTACTCCGCGTGTTTCTCTGTCCAGGTCCAACGCACCACGGACGCAGCCCGCCCAGGTTTCCTTCACCCCGGCGCCGGGATACCACGAAGCCTGGATACAGCAGCAGCGGAAGACGCGCGCTAGGCCCCGGGCGAGGACCTCTCCCCCTCCGCCGCCGCCCGTCTTCGAGATCCCGACCCGAAACCGCTTCGCTCCTCTTCGCGAGACGGTACACGACGCGCTGGTCATCGGAGACTCCATCGTCCGGCACGTCCGTGCTACCACGGCTAAAGGTAAGGTTCGCACTCGCTGTTTACCTGGTGCTCGTGTTATTGATGTTGCTGCACAGGTACCTGCGGCCCTGAGGGAGAACTTTGGAGCTGTGGTCCTGCATGCTGGCACGAACGACACCAGGCTGAGGCAGACGGAGATCCTGAAGAAGGACTTCAGGAGCCTGGTTGAGAAGGTCCGCAGCACATCACCCACGACAAGGATCATCGTATCCGGACCGCTTCCCACATTCCAGCGAGGAATCGAGAGGTTCAGTAGATTGTTCGCTTTTAATGAATGGTTACAATCTTGGTGTCAGCAACAGAGATTACCCTTTGTTGATAATTGGTTGAAATGAAATGTTTTCTGGGAGCGTCCTAGGCTCTACCACACCGATGGACTGCACCCTAGCAGAGCTGGAGCAGCAGTCCTCTCAGACAACATCTCCAGGACACTACGAACCATCTGACTGGCGGTAAGTCGTGTCTTAGATTCCAAACATAATAGTCACAATGCAACTTAGCATACAGATAGACGCGCACACATAGCTTGTCCTATAGAAACTGTGTCTGTTCCCCGAATAGTGAGAAAAAAGAATAAATTTGTTAAAATTGCTCGAAACAATCTAATAACTATAAAACCAGAAAAGGGCCAAGTAAGTAATCACAATATACCTCTAAAGTTTGGGCTTCTCAACATCAGATCCCTTGCGCCTAAAGCACTGATTGTTAATGAAATTATCTCAGATTGCTGCCTTGACGCACTCTGCCTTACTGAAACCTGGCTCAGACCAAATGAATATATTGGTTTAAATGAGTCTACTCCGTCAGGATATTTCTATAAGCACGAACCCCGTCAAACTGGTCGTGGTGGTGGTGTCGCAACTATCTACAGTGATGTTCTCACTGTTACCCAGAAAACAAGGCCCAAGTTCAACTCGTTTGAAGTGCTTATCATTAATGTTGCACTCAGCGAAATACATAATAAACCCTTGCAACACTTCGTTCTGGCCACCGTGTACAGACCCCCAGGGCCATATGTCGATTTTCTTAAAGAGTTTGGACATCTGCTATCAGACCTATTGGTTAACTCTGACAAAGTGCTGATAGTAGGAGACTTTAACATTCATGTAGACGATGCTAACAACACTTCAGCACTCGCATTTATAGATTTGCTAAATTCCTTTGGGGTTAAGCAAAATATAAATAGACCAACTCATCGCTTTAATCATACGCTAGATTTAATTATATCCCATGGTATAGATGTCTCTAATATAGACATTCTACCTCAAAGTGATGATATCACAGATCATCATCTCTTAGTATATACTCTACCTGTAGAACAACGTAGCTGTGCCTCCTCACGTTATCAATTCAGTAGAAATATTAATCTGACTACTATAGACAAATTCACAAGTAATCTGCCGGATCTGTCCCAATTTCTTATTAGACCCCTAAGTGCAGACGATCTAGATGAAGTGACTAGCAGCATGGGCACTATTTTTACCAGTACATTAGACACTGTTGCTCCCATCAGATTAAAAAAAGTCAGAGATAAAACACTTGCACCATGGTACAACAGTCATACTCGCGCCCTAAAGAGAGCAACCCGTAACCACGAGCGAAAATGGAGAAAAACTAAATTAGAAGTTTTTAGAATCGCGTATAAAGGTAGTATGTGCAGCTATAGACGGGCTCTAAAAGCGGCTAGGGCCGAGCATCTGAGCCAACTCATAGCAAGAAACCAAAACAATCCCAGGTTCCTATTTAGTACAGTGGCTAGCCTAACAAATCCTACGATGCCTGCAGAGAGTATCCCATCACAGCTTAGAAGTGAAGACTTCATGAACTTCTTCAATGAAAAGATTGATAGTATCAGGAAGAAAATAATGGAAATTCAACCTCTAACATCTCATGATCCAGTCCAGTCTAAAGCTTCACAATTTGATTTTCAGAGCTTTACAGGTGTAGGACAGGAAGAGCTGTACAAACTTATCACCTCGGCTAAATCAACAACATGCTTGTTGGATCCAATCCCAACTAGACTTTTAAAAGAAGTGATAAGTATAGCCGGAGCGCCACTTCTAAATATTATCAACTCTTCATTATGTCTAGGTCATGTCCCTAAACCTTTCAAGTTGGCAGTTATTAAGCCTCTTCTTAAAAAATCTAATTTAGACCCAAATGATATAATAAATTACAGACCGATTTCAAACCTTCCGTTTATATCAAAGATATTAGAAAAGATAGTATCAGCCCAAATATGCACATTCTTGCAGGAAAACGATATCCTCGAGGAATTTCAGTCAGGTGTCAGGCCCCATCATAGTACAGAAACTGCTCTAGTTAAAATTGCAAATGACTTGTTTTTAGCTTCAGACCAAGGCTGCATCTCAATTCTCGTCTTACTTGATCTTAGTGCTGCATTCGACACTATAGATCATGATATTCTAATAGATCGCTTACAAAATCACATTGGTATTCAGGGACAGGCGTTAAAATGGTTTAGATCCTACCTGTCTGATCGATTCCATTTTGTAGATCTGAATGGAGAACAGTCTGGTGTAATGCCAGTGAAATATGGGGTGCCACAAGGGTCAGTTTTAGGACCTCTGTTGTTCTCAATATACATGCTTCCCTTGGGTAACATCATCAGAAGACATGGGATTAGTTTCCATTGTTATGCTGATGATACTCAGTTATACATTTCCACAAAACCAGATGAAATACCCAAATTGTCTAGACTAACTGAGTGTATTCAAGATATAAAAGATTGGATGACCGATAATTTTCTTTTACTAAATTCAGATAAGACAGAGATATTACTTATTGGCCCAAAAACCAGTACACACCAGCTCTCACAATTCAGCCTGCGTTTAGAAGGATGTTCTGTTACCACCAGCTCGACAGTGAAAGACCTGGGTGTGATATTAGACAGTAACTTATCCTTTGAAAATCATATCTCCAACATCACAAAAACAGCCTTTTTCCACCTTAGAAATATTGCCAAGCTTAGGAACATTTTATCTGTATCTGATGCAGAAAAGCTGGTTCATGCATTCATGACCTCCAGACTGGACGACTGTAATGCATTACTGGGTGGCTGTCCTGCATCCTCAATTAACAAGCTACAGTTAGTCCAAAATGCAGCCGCCAGGGTTCTCACTAGATCCAGAAAATATGATCATATAACCCCAATATTATCATCCTTGCACTGGCTACCTGTTCAGTTTAGAATTAATTACAAAATAGCATTACTTACGTACAAGGCTCTAAACGGTCTAGCTCCCACATACCTAACCAGTCTTCTGATACGTTACAATCCAGGACGCTCCTTAAGATCAGAAAACTCCGGACTACTGGTAGTTCCCAGAATATCAAAATCTACAAAAGGAGGTAGGGCCTTTTCATATTTAGCTCCAAAACTTTGGAATAGCCTTCCTGACAGTGTTCGGGGCTCAGACACAGTTTCCCAATTTCAAAGTAGACTCAAGACGCATCTCTTTAATCTGGCATACACATAATTAATTTCTTTACCTGATACTCCAGTACATCTATCCTGAATGGCAACCACGCTAATTCTTTTCACCTGCTCTTTATTTTTCCACCCATCCCGAGGCATCTGGAGATCGTGCCAGCTTCAGTAGACAGAGGCCGACCCTGCTTTGACCCAGAGGCATCCAGAGAAGGACCTGCTCCAGCTGGATTCTTCTTCATTTTTGGTTTGGATCTACACATGCTGCTCCTGAGCTCCCAGTGATCCAGACCCCCATCTGCCCTCTGCACCTGCTGACTCATCCCTGTGCTGAACTGGACTTTGTGTTAATTTAAATGAACTTCTGTTTATGGAACTTTCATATGCATAACACACATGATGTTATACAATTTATGTTATCTGTTACCACCCAGATGAGGATGGGTTCCCTGTTGAGTCTGGTTCCTCTCAAGGTTTCTTCCTGTTGCCATCTCAGGGAGTTTTTCCTTGCCACTGTTGCCGTCACCCTTGGCTTGCTCATCAGGGACAATCTCATTATCTAGTCACATTTTTCTTACACATATATACATTTCCATAAGTCTTCTTTTCATTTCTGTGAAGCTGCTTTGAGACAATGACCATTGTTAAAAGCGCTATAGAAATAAAATTGAATTGAATTGAATTGAATATACACACACACACACACACACACAGTATATATATATATATATGCATTGATATACACTGGCCCACGACGACCAATCCACTTTTCAGGAAACTCTTCATCTAGGAATGCTCGGACCTGACACCTATAATGTGGTGGTGCACCATCTTGCTGGAAAAACTCAGGGAACGTGCCAGCTTCAGTGCATAAAGAGGGAAACACATGTAGCAATTTCAAATATCCAGTGGCCTTGAGGTTTCCATTGATGAAGAATGGCCCCACTATCTTTGTACCCCATATACCACACCATACCAACACTTTTTTTTGTTCCAACAGTCTTGGAGGGATCTATCTAATGTGGGTTAGTGTCAGACCAGTTGAATGGCCCCCAAGGTCTCCCGATCTGACCCCCTTAGACTTTTATCTTTGGGGTCATCTGAAGGCAATTGTCTATGGTGTGAAGATACGAGATGTCACATTCGACTTTCCCTTTTTGCGCGCGGGTTTTTTGGTGGCTACAGGTAAGCTTGCTGTGCTGCAACCCGTGATAATTTTAAACTGGTTGTCTTATTATTAAGCAATTTGTTTTGTAAATTGATAGGCCGTTCATCTGGATGTCAGTGTGTTTTTGGCGCTGTTTTAGTGGATCTAATGACTGTTCATCTCTCAGGTATGTGCATAGGCATTTTTATACATTCCTATTGTGCTAGCATTGTTGTGTTGCTAACACTGTTGCATGCTGACTAGGTGTGCTTCCCTGTGCTCCATTGTGCTATCGGTGAGCTGGTCGATAGATCTGTGCCTGTACATTTTCTTTTATTCGGTGTGATACCCTGACGGTAAGAGCTCTCCCTGTAATTATAATTCGTGAATGAAACGTATTATGATTAGTAACATTTCTCTGTGTTTGTTATAGGATTCTCCCTCTCGTTTCATCTTAGTTTATTCTGTTTGGTATCGTGTGTACTGCTGTCCTCCGCTTTGAGCTATTCGCGGTCTGCTCCGGGTCCTGCTGTCCTGTTGTGGATGCTGCCGTGCAGACGCCACCTTTGTTCTTAAACCAAAAGGGGGACTGCTTGTCTGATTGCTGTGGTGTTTGGCTGTTTTACTTTGTGTACTTGTATGGAGAATACGACGATCTCCTTGCATTAAAAGAATACCTGCTTTCTTTTTCTTTTTTTTGACTGATTTAGGTTTTTTTTTGGTCACATCCTTTTATATTTACACCCAACTATCTGGGTATTCTTTCCTCTATTAATGTCATTTGCTTGGTATAATGTTTATTTGATTTTATGTACTTTGTAAAGTTTGGAATTCATTTGATCCTTTTAGTTTTTTTCTTTTTTCTTTTTTTCTTTTTGTTTTATGTGGTAGTGACTGACACCTATACTTGCTTGGGGTTGTCTACCAGTCGCTTTTATCAATTATATTGTGTGCCGAATTAATTGTTTATTCTTTTGGTTTATTGCAGGAGTTTGGGGCCCCACGGGTGAATGGATCTTCCTCCTTGCGGTGGTGGTTCTTCTTTATTGTGGGGTATGCACCATTTCGAGAGTGTGGTAGTGTGATCTGAGTGCACTTTGTGTGGATGAGTGTTTTTCCAAAACCAGAATCCATTTGTTTCCTGCCATTGGACGCCTCAGCCCTGCTGGTATTTATATTATTTATTTGTTTTTTTATATTGAAAGTTGATTTTGTTGTTGGTGTCCATATTTCAGTTTTTGTAAGTATATTGTTTTCATTTAAAGTGTGGGTCTTCTGCGGTGCTTTTGACTCCGTACGGTCTATTTTAAAGGTTTTTGTCATAGCTGTAATAAAACATTTGTATTTTTATATTTCACCCACGTCTCTTCCTTTCTTATTTGAGAGAATCGAACCTGTGTGCTTAATTGTTCCCTAGAGTTAATTTCTAGGGTGGTGTAGTCGGATTATTTAATTGGTATACTGTTTCACAATTGTACTGCTCCCGCCACACTGGCACAAACGACATCAGGCTGAGGCAGATGGAGATCATAAAGAAGGACTTCAAGAGCCTGGTAAAAAAAGGTCCGCAGCACATAACCCACGACAAGGATCATCGTATCCGGACCGCTTCCCACATTTCAGCGAGAAATGGAAAGGTTCAGTAGATTGTTTGCTTTTAATAAATGGTTACAATCTTGGTATCAACAACAGAAATTACCCTTTGTTGATAATTGGAATGTTTTCTGGGAGCGTCCTAGGCTCTATCACACCGATGGACTGCACCCTAGCAGAGCTGGAGCAGCAGTCCTCTCAGACAACATCTCCAGGACACTACGAACCATCTGACTGGCGGTAAGTCATACCTTAGATTCCAATCATAATAGCCACATTACAGCTCACCACACTGATAGACACACACACGTAGCTTGTCCTATAGAAACTGTGTCTGTTCCCCGAATATATAGAGAAAAGAATAAATTCGTTAAATTCGCCCGAAAGAATCTGATAACCACAAAACCGGAAAAAGTCCAATTAAGTAATCGAAACCTACCTCTAAAATTTTGTCTTCTCAACATCCCAACATTTAGGATCCCTTGCGCCTAAAGCACTTATTGTTACGCTAGATCTAACTATATCCCATGGTATAGAGATTATACCTCAAAGTGATGCTATCACAGACCACCACCTCCTAATATATACTCTCCCTGTAGAACAGATCTCTCCCCACGTTATCCAGTTGGTAGGAATATTAATCTGACTACTAAAGACAGATTCATAAGTAATCTGCCGCATCTGTCCCAATTTCTAATTAGACCTCTAAATGCAGACGATCTAGATGAAGTGACTAGGAGCATGGGCACTGTTTTTATCCATACATTAGATACTGTTGCTCCCATCAGATTAAAAAAAGTCAGAGATAAAAAAACGTACACCATGGTACAATAATGATATTCGCACCCTAAAGAGAGCAACCCGTATCCTCAAGCGAAAATTGAGAAAAACTAAATTAGAAGTTTGTAGAAACGCGTGTAAAGATAGTATGTGCAGCTATAGACAGGCTCTAAAAGCGGCTAGGGTCGAGCATTTGTGCCAACTGATAGCAAGAGACCAAAACAATCCCAGGTTCCTATTTAGTAAAGATGCCTGCAGGGAGTATCCCATCACAGTTTAGAAGTGAAGACTTCATGGACTTCTGAAATGAAAAAAATCTATAGTATCAGGAAGAAAATAATAGAAGTTCAACGTCTAACAGCATCTCATGATCCAGTCCAGTCTAAAGCTTCACATTTAGATTTTCAGTGCATTACAGGTATAGGACAGAAAGAGCTGTATAAACTTATCACCTCGACTAAATCAACAACATGCTTGCTAGATCCAATCCCAACCAGATTTTTAAAATAAGTGATACATATGACTGGAGAGCCGCTTCTAAACATTACTAACTCTTCATTATGTCTAAGTCAGGTCCCTAAATCTGTCAAGTCAGCAGTTATTAAGCCTCTTCTTAAAAAGTCTAATTTAGACCCGAATGAAATAATAAATTACAGACCGATTTCAAACCTTCCGTTTATATAAAAAATATCAGAAAAGGTTGAATCAGCTCAAATATGCACATTCTTGCAGGAAAACAAGGTGATCTGTCTGGTGTGATGCCAGTGAAATATGGGGTTCCCCAAGGGTCAGTTTTAGGACCTCTGCTGTTCTCCATATTCTGTATATGCTTCCCTTGGGTAACATCATTAGAAGACATGGGATTAGTTTCCATTGTTATGTTGATGATACCCACTTATACATCTCTACAAAACCAGACGAAATACCCAAGTTGTCTAGACTAGCTGAGTGTGTTCAAGATATAAAAGATTCAGATAAGACAGAGATATTACTTATTGGCCCCAAAACCAGTACACAACAGTTCTCACTATTCAGCTTGTGTTTAGAAAGATGTACTATTACCACCAGCTCGACAGTGAAAGACAAGAAACTTATCACAAAAACAGCATTTTTCCATCTCAGAAATATTGCGAAGCTTAGGAACATTTTATCTGTATCTGATGCAGAAAATCTGGTTCATGCATTCATGACCTCCAGAGTGGACTACTATAATGCATTACTGGGTGGCTGTCCTGCATCATCAATAAACAAGCTACAGTTCAATATGCACCCGCCAGGGTTCTCACTAGATCTAGAAAATATGATCATATAACCCCAATACTATCATCCCTGCACTGGCTGCCTGCTCAGTTTAGAATTAATTACAAAATGGCATTACTTACTGTACATACAAGGCTCTAAATGGTTTAGCTCCCACATATCTAGCCAGTCTTCTGATAACTTACAATCCACCACGCTCCTTAAGATCACAAAACTCTGGACTTCTGGTAGTTCCCAGAATATTAAAATCAACAAAAGGGGGTAGGGCTTTTTCATATTTAGCTCCAAAACTTTGGAATAGCCTTCCTGACAGTGTTCGGGGCTCACACACCGTTTCCCAGTTTAAAAGTAGACTCAAGACGCATCTCTTTGATCTGGCATACACATAATTCATACTCATAATGAATACCTCATACTCCAGTACATCTATCCTGAATGGCAACTATGCTAATTCTTTCCACCTGTTCTTCCTTTCTCTACCCATCCTGAGGACAATCCTGCGAAGACCAGAGGCATCCAGAGATGGACAGGCTGCTCCTGTGCTCCCAGTGATCCAGACACCAACGAGGGGCAGAGTCGCGCATAAACTCATCAGAACGGGCAGATCTGCAGGTTGCTACCACGCAGAGTTCAGAACAAGCTCAGTTTATGTTTAAAAGCGCAAAAGACACAAACCCCTCTCTCTCCCATAAATCGTCGGTCAGGGCAATAAGCCCTGTAGTTTTTGTTTTATTTTCCAGGGCCCCGTCCGTTCTCGCGTAGACCTTGGAGATCTGTTTATTTTGTGTTTTCACTTTTCTTTTGTTTCATTTAAATTCCCTAATTATTAATCTCACGCTATCGCCAAATGGAAAGGTCTTCCCGTGCGTATCATAAGCACTCTCACAACCTTCTATTTCGTTGACCCCTTCTTAAGCCCTGCATAAGGGCTCTTATCATTAAAAACATCTCGTGGTGCGACTCATATGGAGAGCCGCACCACGTACAGAAAGATACAGAGAAGATCTGTATGGATATTTATCTATATAAATTGAGGTGAAAAGGCCAATATATCTTGCCTTCCCTTTTTCCAGCACACATTACAGTATATACACGCAGTCCTATATGACATTTATGGTGTTTTTTTTTTTTTTTACTTATTATGATAATTCTAGTCTACCTAGGCAGTAACATGGATTAGTTTAGTGATCGTAACTAAGACCATGTGTTAAATGAATATGTTTTGATGTGAGGTGCTTAGACCTTTATTTATTTTTTTAAGCACTGTCGCCTTGCGCCTCCAGGGTCTTGATTCCCGCCTCTGTGTGCATGGAGTTTGCATGTTCTCCCCGTGCTTGGTGGGTTTCCTCCCACTATCCAAAGACATGCAGATTAGGCTAATTGGGGTTCTCAAATTGCCTGTAGTATGTATGTCTTTGTGCCCGGCGATGGACTGCCCCCTTTCCAGGGTGTTCCCCGTTTCATGCCACAAGTCTCCTGGGATAGACTCCAGGCCACCAGCGACCCTGTATACAGGATAAAGCATTATAGGTCGATTATAGCATTAAGACGAGTGAGAGTGAGCAAACTTTGATGAGCCCTTTCTTTTTACTATGGCAGTTTTGACTGGTTTGACTACATTTAGAGAACGCAGTTTCATTTTTCGAACTTTGAACTATCTTCAGTTTTCAGTGTCTTAATAGATTTGACATATTAAGGGCAGGATCGTATCCCACACCAGTTCTGGAACTGTCACTTGTGTGCCTTGTTTGAATTGCGTGACATGCTGTGTATATAATATATATATATTATATCTGTTCGAACCATGTTCGCGTGCTGCCGTTTGTTAAAGCTTTATAATCCTTTTTTTAAGTAAACATATGTTTTTTAAAAACATTTTAGTAAACTTTTTTGACAAGTAAATAAATAACATGATACAATTATCTCGTGGTCTTGATTGAAATGTTTAATTATACCACATTGTGTGTGTGTTTTTTTTTTTTTTTGGTTTAATTCTTTCACTTCATCTAATATGGTATAGTTTCTATAGTAACAGTTCACAGTTTTTTTTTTCTCTGTGGGGCTATGCAAAGAAGAAGTCAAGTCAAGTCAAGTAAGCTTTTATTGTCATTTCAACCATATACAGTTCAGTACACAGTGAAATGAAACAGCGTTGCTCCAGGACCAAGGTGCTTCATACATGCAACAACATAAATTAACAACACACTTTACCGGAACCAGCTAGCTTTCTAAGTAATCTAATTAGCTGACTGGCTCAGATATGACAGATTTACATTTTCAAGTTAACCTAAAAAACTATCAATTTCTATACAAAAAATCCAAAATGGGCAACAGACAAGAAAGTGCACATGCAAATGTGCAAACAAAGAGCTACATGACAAACAACAATGTAACATGTTACAGTACTTTTTTTTTTTTTTTTTTTTTTTTTTGGTGATGAGGTATAATTGTGGTACAATTGACATTGGGACAAAAATATTTTGTGCAAATAGCAAGTGAAATAAATATTGTGCAAATACTTGCAAAGAGCAGTTCAGGTAGGTGGGTATGAACAAATTAAGATGGTTGTAGATCAGTGTGATTGTGCATGTGTGTGTTTATCAGTTCAGTCCTGATTTTATTTAGTTTGTCTGAATGGCTTGTGGGTAAAAACTTTTACATAGTCTGGATGTGAGGCCCGAATGCTTCGGTACAATTTTCCAGATGGCAGGAGGGTGAAGAGTGAGTGTGATGGGTGTGCCTGATCAGCCACAATGCTGGTGGCTTTGCGGATGGAGCGTGTGGTGTATATGTCTTCGATAGAGGGGACAGAGACCCCGATGAGTCCTCACAGCTGTCCTCACTATCCGCTGTAGGGACTTGTGGTCTGATATGGTACAATTCCCAAACCAGACAGTGATGCAGCTGCTCAGGATGCTCTCAATAGTTCCTATATAGAAGGTGGTGAGTATTGGTGGTGGAAGCTGTGCCTTTCTCAGCCTTCTCAAGAAGAAAAGACATTGTTGGGATTTCTTATGCAGAAAGCTGGTGTTGAGGGACCAGGTGAGGTTCTCCTCCAGGTGGACGCCCGGGAATTCTGTGCTTTTGACGATCTCCACAGAAGAGCCGCCGATGCTGAGCGGAGAGTGATCGCTCCGTGTCCTCCTGAAGTCAACAACCATCTCTTTTGTCTTTTCGACGTTCAGAGACAGGTTGATGTCTGTACACCAGTCCGTTAGCCTCTGCACTTCCTTTCTGTACGCTGACTTGTCGTTCTTGCTGATGAGACCCACCACGGTCGTGTCATCTGCAAACTTGATGATATGATGGGAACTGTGTGTCGTTACACAATCATGAGTCATCAGCGTGAACAGCAGGGAACTGAGCACGCAGCCCTGGAGGGCCCCAGTGCTCAGTGTGGTGGTGCTGGAGGTGTAGTTCCCGATCCGCACTGCATGAGGTCTTCTGGTCAGAAAGTCCAGAATCCAGTTACAGAGGGAGGTGTTCAGGCCCAACAAGCTCAGCTTCCCGATCAGGTGTTGGGGAGTGATTGTATTGAATGCTGAACTGAAATCTATCTACAGCATTCTGTACATAGATTTCAAGTGTCCTTCTTTTCGAGATGTGTCAGTGCCAGGTGGAGTGTGGTGGAGATGGCATCATCCATCGAACGGTTTGAACGATACGCAAACTGCAGGGGGTCCAGTGAGGCGGGCAGCAGGGTCTTAATGTGTCTCATGACGAGCCGCTCGAAGCACTTCATGATGATGGGTGTGAGTGCAACAGGGCGGTAGTCATTGAGACAGGACACAGAAGACTTCTTCGACACGGGGACGATGGTGGAAGACTTGAAGCATGTGGGAACGTCGGCGCTGCTCAGAGAGATGTTGAAGATGTCGGTGAGAACATTTGCCAGTTGTTCCGCACATTCTCTAAACACTCTTCCTGTGATGTTGTCTGGTCCAGCAGCTTTACGTGGACTCTGCGAAGAGTTTTCCTCACGTCAGCCATGGTGAGACACACACAGCACAGTCGTTCAGTCGTTCGAAGGGGTGGTCTTCCTCGCCGTCAAGTCGTTCTGCATGTCGAACCGTATGTAGAAGCTGTTCAGCGCATTCGGAAGGGAGCCGTCACTGTCACAGGCAGGTCACAGAAGGTGTACAGGTCAAATCCTCGGGCACTGGAGTACTTGGAGGCTCGGGTTCAGGAGGTTCACAGCCATATCCCAAATGACTTCCTTCAGAAGTACATTTCATCCCGGCCATTTAAGGTATCTGGCTGACGTCACCGGTACCTATGTTGAAATTTAGAGATTTGCTTTCATTTTCTACGACATGTACAATTTGTTTCAATAAGTTTGTACTAGAAATATGGACTTTATTGCCAATTATAATGCCTAGTTACTTTTTCCCCATACTGTATTTAAAGCAATGTCTGTCTCAATCTGGGCACTTTTGGATTACCTTAGAGTTAACCTCAACTAAATAAAAGTAAGGGTGGGCATGAGTAAGAAACACGGACAGGAATCGAACCCTTGATGTGCAAGGCCACAGTGCTAATCACTATACCACCATGCTGTCCATAATCTATATATAAAAGGTTTTGTCTTTACATTGATCAGAACTCGCTCTATCAATAATATCCTTAGTTTTCATACACTGGAGGACCCAAAACCAGTCTGTCTGTCTGTTCGCCTGTCCAGACAGATTTTGTCACAGCATCACGCAAAAACTGCCCAGAATTCAATGAGACGATGGCAGTCCTGTGGTATTTGCCTGAACTTTAACCTACACCATAAATTAATCTAAATGATGAGTAACAGTCAAGTTAGGAGCAGTTATGTGCCAGATTATAAATCACAAGTTATGACAGCGTAATACGCATGAGTGAAACTGTGGGTGTGTCTTAAATCAACCGCTGGACAATATTTAATTAAGCTTTTGTAGCACTTCGATATCTACCTGAAGTTTCACCTGCACCATAAGGGAAATCAAAATGTTGAGTAATAGTGATGTGCTGCACCGAGAGATTTTAATTAGAAAAGACAACTGAATATTTAAACTGCGATTAGTTCATATTTTTACTGCTGAAATAACAGCGTGGAAGTGAATTATAACACACTGAAGTCGCTTTAAGACAAAACTCCATCTTTATCCGATCTTTTTCGATTTCTCAACTGTGTCATGTCTAAAATCTGATATATATGCCATATATTCCATATTTGTGATTAATGTTTGGACTTGTGTATAAATTACATTAGAAATCTTTCAGCGCCACCTAGTGCTCAAACCTCTTCTACTAGTGGAGATTATAATGGAGACCACAGAACACACACACACACACACACACACACCGACAGCTCTTACGTTTGCAGTGTGTAAATATTATACGTATATATGCAACTTGCATTTATTGCGTTTTTGTCATTTTAATACAATTTAGAAAATGGCGTTCAAAAGTAAAAAAACAAACAAACAAACAAACAACAGAAATTAAAGTCATACGAATAATGAATCATTGGGAATATAATGAAAATCACGGGCCATATGTATAGAAATATATATATTAACCGAATGTTATACTATTTAATAAAATAAATAAATAATAAAAGTATATACTTTCCGTGTCATAAAGCGGAAGTGACGCCATTGCAATGAGACGGAAGTAGCTGATATTTGTAGTCTCCTGGCCTGCGACGTCAGTGACCATCCCTCTAAGAGCAAACAGCAGTACAGAGTGAGACTTTAAACACCAAAAATAATACAAATAAAGAGCTGGATAGTTTATTTTTGTGAGTTTGCCAGACAGCGGGTTAGAGAAGGCCCGGTCTCAGCTCCACTATCAGTAAGTTTAACCTCTAATTCCTGTCCCTTTTTGGTTGTTTCCTGATTTCTGAGCTGCTAAAACTAAAGCAGCGGTGACAGTTTGCTGAGTAACGTTGATATGTTGGCAAAAATCCTGTTTCATTTTTTATGCCGAGTATACGTTTAAAATATACATATAATGTTTTACATTTATAACAATGATAAAAGATGCTTTCAATGGAATCGCCCTGTACAGCACGAGCATTGTCAGTTGGGTGGTTTCGCGCATGCGCGTTGATTCGCACGGAGGAGTTGTGTAGATGGCTGGTGATTTATTCTGCTCCATTTTTTTTTTTTTTGGTTTTTACAGATTTCAATCTCGTGTTAAGCCATGGTAAGTGATCCCCCCTCTCTCTCTCTCCCCGACTTTCTTTGACTGTCCTTCTCTCTCTGTCTCTTTGTCACTCTTTCTGTCTCACTTTCTTTAACTGTCTATCTGTCTGTATTTTCTTCTTGTGTGTTTCGTTCACTCTCTGCCTTGTCCTGTTGCTGTCTCTCTATTTCTGTCCTGGCCTCTCTCGAAATATGTCGGTGTCTCTTTCTTTCTTTCTGTCCCACTATTTTTATTCCACATTGCCTGCTTTTCCCGTGCTTTGTCTCACTATGCCTCTCTCTCTCTCTCTGTCTCTCTCTGTCTGTCTCTTTCGCTGTCTGTCTCTTGACCCCCCCCCCCTCCCCCCTGTCCTTTTTTCCCCTCTTCCTTTTCCATCCATTTTCTCATATGGACTCTCTGTTACAGCACGGTCGAGTGAAGGTAAAATCCACCGCTCAGCAGGAGGAGGAGAAGAGGAAAGAGCGAGAGAAGAAGCTGAAGGTGTACATAACAGTTCGAGATGCCATCTTCAAGAAGGTTGGTCATGAAGCAGAAAAACCGAACTACCGCTCTAATAATAATAATAATAATAATAATAATAATGTTTTTAGTCACTCGTAAGTGATAAGCATGTGTTATATTACTGAACATTGCTTACACAGCTGCAGCAGGAATGGTTCTCACCCAGCTCCGTGTCTTTCTCTCACACAGAGGAGCGATAGCGAGCTGGACGAAGAGGCTCTCCAGCTCACGCAGCAGCTCCTGGCTTCTAACCCGGACTTCGCCACGCTGTGGAACTACAGGAGAGAGATCCTGCTGCACCTGGAGACCATCAAGTGAGAGAACTACAGCTCCCAGCACGCTTTCTTCATCCGAGGTAGTTTTTAATCCATGTTGTCGCTTTATTTCTAGAGAGGAGGAGGAAATGCAGAAGCTGTACGAAGCCGAGCTGCTGTTCATCGAGTCGTGCCTGAAGGTGAACCCCAAGTCGTATGGGAGCTGGCATCACCGCGGCTGGGTGTCGTCCCGCCTCCCGAAACCCGACTGGCAACGGGAGCTTGGCCTGTGCGATCGCTGCCTCAGCCTGGACGACCGCAACTGTGAGAGAGAGAGAGAGAAAGAGAGAAGGATGAGGGAGTGATGTGGTTATTAGAGATAAGAGAAGCAGGAAGGTGGATAAAGAGAGCAAATAAACGAAAGAGGAATATTTAATGTTGTAGTGTTTATATAAAAGATGAGCGTAGTTCACATGTTTAATAACATTTGTGGGCTGAGCCAGCATCACTATTTCGTATTTCTAACATTTAAAACAACATCACCTTTAAAACACATTTTCACTTCCGTTCATCGATGATGGTGTGAAATTAAAGGTGCTGCCCTCTGTCAGCTGGGAATGTAATTACAACACACTGTATTTAATGAAAGTTCATGTCCCATGGGATGCATTTTAAAAAATGCTGCCGTGCTGAAACATACTGTTCAGAGTCAGGGTTGAGCTTATATCAGGGACAGAAAAAAACATGTACATACTTTACATTTGAAACAAACACAAGAAAACTTGCCGAGATCTATTGTACAGCGGTGTTGAATACTGTACGTTTTTATTTTCAGGTATGTTGTTATTAAAGGATGAGCAGCATGCTGAAAATTTTATAAATTGACATTTAGACAACTGATCAGCATTAGTCCAAACATTTTAATATCCAGTGTCTGTAGTTGTTGGTCATTGTTATTCTAATGTCTCTCTCTCTCTCTCTCTCTCTCTCTCTCTCTCTCTCTCTGTCTCTCAGTTCACTGTTGGGATTACCGCCGCTTGGTGGTAAAGCACTCCAGAGTTTCTGTTGATCAGGAGCTCCGGTTTACAGACCGTCTGATCGGCTCAAACTTTTCCAACTACTCAAGCTGGCACTACCGGAGCACGCTGCTGCCCCTGCTGCACCCGCAGCCTGCGCCGGAGCCGGGGTCGGCCTGCCAAAAGCACACGCGCACTCACACACCGGCCACAGCATCACACAGAGTGTGTGAGGAGCAGCTGCTCAAAGGTTAGAGTGCAAGTGCACACACACACACACACACACACACACACACACACACACACACACACACACACACAATATCTAAAAACACAGGTTCAGTTTCATATCCTGTCCAGAGGAGGGCAGTTGTGAGCTCTTATTTAATAAAAACCTGACGATTGGATATATTTATATCGCACAGATATCTATATATTTATCTGTCTTTATTTATTTATTTATTTATATTTTTTGTTTAGAATATGAACTGGTGCAGAATGCCGTCTTCACAGACCCGAACGATCAGAGTGCCTGGTTTTACTACCGCTGGCTTCTGGGGAGAGGTGTGTGTGTGTATATGGAGGAGGTTATGTGGGTCTATAGACATGTGTGTGTGTGTGTGTATGATTTTGTGTGCGTGTGTATGATTGTGTGTGTGTTTCGTGCATGATTGTGTGTGTGTGTGCGCGCGTGCGTGTGTTTCGTGCATGATTGTGTGCGTGCGTGTGTTTTGTGCATGATTGTGTGCTTGTACGCGTGCATGATTGTGTGTGAGAGATTGATTATGTTGAAGAATTTTGGCTTATTGTCAATGATTATAATCACATGGTTCTATTTCCTGGCCCCGCCCCCTGTGCCAGCCGAGCGCGAGGCGCTGATCAGCTGTGTGTACGTGAGCCGAGAGGGAGAGCGAGTCGCTGTGGCGTTCTCCAAACCCGTTAACGTGAGACATTTGTCACGTGTTTAAAAGAGATGTAGCGTTCAAACGTCACTTCAACACAGTTAGAATCTCTCTCTCTCTCTCTCTCAGGTTGTGAGTTTGATGTTGGTGTTGGACGGTCAGCCTCAGCAGGTCGAGTGGAGGAGCGTCCATCCTCGATTTCGCCACAGCCCCGTCTGGGTAGTTCATTTTGAATTAAAAATGAAAACATTTTCTCAAGTTCTGAAACACAAGTGTAACATTGGACAAAACAAGCTTAATGAAATTAAAGTCACCAGGTTGTTAAATTCAGTCATTAGCGAATGAGGTAATTGTTTGTAATTGTCGCATAAAACATAAAACAGGAAGAGGGCAAATATTTTTTCACAGCACTGTATGTTTGTGTAATATTAAAATTTATTTAATTATTTCAATCTTTTATGTGTAATATTTAAAAACAAACAAACAAAAAAACAAAGACAGCAAGAGTAAATGCAAATTCTGATGGTTTCACCAAATTGGAGGTTTTTACATGTTGGACCCTCCGATAAGGCTGAATTAAAATAATTTTGCAAAGAAAAGTTGGGCCTAAATTCCTCCACAGTGATGTAAAGGACTCATCGGCTGTTATCGCAAACGCTTGATTGCAGTTGTTGCCACCATGGGTTTAGGGAGCAATTACTTTTTCACATAGGGTCAGGAAGGTTTTTAGACAGACCATCATATTTTGTATTTACTCAGGTTATTTTTGTGTAATATTGAAATTAGTTTGATCTGAATCATTTAAGGGGCAAATATTTTTTCACAGCACTGTATAACTCCCCCCCCCCCTCCCTCTCTCTCTCTCTCAGTTGTGTGAGCTTCCCCCCGGCTCCATCAGCGACATCAACAACGAACACAACCTGACGGTGCACTGGATGGAGAAACACACACACAGAGACTGCGCTCTCTACACAGGTGTGTGTTTGAGAAGGATCATTGTATCATATTGTTCGCTAAACAGGAATGTTGTAAACGTTGAGCCAAAACAAGGAGTGTCTGTATTTCAGGATGATCTTATTACAGCCTGAAACGGAAAGTGTCCTGAAGACGCTCGCCATCCTTTACCACGTCCTGAACTCCTTGGTGAATATTCACACTCATTGTTTTTTTGTCCGCAGGTCGGACGGAGAGTTGGTGCAGGGAATCCGCTACGGATCAGGAGCTCTTCAGGTCCACAAACACACACAAACATTCACACACGTGAACATATTAGAGTCTAGATTATATAAAACTGCTGTCATATAATTTTTTTTTAAATTGTGGTTATTGTCAATATATGGTTAATTTGTATATTAATGAATAATGTATAATTCAACTGTATGTACAGAATTGAATAAGAATGATAAAAAAAAAAGTTAATTATTACCATGTTTGCCTGTTAAATATTGAGGCACATCACTAATACACACACTGCTCAACCCTCCCCCCCCCCCCCCCAAATTAAAGATGTATTCCATTTAAATGTTATCTCTAAGAGTTACAGTAAATGTATTATCATCCGTTTAATACCCGTAGGTTTAAAGGATGTTTAAACTGTTTTTTAAAAAAGTTTGTGAAAGGTGTGTATAGTCACATGAATAGGGCTTGTTTTTGCATAATAAACATAGAGTTGAAATGTAGGTCGCAAGCAAACAGTGCGAGACGTAAAGGTGGCATCAAACACTTTTTCCTCTGACTTCACACAGGACATGTAAATGTATCATCTATAGGTCCGTTTATGTTTATTGCAATTTGAATGGGCGTTCAAGTTTTCTGGCGAATGAAGGCATGAGACATTGACAATTACTGAAGGCTGAAGTACTGAAGTACTGAAGTACGGTGATGAGACTCTGAGACACAGTAAAACATGTAAAAGAGCAAACGATTTAAAGAAGTCGTTTCCGTGAACGTTCACCCAGTGGGACAGCTGATCACTGAAAATCGAGAACTGAACACACAATCATTCAACACCACTTACACATTACAGGGACTCGGCTGGGAGTTATCGCCACGTCCCTCGTACAGTCCTGATCTCGCTTCAAGACATTTCCACATGTTTGGGGCATTTAAAGGAGTGTTTCAGATGTCTTGGCTCTGGTGTACTTAAATAAAAAACTTTCTACCTCGATGGTATCCAGGCACTAGTGAAACACTGGGATAAGTGCATTAGTGTAGCAGGGGATTATATAGAGAAATACAGATTGAGGTTTTACTCTCATACACTGTGTTCTGTTATTCTGCAGTCCAGCTTTAACATGAACACCCTTTTATATTTTGTCTCTCTACAATCCTTGCCGTATGTACGAATGATAATCCTGCAGTTGTCTGTATGTGAACATGCGTGTCCTGTGTTACAGGAGCGAGCTGTCTGTAGAGAAGACGTCAGTTCTCCAGTCTGAGCTTCAGTCCTGTACTCAGCTCCTGGAACTCGAGCCTCAGAATAAATGTGAGTCTCTGATGTGCTTGATATTATGATGTATTTCATATTTTGTGCGTATAAACCTATTGGTCTTGTCTTTTCGTCTCAACACTTTTTGCCTCCCTCAGGGTGCCTGTTAACGATAATCCTCCTGATGAGAGCTCTGGATCCTTTAGGGCACGAGAAGGAGACGCTCGCTCACTTCCAGACGCTGAAGGTTTCATTTTATTTTATCAAGTTGTATCAAATTAAGGTCTTTAACCAAACGTAGATGATATAATAGCATGAAACTGATATTGTAATAAATCAGTTAACAGTACGCTGTTTTTTGTGTTTCCTGGTAATGCGTTTAAACGTGGAACATGTACCATCATGTCTGTATAATGCAAGTTTATACACCTTCTTACAGGAAGTCGACCCCATGCGCAGCACGTACTACAGCGATCTGTGCAGTAAGTTCATGATCGAGAACACTATTCTGAAAATGGAGTACGCCGAGGTGCGGGTCGTGAGCCTGTCGGATAAGGTCAGTGTGTAACGCAGCCACCGGGGTACTGACACGACTCTGAAAATGAGAAATTCTCCCCGAGTGCGTGCTGTTTTGCGAGTTCACATTTCTGTCTCTCTTTATCACGCACTGAAGGACCTGAGCACGCTGTGCCACCTAGATCAGCTCCTATTGGTCACTCATATCAACCTGTGCTCCAATCAGCTCGTGAAGCTGCCGCCGCAGTTCGCCATGCTGCACTGCCTCGAGGTAAACTCGCTATCCGTTTAGAATTTGGACTAAAGCCATTTATGTGACTGGCTTTGTGACAGACAAGTGTGTTTTTATCTTTCTGACTGTCAATTAGGTTCTGGAGGTGGACGATAACGCTATAGGGAATCTGGAAGGTCTGTACCATCTGCCAAATCTGGAGGAAGTATCTTTGAAAAACAATCGTATCCTTTTATAACAAACCGGTGATGAAGGTTATACGTGACTCCCGAAAGCCTGACATGAGGAAGTGTCTCTGTATCAAAGGGTGCGGCTAGACAACATACTCACATACGCACACAGATACAATCTGCTTGTTTTTATTGATTGCTTGTTGCTTGTTAATAACTTCGTTGTTAATAGAACGGTATGAGTATAAGGATTATTTTGGACCGATATGTACCAAAAACTGATAATCATCTGTTTTATCTTTAATATGAGATATCGTTTTTCTCAACTCGGGTGACAGAAATCTCGAAAGTCTCTGACTTGTCACCGCTGGCAACGTGCACGAAGCTCACCAGGCTGGATCTCCGTGGCAACCCGGTCACCAAGACCGCCGACATCCGTGCGGAGCTGACCGAGCTGCTACCATCGGTCACTGACCTTTTACTCTGATTCGCTCACAATAATAGGAAGCGTGTGTATCTGAGAGTGCGTGTGAGGATGTTTCGTGCGTCACCTTGCCTATTTATTTCTCTGCGGAGCCTCGTCTAAAGTGAACACTCGTTTTAGTACAGTAAAACTCACACTGGCCTCTAAAAACCTTAAGATTATTTGGTTGGGTGTGCGTAAACATTTATTAACCCCATAACGTTGTTCGGTACCTAACTCTGATTGTTTAGAAAGTATTTTCTCAATCATTTTCATTAACAGCAGGTTTATATTCATATACATAATAGTTTCTACAGTAACAGATGATGTACTGAAGACTGACGCTTCTTATTAACTGGTTAAAAAATGTCATCACAGACATGGTGGAAGTTTCTGTCAGGAGTCTTCAGCGTCTGCGTTTTTATAAATGTTTTATCTTATTAATTATGAACGAGATAACCACATAGACGCTGGTGAATGAATGAGCGAATGTTGGTACTAAACTGGTCAGATGTTTCACAGTGTAACATTAAATTAATGAAAAGTGCGAGAAGGGGAATAAAGTAACCAGAGTCAAGTTGCTGCGGTATAAAAAGAAATAAAACACCTCATGGTGTGAAGTTATAGGAAAAGAATCAACTATTCAGGTGGTAATACATCTAATTCACGAGGCTGCATGATTACTTTCCTGTAAAAGGATACAACCAAGTCTGTTCCTTGTGTTTCAGATTCTGCATGCTGAAGTGAGTGCGAGTGTGTGAAAGTGTGTGTCTGTCCAGTGACATTCCTCGACTTTTCTGTGTTTGTAAAAATAGAGAGGTTGGTTTCCCTCTGGTGGCACGGTGGTGTAGTGGTTGGCACTGTCGTCTTGCACCTTCAGGGTCTGGGTTCAATTCCGAGCCAGGCTCGATTCTCATCTCTGTGTGCATGGAGTTTGCATGTTCTCTCCGTGCTTGGTGGGTTTCCTCCGTGTACCCCGGTTTCCTCCCACAGTCCAAAGACCTGCAGATTAGGTACATTGGCGTGCCCAAATTGCCCGTAGTTTGTGAATGTGTGTGAGTGTATGTGTGTGTCCTGTGATGGATTGGCACCCTGTCCAGGATGTACCCTGCCTTGTGCCCTAAGCCTCCTGGGATAGGCTCCAGCCCCCTTTGACCCTGCGTACAGAATTAAGAGGTATAGATGATGAGCGAGAGTGAGTGAGTGGTTTCTCTCTAATGATCAAGGAAGTGTTCACAATGGAGTTTGACTGAGTTACTCGCCTGAGCCACAAGAATACTAGAATACATGAACCACTTAAGTACTCTGTGTGTGAGTGTGTGTGAGCACGCTCTCAAATGTACATGTAAAATCCATAAATAAAGTGTCTCATTAATCTGGGTCATGTCTTTATTTTCATTTTACAAAGCAAAGTCCTAAGCCAACAAGTCTGTGTATTGATGTAAATTGTAATAAATTAAGTTGTGTAATTAATTAACCGAGCTTGTTAACTTACTATAGTCTAGCTTTTGTCATGTAGAAGAAGTTTGAAAACAAGGAGAAAGAGAGACTTTTATAATGACTTTACAACTACTGTAAGCTAGCAAAAGCTCAGTTCATTTGATACTTAAGTAAATTTAAAGAAAAATTATTTGTTCTTTTGTTCAAGTGAAAATTAAATGTAAAACTTATTTTACATGAGTAATATTTTACCTGGGATATTGCTATTTTTACACAAGTACAGAACTTGTATACTTTGCCCACCTCTGTTCTCTTGTCAACAATTACCTTTACCTCCTCCACTTTGCTGAGAAGAATTTAAGACACGGCAAGGGTGTCCAAAATTTTTGGCCAAGGGGATGACATTAAATCACATTGGAGTACCAGATTACAGTGGAACCTCGGATTGCGAGTAACACAGTTTGCGAGTGTTCCGCAAGACGAGCAAAGATTTTTAATAAATTTTGACTTGAAAAACGAGCAAGTCTTGGTACAAGTATCATGTATCACGCATGCGCTTCTTGTTTTGAAAACATTTTTTATTTTGTGTTTGTAAACGGGTATGTACATCGCGTGTGTACTGTTTATTATAACACACGTGTCTGCGTGCATATAAAGCAAAAGAAAGTCTCATGATCATGAAGTTAATTCAATTAAATTGTATTTGTGTAGCGCTTTTAACAATTTTCATCGTCACAAAGCAGCTTTACACAATCAAAAGAATTATTCAAGTTTGTAGGAAATGTGAATGTGTTTGAATCAAAAAATGGTCAGATAGTCCCTGATGAGCAAGCTGAGGGCGACAGTGGCAAGGAAAAACTCCCTGAGATGGCAGTAGGAAGAAACCTTGGGAGGAATCGGTATCAACAGGGAACCCATCCTCATTTGGGTGAAACAGAAAGCAGGAATTGATCTGCATTCATACTGTGTGTTAGTTGGCAGGCAGTTCAGTATAATAGTTGTTAATAGATGTTAATTGATGTTAATATGGAGTCCAGGTAGTTATCGGTGGTAGTAATTCCAGTCCTGAACTATCGAGCAACTGTAGCCAAGTCAGCAGAGAAACAGCTGTCACCATCAGTCGAGGCCAGAACCGTCTTCCTAGTAGAGTGAAACCGTCCCCAGACATCGCACGCATCCCAAAAAGACACACGGGACATCCATGTGACGAGATCTCCAACCAGAAGCGGGCCACCAGGATGAGTCAGCAGGTCCAGAGGGAAGACGGATCAATGGCAGCTCTGGAGTGACGTGTAGCTTGACAGAGAGAGAGAGAACAGGAGAGGGGAGAGCAGAAGAGGAGAGATAACAGTTAGGCATGGTCATAGTTACATAATGTATAAGGTGAATGTATATTTAGTGCAGAGTGCAAGCAGGGACTCCGGCAGGACTAACTATAACAGCATAACTAAAAGGGAGAGCCAGAAGGAAACACAGACATGAGGGGGAACTGAGATGTAAAGCAACCAATCACCTCACAATCAACAAACCTGAGTGATCAATGAGAGTGGGGAAGACAGCATCTAAACATACCAGTTCACCAGAATACTCTACGTCCATGAGTCCCCCAGATCTGCTCCTTTACCTCAGGCAAATCTACTTATAAAATGCTTGGTTAAATAAATAGGTTTTTAGCCTAGACTTAAACACTGAGACTGTGTCTGAGTCCTGAACACTATTTGGAAGGCTATTCCATAACTTTGAGGCTTTGTAAGGAAAAGATCTGCCCCCTGCTATAGTTTTTATAATATTCGGTACTGACAAGCAGCCTGCATCCTTTGATCGAAGTAGGCACGGCGGATCGTAAGACACTAGCAGGTCACTCAGATACTGCGGCGTGAGATCATTTAATGCTTTATATGTCAAAAGTAGCATTTTAAAATCAATGCGAAATTTTACAGGGAACCAATGAAGTGAAGATAAGATAGGGGTGACATGCTCATATCTTCTATTTCTAATGAGGACTCTGGCTGCTGCCTTCTGAACTAATTGAAGCCTGTTTATGCACCTAGTTGAACAACCAGACAGTAAAGTGTTGCAATAGTCCAACCTTGAGGTGATAAAAGCATGAACTAGAGGTGCAGATTTCTGCATTGTTTAGTGACAATATATTCCTTAACTTCGCAATATTTCTGAGGTGAAAGAATACTATCCTGGTGATATTGTCTACATGAGCTTCAAATGAAAGACTAGAATCTATAATCACACCAAGGTCTTTTACTGTTGCACTAGATAGAACAGAAAGGCCATCTAAAATTACAGTGTGATCTAAAATCTTGCTTCTAGCTGCATGTGGTCCTATGACTAGAACTTCTGTCTTATCAGGATTAAGCAGAAGGAAGTTAATTAGCATCCAGTCTCTTATATCCTTTACACATTGCTCAACTTTAGCAAGCTGGTTTCTCTCATCTGGTTTTGCTGAGACGTAAAACTGTGTGTCGTCAGCATAACAGTGAAAATTAATATCATGCGTACAGATTATGTTGCCCAAAGGAAGCATGTAAAGGGAAAAAAGCAGTGGGCCTAAAACCGAACCCTGTGGGCCACCAAACTCCACAAGAGATCATGCAGAATAATCACCATTTAAATCTACATACTGATAACGATCAGTCAAATAGGATCTGAGCCAGGAGAGGGCTGTTCCCTTAATTCCTACTACGTTTTCTAATCTGTGAAGGAGAATGCTATGATGAATTGTGTCAAAAGCTGCACTGAGGTCCAGTAACACAAACATAGTTACGCAACCCTGATCAGAGGCCAATAGAAGGTCATTTACTACTTTAACGAGTGCTGTCTCTGTGCTGTGATGAGGCCTAAATCCTGACTGATACAGATCATGTATGTTATTTCTATGTAGATATGAGCCTAGCTACTCCACAACTATCTTTTTCAGATAGATATAAAGGTGAGGTTTGATATCGGGCTGTAATTGGACATCTGACCGGGGTGGAGGTCAGACTTCTTAATTATCGGTTTAATAACTGTTAATTTAAAAGATTTTGGAAACATACCCAATGCTGATTGAAGAATTAATCATTTCAACAGGAGTTCTGTTATTTCTGGCACTATCTGTTTGAGAAAATGTGTCGGTATAGGATCTAATATACAGGTTGATGAATTTGCAGGAGATGAGTGAAATTAGTTCATTCTCTTCAAGGGGAGTAAAGTATTCTACGTTCCGATCTGACATGGTTAGTTTAACATCTGCATCAATTACATTGTCCAGTTTCAAAGCCTCAATTTTATGCCTAATGTTTACAATTTTATTATTAAAGAAGTTCATGAAGTCCTCACTACTGAATGATGTTGTGGAGATTTCTGCAGTGGTCTTATTCCTGGTTAATTTGGCTACAGTATTAAATAAAAATCTAGGATTTTTTTTTAGTTTCTATAAGAGTGGAGAGATACGTTGATCTAGCTACACTAAGACCTGTAGCCCTCACCTCAGTGGTGATGAAGTGCTTTGAACGGCTGGTCAGAGACTTCATCATCTCCTCACTACCAGACACACTGGATCCACTGCAATTTGCATACCGCCCGAACCGCTCTACGGATGATGCCATCTCTCATCTACTCCACACATCACTCACTCACCTGGACACTAGAAGGGGGAATTATGTTAAAATGCTCTTTGTCGACTACAGCTCAGCATTTAATACCATAATTCCCTCCGCACTCACCACCAAGCTGGAGCACCTGGGACTCAGCTCATCTCTGTGTCAGTGGATCTCCAACTTCCTAACTGGGAGACCACAGGCAGTAAGGATGGGCGGCTATGTCTCAGCCTCTCTCACTCTCAGCACTGGAGCCCCCCAGGGTTGTGTTCTGAGCCCCCTGCTGTACTCTTTGTATACCTATGACTGTGGTCATGGTGGGCTTGATTTCTGACAACGATGAGACAGCCTACCTGGAGGAGATTGGAAATCTGGAGAACTGGTGCCAGAGGAACAATCTCCTCCTGAACGTCAGTAAGATGAAGGAGTTGTTAGTGGACTTCAGTACTAAGCAGGAGAGGAACTACAAGACATCCCCATCAACGAGAGACCAGTGGAGAGAGTGGACAGCTTCCGATACCTCGGTGTTCACATCACGCAGGACCTGTCATGGTCCTGTCACATCAACACCGTGGTGAAAAAGGCGCGGCAGCATCTCTACCACCTCAGGCGCCTGAGAGACTTTAGACTGCCCTCTAGGGTGCTCAGGAACTTCTACTCCTGCACCATAGAGAGCATTCTGACGGGAAACATCTCACTAGAGGAGGACAGGAGAGCCCTACAGAGGGTGGTTCGATCAGCTGAACGTATCATCTGTACCAAGCTCCCTGACCTTCAGATGATCTACAACAAGCGGTGCTGGACCAAGGCCAGGAAGATCGTGAAAGACCTCAGTCATCCCAGCAATGGACTGTTCTCTCTGTTGCGGTCAGGAAAGCGCTTCCGCTCCCTGAAGGCCAACACAGAGAGACTGAGGAGGAGTTTCTTCCCACAGGCTATACGAGCTCTCAATCACAACACCACATAGGACCTACCACTCACACACTTGCACATTTTGCACACCTCAGGACTGCAGACTTTTTAACTTTTACTGTTTACCGGGACGCACAACCGGTTTACACATGGAACATTTGCACATTTCCACATTTTGCACACCGTGAAGTTGAACTTCACTACATTCTGCTCTGCACTACACCACATTTCCATTACATTTCAGTTACTATATATCCACTATTTTTATTAGATATTCTTTAACTTCTTTATATTTATCTTATTCAAATACTTTATTTCATTTTTATTTTTATTCTTATTCTATATATTTTGTAAACAAGTGTTTCTTTATTTTAAATATCTTATTTCTTTTTTTGTCGTAATATTGTAGGTCAATAGCAGTCGTATAAGTATTTCACTTCATATCATTCATATCATACTGTGTATGACTGTGTATGTGACGAATAACATTTGAATTTGAAGAGCTTTTCTATAGTTCATGATGCTCTCTGTCCATGCTATTTGTTAATACTGGTTTGGTTTGATGCCATTTACGTTCTAATTTCCGAGCGGTCTGTTTTAACTGCGGGTGTGATCATTATACCAGAGTTTCTTATCTCTAATCAATTTCCTTTTAACTGGAGCTACATTATCTAAGGTATAACGAAATGTTGACTCAATCACCTGATCAAGTTCTGTGGAGTCAGATAGCGATCCAGTCAAAGTTGGTAATTCTGGGAGATTACTGATAAAGCTCTGTGTGGTAGTTGATGTGAATGTATGTTCAAGGCGGTGCTGGGCGTACATTATTACTATGACAAACTTTCATTGAGACGAGATAGTGATCTGAGATAACTTCACACAGTTGAATTGTGAATAAATACTTATACTTAATCCGAAGAATAATATTAAATCTAAAGTGTGACCTGCTTTATGAGTGGGTCCTACTATACATTAATTTACTCTTACCGAGTCTAGTATGGACATAATTGCTGTTCTCAGAGGGTCTTTTGGATTCTCAAAATGAATATTAAAAAATCTCCAGCAATTACCGCTTTCTCTACAGAAATGACTTGGTTTGCGAGGAAATCTGCATATTCACAGAGAAATTCAGAGTACGGCCCTGGGGGTCTGTAAATGATAATTAGCGGGATCGACTGAGCAGACTTAATATTTGTAGCTACACTTTTTATGTTACTATAGAGAACTTCAAAGGCATTAAATTTGTGTCTGTGTTTTTGTACGATAGACAGATTATCATTGTAAATAACTGCGACGCCTCCTCCTCTACCAGTTAGCCAAGGCTGGTGTATGTAGCTGTATCCAGGAGGACTAGCTTCATTTAAAGCTACATACTCATCCTGCGCGATCAACAGATGCGAGCGATTTTATATTTAACAGTCCTAGCTTCAGATCAGAGGTGCCGGCTGCGCATTCAGTGTGATTTGAGTTTGTGGCATCTATGTTAATTAAATTCCTAAAGCAGACTTTCTGAGTCTTTCTAAATTTGTGTTTAGCTCGGGAAACAGACACAGTCTCGATGATGGACCCTGAGTGACGACTCTATGCAACTAGCAGACAGTTGGTTTAGCCTGTCTGTCTGCTCCCTGGTCTGGGCTCTGGATTGTCACCGATTAACTAGACCTCTTCTGAGCCTATGGGTTATACTACAAGAAATGAGAGCAGCACCTTCCCGAGTTTGATGGACACTGTCCTGCCCTAACAGGCCAGCTTTGCCCTCAAAGGTCTTCCCTTTGTGAAGGGGCACGGCGTCAAATTATGCGTGTACACATGTAAGGACATGCTGATACAGAGAAGGAGCAAATGGATCTCTCGGCTTCACACACACACACACACACACACACACACACACACATTACACCCCTAGGTAAAGGTTGTAACTATTTATTTATTTATTAATTAGTCTGAAGACTCTCATTAGTCACCATAAAACAAATGAAATCCAGTTTGATGTAAATCTCAACATTAATGTCTAATTTTCATCTAATACTCACATTTGGCTAATTAGAGTGTCCTGGTGAAGAATTACGTTCTATGTACAGTATATTCTAATATATATACACACTGGGCTTCATTAATTGCCAGGTTAAGTGAAGTAAAAAACTAAATATTTAGGTGTGTCAGGTTCTAGGTATGATCCTGCATTACATTAATCATTAATTAAAACTTTGGGTTAGGGCCACATTGGAAATAAGCAATTTGTATCATCTGTGTGGCCATTTCAAAAGGTTTTGAAGAAAGTCCTACAGTTTTCACAATTATCTCAGAGCATGCGACTGTTTCGCATCTGATTCTGGTCAGCGTTCCTTCTCACGGAGATTTATAAATTAATAAATTACGTGGTCAATTTGATTTCATTAAGTGGTGCAATTAATGCTAAGTGGTGAAAGTACAAGTACAGGTACAAGCAAAACACTAAAATGCAGTGACAAAAATATTACTCATGTTTAGAAACACATCTGTAAGTAGTATTAATAAGTAAAACTGATACACTTTGAGGTGTACAGAAGATTGTTATGTATAATAATAAAATATAAACAAACCATTGTACAATGAATAAATCAAGTATATTAAAGTTGAACAGACAATTGAAGCTCCTGTACCTTGATATATTGTATATTAATTACTCCCATATAAATGTGTCAAAAAGAAAACAATGTCATTTATACTTGGCTTATTAAATATGTTACTGTACCAGCATGTGCTGTGCAAATATGTGCTGTAAGTTGGTTCCCGAGATCTCTACCCATTTTGAAAATGGACTATAATTTCTGAACCTAATGAAACAGATGATCTTAATGAATATATAGCATTACCCTGTAGAGATTATTTTTTTCCTCAAGGTTTCTTCCTCATGCCACCTCAGTGAGATTTTCTTCACCATCAGTTTTCTTCAGCATTTTGAATAGCTATTAGAGAGTCTTGTATCATTTTGGAAAAAGCCTGTTTCACACTATTTTTAAGAGCAATTAACAGACCAAAACAATATGCTCTACACATACCATCTAATGCCGTTGATACATTAAAAGTGTATCAGTTGTTGTTCCCGTATTAATAAATAGCATATATCCTGTTGGGAAGATATTTTTCTTTTTCTTTCTTTTTTTTTTTTTTTTTTAAATATTGACAAACCAAGAACTTAACTCGTGCTTGATCTTTAACTCTTTATCTTAAGAGTACGTCATGGGAATTATGCTTGTACCTAAGGCACTGTCAGAAAATGTATTAGTGCGACACACTAATCCACGTATCCCTATCCCTATGAGGATCGACACAATTATCAAAATTAAATATTGTGATTTAACATGAGGCATTTGGATAACCAAATATGTAACCATGAATACAAACCCTACCATATACCCGAGAAACTCACAAGAAAAGAATTAGTGCTGCACACTAATCCACGTATCCCTATACCAAGGGAAGTATTGACAAATGTATCACAAAGTAGCACATTAAAAGTGTATAACTCAGAATACACACCAGATCTTATACACCAAATGTATCATAATTCACCACCTTGAATTACCAACAGTAATTTAAAGCATGACATGCATGACAATGGGAACAAACCTTCCGGCTTCTTTAAAACTGAGGTACAAAACCTCTTTAAAATACGATAGATCAAAAGATTGAGGAAAAGCAAATGAAGCACTTACCTTCATCCAAGAGGAAAGACTAGACTAGGCCATCGATTTTGTTTTTATTTCAGACGGACTGCCTCTACTTCTATGCAATAGGCTCTGACATGCTTGCCAACCAAGAGGGAAATAAACACACACAATGGAGTGTCAAATATTCACTAGTTTATTCACAGATTATATTCGCAGATTATATGAACAAATGTATCAAAGTTAGACACTTTAAGCTGATTTACTTAAATTACTCAAGTTAGGCGGACACTTTATAATCGTTAAATTTAATTACAATTAAATAGTAATATTTTCATTACTAAGTACTGTATATACCACAATTCTAAAAACAAACAAACAAACAAAAACTATAATTTACATTTATTTAAGTTAGTGACGACAAAGGGTGTAACTTTAATACTTAACACTAGGGGGTTGAGATCTCCCCCACCTCCCCCAATTCCCCCACCTCCCCCCATGTTGCGAAGGTACGTTATATAAAGAAGTGGCAGCAGAGACCAAAGCAATTGGTGAAAGGTACACTGGGGCAACATACTCTGAAATAATGTCTGACATGAAGAGTAGAGTCAGGTAAGAGATCGCTTATAAACTGATGGTTGAAAAACATTATCAGGTGAAATTCTGGTAAATTATTTTTATTATAGGATTATAGTTTATAGATTGTATTTATTCAAATTAATATTTTATTTGTCACATACACAACCACAGAGTATGATATGCAGTGAAATGCTCATATGACTGTTTGTGACCTTTAAAAGGAAAGATGAAATAGGATAAGAAGTAAGAAGAGGCAAATTGCTCTATAAAAAGAATGAATGTTATAATATCTACAAATGCACAGTTACAATAAAGTAAAATGTAAAATATAAATACATAAATCTATAATGTAAAAAGTATCAATTGTATGAGTGTATTCATTTTTAATGCATTTTTTTCTGGAGTAATTTAAAAGAGTTTGTTTTTATCATAGTGACAATGAAAATGGACTATAATATCTGAACCTAATGAAACAGATGATCTTAATGAATATATAGCATTACCCTGTAGAGATTTTTTTTTCTCATGCCATCTCAGAGAGATTTCCTTTACCATCAATTTTCTTCAGCATTTTGAACAGCTATTTGACTCTTGTATCATTGACTACATTCAAATCCCCAGTAAACCTCATGACGATTAATTTTCTTGCTGTATATCCTTGTAATTAATTATTATTTTAACCTGACATTTTGTTGAAGTGTGTTATGCCAAACCCTATCCCGCCTACACCCCCTTTTGCGTCTTGTGTCTTACTTGTATTACTAGTTTAATTATAAAAATAAATAAAATTAAATTAAAAAAACTGGCTGTAATCCATTATGTACATCTGAGCAGTTGAGGGTTAGGGTCTTTGCTCAACGTGTCAATTTGGTGGTGGTGGGGTTTGAATCTGGGACTCACTAGCCCAATGCCCTAATTTCCCGTAATGACTTGATTTCATTCTCACGCTAAATTTTTATTTTAGGTTCTTATTGATAACCTCATGAGAAATTTACTATGGCCTTACCACCCAAACACTTGAATTATTTATTTTTATATTTCCCTTAGTATGTCTGCAGGAACCAGCAGCGTTAATCCCATGACTGGCCGCACTACCCTCTCACTTTCACGTGGGTAAGAATCTTTATGCTTAATGCTTATTCATAATGGTCAGAACTGTTGCAAAAAGTGTGATTGGAGAATTCAGCAGTGTAATAGTAGACGGTTTCTGAGCTTCTACTTGGAAACACTGTGCTGGAGGGTTCTACACAGAACTCTTATCAATTCCCACTGAGGCATTATCCATTTCTGTGAGTACTGTACATAATGCCTGCAAAAATGTCTGGTTCTTTTTTTGGAGTGGCTCACACATAATCTTTCAAAAAGAAACTAATTAATAATATAAATGTGAAGTGAACTTCCTGTATTGAATCTAAAAGTATAAATTTTCTTCTAACCCACATCATTTACTTTGCCTGCCTTAGGATGGTCGCGAACATCAGGGGCAATGCCAACAGATCCTCTACTGGGTGTAACAGTAAGCAGCTAAGAACTAAGAGATGATTTGCATGAGTTGATTCACTTTTCAAATTAATCTTTCTCTCTCTCTCTATCTCACTTTCAGTCCTTGCCCTATCAGATGGTCAGTTATCAGTGGCCTCCATAGACCTCCTCATGTCCAAAACTGGCCAAAACCGCCAGGAGCATCACACGGACCGTTACCAAAGCGAGAACCTTATCATCCGCCGAGGACAGGGCTTTCAAATTAAGTTAGAGTTCTCACGAGTGTTTGACCCCAAATCTGACAAACTACACCTTCAACTCGATCTAGGTAAGGTATATTAGTTAAGAGTCATGGCTATTTTTAAGTATCACTTTATATGATGCCCTATGATTTAAGGGTAGTGGTGGCTCAGGCACTTGAGGCACTTGTGGGTAACTGGTCAGAGGGTTTGAGCCCCACAACGGCTGGGTTGACAATGCAGAGATGATATTGTGCACATAATTTTGTTAAGAAATAATTCCACTGGCCATACCAGTGTCTCTCTGGTAAGTAAGAGCAGTGGCAGTCAGGCAGTCAGGATGACAATATTGTCTAATACATACAATATTACACAGTGGCACTATGTTTTCTGCATGTCGATGACTAAAATCCTTTCTGTATGTGGGTTTTACAGGACCTAAGCCATCAATATCAAAAGGCACCCTAGTGACTGTTTCTGTGGTTGAGAAGTTGCAGAACAATTGCTGGGAGGCCAAGATTATCAATCAAATGGGCAATAGGATAAATCTTTGCGTCAACACTCCACCGACGGCTCCCATTGGTCGCTATGGGTGTCACGGACTAACCGGAGATGAAGCAGAAGACTTAGCAGTTAGCCCTGTAGCGTGGATGGTAAACCCAAACGCGGAAGTAGCGCGAGTAGGCAGGATAACCACGCAAGTTATTCTTAGAACTCTCCCGAAGCGAGAGCAAGAGTTTACACAAATAAACCCGCGTTCTAAGTACACACACCCAATCAGAAGCGATAACCCAAGAAAGTGAGTACTCACGTTTGGACGAGCGAGGCGACGGCGAAAGCACGGGCATAACTCAATGACTGAGCGATGTGATGCGTCATCTTGTTTCCTTTTATGCTTCCTGAAACCCGACCGTATTACTTCCGGGTCCTAGTGCCGGTCGTGTTATGAGTGTGCATGACAGTACCCCCCCGTCCAGGACCGACTCTCGACGGTCCTGGGGTGGAGGATACCCGACGACGGTAGTCCCGGATGAGTTCGGGGTCTAAGACGAACCGAGCCGGAATCCAAGATCTCTCCTCGGGGCCGTAACCTTCCCAATCCACCAGGTACTGGAGCCCTCTGCCCCGAGGACGTGAGTCAAGGATCCGGCGAACGGTGTAGGCGGGACCACCCTCAATCATACGGGGAGGAGGAGCAGGGTGGGTGGGTGGAACCATAGGTGAGGTGGTGAAGGGTTTGAGCTGGGAGGTGTGGAATACCGGATGGATCCGGAGCGCCGCAGGCAGCTGGAGCCGGTAGGTGACAGGGTTAATCCGGAGATTGATGCGGTATGGTCCGATGAATCTGGGTGATAGTTTCCTTGACTCAGTCTGCAGGTGAAGGTTTTTTGTTGAGAGCCATACCTTATCACCTACTTGGTACATTCGTCCCGGTGGGTGTCGACGGCGATGTTGCAGGGTGTAGCGGCGATTGGCCTTTTGAATGGCTTGGTTGGCTTGTCTCCAAAGCCGTCGACACCGACGAACCAACTGTTGGGCCGACGGCACTTCCACCTCCGGCTCCTGATGATCGAACATCGGAGGTTGGAAGCCGTAGCATACCTCAAATGGGCTTAGGTTGGTGGCAGAAGATAGGTGGAGGTTGTGTGACAGCTCAGCCCAAATGAGGTAGCGGGCCCAGGAGCACTGGCGATCAGCAATAAAGCATCTCAGGTAGCGCTCCAGTTGTTGGTTGGTTCGCTCCGTCTGACCGTTAGTCTGTGGGTGGTAACCGGAGGACAGACTGCAGGTGGAATTGATCAGACGGCAGAAGGCCTTCCAGAACCGGGACGTGAACTGGGGCCCCCTGTCCGAGACGATGTCCTTTGGGAACCCATGCAGGCGGACTACGTGCTCTAATATCAGCTCGGCGGTCCTTTTAGCTGACGGGAGTCCGGAGAGGGCCACCAGGTGAACAGCCTTGGAGAACCGGTCGACGATGGTGAGGAGGGTGTCCTTTCCTTCCGAAACCGGCAGGCCCGTGATGAAGTCAACGGCAATGTGTGTCCAGGGTCGGCGGGGAACCGGAAGTGGTTGAAGTTCCCCGGGTGATGGTCTGTTGCTGTCCTTGGACCTGGCACACACTGGGCACGCCTGGACGAACTCATCTACGTCCTTCTTCATACTGGGCCACCAGAAAGCACGTTGTACAAACAGTAGGGTCCGCCGTCTCCCGGGGTGTCCTGAAAGGGGGGAGGAGTGTCCCCACTGAAGCACTTCGGCCCTGATGGCGTTGGGGACGTAGAGTCGGCCAGGCGGCACACCTGCTGGTGCGGTCTCCGTAGCTTGTGCCTGGCGAACCCTCGTCTCCAAGTCCCACCTGAGCGGTGCGAGGATCTTGGTGGCTGGTAGTACAGGCGCGGGGTCCGCCCGGGGGACGTCTTCCTCGTGTTGTCGGGAGAGGGCGTCGGCTTTGGTGTTCTTGGACCCCGGGCGGTATGACAGGTGGAAATTGTAATTTTCAAAGAATAGTGCCCATCGCGCCTGTCTGGGGTTCAGCTGTTTTAACGTGCGGATTGTAATGAGGTTTTGGTGGTCGGTCCAGACGATGAACGGCTCTCTGGCCCTGGTCGGTCCAGACGATGAACGGCTCTCTGGCGCCCTGGAGCCAGTGTCGCCATTCCCCTATGGCCCCTTATATCGCTGCTGAGTGGCGTCAAATTTCTTGGGGAAAAAACTGCAAGGATGCAGTTTTTGGTCTGGACCTCGCTGGGAGAGAACAGCCCCGGCGCCCACATCCGAAGCGTCCACCTCCACAACGAATGGTTTATCAGCATCCGGGTGAAGGAGGATGGGGGCAGTGGTGAAGCGGCGACAGAGCTCATGGAAGGCAGAGACAGCAGTTGGGGTGAGATTGAAGAGGTGAGATGATGGGCGGGTCAGAGCGGTTAGTGGCGCTGCAACGGTACTGTAGTCCCGGATAAAGCGGCGATAAAAATCGGCAAACCCGAGAAATCTCTGGAGCTGTTTAAGAGTCTTGGGTAGGGGCCAATGACTCACAACTTCCAGTTTCTGCGGGTCCATGGCCACACCCTGGGGCGAGATGACAAAACCCAGGAACGTGGTGGAGCGCTCGTGGAAAGCGCACTTCTCCAACTTACAGTACAGCTGGTGGGCGAGCAATCTCTTTAGAACCGCTCTGACATGCTGGATGTGCTCGTTGAGTGTTCGGGAGTAGATGAGGATGTCGTCCAGGTAGACGAACACCCAACGGCCTAACATGTCTCTGAGAACGTCATTTATGAACTGTTGGAAAGCGGCAGGTGCGTTGCAGAGACCAAACGGGATGACCAGGCTTTCGTAATGTCCTGTGGGGGTGATGAAGGCCGTCTTCCACTCATCGCCCTCTCTGATGCGCACCAAGTTGTAGGCCCTGGAGGTCCAACTTAGTGAAGATGGTGGCACCAGAGAGGGCGTCCAGGGCAGAGTTGGTAAGAGGCAATGGATGTCGGTTTTTTATGGTAATATTGTTGAGCCCTCGATAATCGACACAGGGACGTAGACTACCATCGCGTTTCTTCACGAAAAAGAACCCCGCAGCGGCAGGTGAGGAGGAGGGCCGGATGGTACCATGGCGAAGTCCACTGGAAACATACTCCTCCATCGCCTGCGTCTCGGTGTTGGACAATGAATAGAGATGGCCGCGGGGTGGTATCGCACCTGGCTGAAGATCGATCGCCAGGTCGTATGAGCGATGAGGTGGTAGATGGGTCGCACGTCTCTTACAAAAGACTTCAGCCAGGTCCCGGTAGTCTAGCGGGATTTTATCTGTGTCGACATCGGGGGCCTCGGACTCCCTAGAGCACGTCCCAGCCTCGGCCCGTAGGCAAAGCTCAGTGCAGGTCGGCCCCATTGGAGGATCCGGCTTTGGGTCCAGGATATGAGCGGGTCGTGCTGCAGCAGCCAAGGGTGTCCGAGGATGATAGGTGGTGAGGAGATAGTGGTGGTGTGAAGCTGGATCTGTTCTTGATGTTGGTTAATGATGAGGGTGATAGGTTGGGTTTGAAAGGATATGGGGCTGGAGGAGAGAGGCCGACCATCGACTGATGTAATGGTTACAGGCTGGGATAGCGCCTCAATCTTTATCCCCAATTTTTTGGCATAGGAAGAGTCAATGAAGTTACCTGCTGCCCCGGAGTCGACGAACGCGGTACTTCCGACCCGTTTGTGGCCAAACTGGAGATATACTTTAACCGGGAGACGGGAATCATTGGTCGTGGTGGTGGAGAGGGACATGGGACCCGGTGAGTTCCTCCCATTTCTCACCGGGGCTGCGCGTTTCCCGGCCGCAGAGGACAGATGGCCCGATGATGTGCTGAAGAACCACAGTACGCGCAGAGACCCTCTCTGAATCGGCGTTCCCGTTCTGCAGCGGTCAAGGAGGCGCGCCCTAATTGCATGGGTTCCCCGACTCCTGTGTCAACCACGGCGGGAGGGGGAGGACCCACGGTCCTGGTGGGTGCTGCAGTGAATGGGGCGTGAACTTCTGGAACTGGTGAGCGGGAGAGGAAGGGCGTGGTGTGTGGTAGTGCAGTCATGGTGGGTGGCAGGGTTCGAGGAGCTGGCTTTGGGCGAACGAGCAGCCGTTGGTCGATCCGGAGGGCGAGCTGAATTAAACCCTCCAAGGTAGCTGGAAGCTCTCGTCCGGCGAGCTCGTCTTTTATCCGCGCAGCCAGTCCCTCGTAGTAGGCCGTCCGGAGTGCGGAGTCTCCCCAGTCGGTCGGTACGGCGAGAGTACGAAACTCCGCGGTGTAACGGCTCACGGACGACCCTCCCTGCTTTAGATGATATAACTTGGAGTCGGTCTCCACCTCAGCAGCTGGATGTTCAAAAGTGAGATTGAGCTGGCGGGTGAACTCGGTGTAGGAGTAGGCGACATCTGAATCCGAACGAAGAACCGCCGTGGCCCACTCAGCTGCCTGCCCGGATAGCAACGAGACGTGAAGAGCAATGCGCAGTCGGTCTGTGGAGTATCTGGTGGAATTAAACTCAAACACAAGATCCAACGCAGTTAGAAAAACACTGCACTTCCCATCCGTGCCATTCCATTTATCCGGTAAAGATAAGAAAACATCAGAAGGTGGAGAGGGAGTTGGCGGCGCAGCAGCCGCTGCGATGGGCGTGGCCAAAGCCGGCTGAGCGGCCGCCCCGCGGAGGACCGCATTCTCCTGTCGCAGCTCCGCCACCTCGCGGCGCAAGGCCGCGACGCCCTGGAGCTCCGTGCGGAGCGATGCAACCTCACCACGGAGCTGATCGATCAGCTTAGCATGCTGGCCAACCCCATCGCAGAGGTGAGCAAACTCCGCTGGGTTTACTGCCGGTGGCTCAGTCATTCTGTCACGGACTAACCGGAGATGAAGCAGAAGACTTAGCAGTTAGCCCTGTAGCGTGGATGGTAAACCCAAACGCGGAAGTAGCGCGAGTAGGCAGGATAACCACGCAAGTTATTCTTAGAACTCTCCCGAAGCGAGAGCAAGAGTTTACACAAATAAACCCGCGTTCTAAGTACACACACCCAATCAGAAGCGATAACCCAAGAAAGTGAGTACTCACGTTTGGACGAGCGAGGCGACGGCGAAAGCACGGGCATAACTCAATGACTGAGCGATGTGATGCGTCATCTTGTTTCCTTTTATGCTTCCTGAAACCCGACCGTATTACTTCCGGGTCCTAGTGCCGGTCGTGTTATGAGTGTGCATGACAATGGGCTCAGTGTGATAACATCGACCCCACAAGGGAGCACCACACACAGGTGCAAGTCTGAAAATGATATCTACTTACTTTTTAACCCGTGGTGTAAAGGTATGTGTGAAGGACAAATATATAATGCAACCAGGAAAATCGTGAATTTGGTCTGAATGCCACAATTCCAGTGCCACCACAGAGTTTCTGTCTGCCTGTCTATTTCAGATGACACAGTGTTTCTGGATGATGAAGAGCAGAGGATGGAGTATGTCCTGAATGAATATGGAACACTTTATTGTGGAACAAAGAATCAGATTGGTTCGAGGCCTTGGATTTTTTGGACAGGTCAATGAACATTGCTAGGTTTTAACAAGCTACTGTACCTTCTTAATAAGTGTTTTTGTACAATGATTATGTTTTTGAGATAAGTCCTATTCCACAGCAAAAAAAAAAAAATGTTTTAGCATATTCAAAGAGCTCTCGGTCTGTCTCAATCGGACTATTATCCTGTGTGCAGTTTGCTGATGGGATTCTCGCAGCATGTCTGTTCATATTGGAGAAGAGTCAAGCACTTGCTTCAGGCTGGGGAGATCCAGCTACTATAAGCAGACTTGTGTCAGCCATGGTGAGTGCCATTTACAGCCACAAAAGTAAAAACAGACAATTAAGTAAAAAATTCTGACGCCATTCAACATCATACAAGAAGGAGTGACAGTGATGCAGCAAGTGTACTAAAAATATTGTAGCCATGATGATATATAATATAAGAGCATGATATTGAATATGATATTACGTTTATGCAACAGCTCCACAAACACCCTTTAGTTAACCAGCTCTTTTGCTCCGCCCACACATATGCTTCCATAA